>JARFJB010001352.1:0-332500 GCA_036346205.1 Vesta saturnalis | reverse complement strand
CCATGAAGATATAAATTCGCTTTTTGCTACAGAATACACAGGGCATGATATTTTTCGGTCTGTAATGACGGCAAAAAGGTTCTTTTTTTTGCTAACGGCTATGAGGTTCGACGATCCGAGTACCAGGGATGAATGTTTATCTGATGGAGATCAGTTGGCAGCACTTTGTGCATAATTGCAATAACAATTATTCTTGTGGAGAATATGTAACCGTGGATGAGATGTTAGTAGGATTCCGCGGGAAATGTAGATTTAGAATGTTCATGAAGAGTAAGCCTGTAAAATACGGGATAAAAGTAATGTACTTATGTGATGCCCGTACACATTATCTAGTAAATGTAGCTAATCTAAAGGAACTGAGTATACGAACGCTCAATGTACTGTCACTCATCTCACCGATAGCCAACACTAATAGCAATGTAACTGGCGATAATTGTTTTTCGTCAGTAGAACTAGTGGAGGAGCTAAGATTGAAAAAACTCACATATGTTGGTATTATGAGGCAGAACAAAAGAGAGTTGCCAAGGGAGTTTTTACCTAATAAGAATCGAGAAGTCTATTCTTCCTTATTTGGATTTACTGGAAATCAGAGCTTGGTATCATACGTACCAAAAAGAAATAGATCTGTTTCTCTAATCTCCACTTTTCATCATGATGATAAAGTATTAGAAGGAGAAGGAAAACTTCCAGAAATAATAGATTTCTATAATCAGACCAAAATGGGAGTAGATATATTGGATCAAACTTGTGCAAGCTATAAGGTTGGAAGACGTACTCGAAGGTGGCCACAGACAATATGGTTTCGAATAATGGACATCGCTGGTGTAAATGCGACCATTTTATATAACAGAGCAAATCCAAATAATGAATTGACCCATCAAAAATTTCTTATCAACTTAGGAAGAGAACTTATTCAAGACCAGTTAGTTAGGCGTTCTCAAATGGAAAATATACCCAAGCAATTGAAAGAAATTATCCGACGAGTTGGTAACATATCAGAGAATAGGTAAGATAGACCTGATCGAAAAGCTCCTAAACGGGCAAGGTGCTTTATTTGCCCTCGTCATAATGACAGTAAGCAGTTTGTCATGTGTTGTGAGTGTGATAAGCATATTTGTAAAAACCATTGTATTACAAAAAAATGTATGTACCAATTGTCATCAGTGAATAAGAATATAAACTGCGCAGGACAGAACATGTCTGTTAGAATTTTTTAGTATTATTTTATTTTCTAATATTAATAACAACTTGTTAATCGCAGTATTTGAAGTCACTACTACTATCTTTTTTAATTTTTTTTTTTCTTTTTTTTAGGTATAAGATAATTCAGAGGTTAATGTACTTTTTCGATTTACCCACCATAACTATTTTTTTGTAAATTTTTGGCCAATTTTTTTATGTTTCTGTCATTCATTTGATTAAAGTCATTTCCTTCTCATACCTGGTTTTTATTTTTTTCATTTATTTTCCCCACCATACCTTGAGGGTTTTTAGAAATCGCCATACCAGTTAAGGGTTAATTAATTTCTTTTAATTTGTCGTCACCACTGAGAACGATAATTGGCTTGTTGTCGAAACATATAAATTTTGTATACTTTAGCTTAAAATACAACTTTTAGAACTCGAAAAAGGTAAATAAAATAGATTGGCCTTGGGACCAAAAAAAAAATTAATCCCAAAGGGATACAAGTGGCGCTTTAGTTCCTAAAATCAGGGAGGAAATGAACGCTTTCACGTGCGGAGCAAAAAAATTATTTTATTTAGTAAGTATTTCATGCAATGATGATTATCTATATTTAATACTTTCATTTCCTGATTACCTGTAAACGACACAAATTTTATAACTTTAAAGTAACATGTAATACGAATTATTTACAAGAATATTAAACAAAAATATCCCGTTTTGTGATAAAACACAACCCCATTAGGTCTGTATTAAAAAAATAATTCCCCCGAATGGGATTTGAACCTGTCTTCTCATTGACTAGAGGAGTGCTCTACCAACTGAGTTGCAGGGGTTATGAATTCCATTCGATAGAAATGTTCACAGAGTCAGAGTAGTTGCGTCACTAATATTAATACTGTCAGAGGGTGCCAGTGTTGTCAGATTGTGAAAAATAATAATTTGACAACTGTCAATTCTCAGCTTCAGGGGTTATGTTTATTTTATCACAATAATAAAATTTAAGTTTTACGTTTCTTCTTGTTATGTCAAATGTTTAATGTCCGAAATGTTTGACAATACCTGACAGAATTGCTAACCTAGATCAGTTTCTATCTGCATCCTCTCGTGCACAATAGGCGGGTTCTAAAGGTGATAATGAAGCAAAGTTAGTTATGATGCAACTGCTCTGACTTGTGAAAATTGGCATAAACAACACCTTATAAAGATTTAAAATGCGCCCTCACACAACCTGGAAAATTGGTATATGTATATAATATATGTATAAGATATATATAATTGCTACATGGTTAATATTTAAATGATGTACTTATTGTCATGTGTGTCTCGATCTTGAATCACAATTAGATATAATCCAGCGCTAGACAATTATTATGAAGACTAATTATTTGGATGATAATAATTTAACTTACACTAGTCAATCTCAAGATGTCAAAGTATTTACGTGAAAATTAATTTACTCACTTTTTGTGTATATTACACAAAAGATAGATTCAATGAACAAGATTTTGCTAATAGAATTTCTACGCATCTTGTACATAGTCAAATGAATTTCAATAATGATCAAACATTGCAATAATAAATACTTATAAATGTATTTAAAATTGCTTACCTGTAACCTCAATTGTTAAATTATATACCAATACATATACTAATGAATAATAAATTGCAGGAAATTTACCAAATAAATGTCCACAATAAATAGGGTTATAACCAAAAATGTGACTCACATATACTGTCCTCAATGCAAGTTGATGTCTTCAGTTGTTCCAAATTGATGCAGGCACTTTCCATTCGATTCTAGCTGTTACCATACACCCATATGCAGCTAACCGGTACTTGGATTGTCGATGACAGCAACTTCCAAAACTAATGATGTTTTCTTTCCAAATCGGCACCACTCCAGTCACTTATTTTAATTTGGTAAAATTTTTATTTAAATAATTTAAAACTTAATGATTGTTATCGTTTAAAAAATGTTTAAATGTTGTCCAAAATTTTGTTATTGTCACTTTTATTTTAGATACCGGATCAAATTTATTTTATTTAAAGAAATTGTACCCATAAATAAAACACAAATAACCAAATAAATGTGTTTTAATTTGGTAGAACGGAATTAAATTAAATATGATAACACGAAAACTTTTAACAAAATCGTAACACAAATTAACTCGTACAATAATTTTCCGAAAACACAGGTATCGGAGACCGAACTATTTTATTTAACCGCCGGTATAAAAACAATTGCTCTCGAATTATTTTCTTCGTAAATGTAACTTTCTTTACGATGATTAAATTAGGTTATGAAAACTTACTTTTTCACAAATGCACAACACTGCTTTAACCTTTTTTAAACTTTAACAAAAATAGAGAGCTTAGCATTCCAGGGCAATTCCTTTTATACCTTTTTGGTTGTTACTAAAATTCAATTTTTTTCAGCCATATTACCTAAGTAACTAAGGCTCTGATTGGTGAAACATTTACAAATTTGACTAAAATGGAAATTTGGCCATAACTTTCTTATACATTAACGAATTTAAAACTAACAACAGAAATGAAAACTACATAAAATTTCGAACAAAAGACACCTAACAAGCTATGGTTCCTAAAATTAATATACGAAATCACTTATCTAAACTGAATATGCTTATAACTATTTAAACTTACAAGCTACACTTAATCTAATTACATAAACGGAATTCTGAGAAAATTTTACATAAGAAAACATACTTTAGTGTTAGAAATCTGAATTTAAAGAAATTTTAAGTTTAAGTAAAATATTCTAAATTCACCTCATATTTAACACAATTTTGCGGTGAAAGCAATTGTATCCTTATAAAAACTGTGAGATACTGTGAAAGAACTCCTATTAATTGCTTTAAGAGCATAATTAAAGCTAATAATATGAAAAACTATAAAATTATGGAAAAACCTAGAAATTATAATAACCAAACTTAAATCTAAAATTGGAAATAATTCATATTTAAAAATGTTTTAACACTCAAAATGTTATGTTAGAGGTTTGTAAACTTGTCTTTATTATTTTCACTAATCATTTCTAATGCATAAGTCATATAGTGTTGCATTAAAAAGTCCTTCGTCTAACACTTATTGAAATTTCCATTATAAAATATATCACTATGAATGTCTTTATGCTAAATTGTTCTAAGCATTGTTCTTGCTGTTAAACTTAAATCACAATGTTTGTCACAGTTGCTTCCAGAAATATGTGGAAAAATGTCTAAAATGTCCATATTATAACCCTTTTATGAAATTTTTACATTTCCTGCTTTCAAAACTATTTATACAATATCCTAAATAATCCTAACTATACAATTTATGTTTAAACACCTGTAAAGTGTTCACTTGCCAAAATACCCTCGGAAAATTGAGTTTTATTGAAATAAATGAAATGCTAAATTGATTTTACGAAAATAGGTGTATTTAACATTCTTGACATTTTTGTTGATAGCACAATGCTTTTTATGATGAAACCAAACTATGTAAATAATATTCAGACTAATTATACAAAACAAATCTATTTTAAACACATCGTGAACCAGATTTCTATAAAACAAAGTCTCGCATATGTATCGAGCTTGAAATCACCCCTTTTTATTACTAAATTGTCATTCAAACTGTCCGATCCTTCTTTTACTTCTTTCTGAACATCTCAATATATATATATATATATATATATATATATATATATATAATTTGTTAAGGATATTGTATTAGCTTACATGGTAACAGTGACTATGTGTACTATTGTCATGTGGCCCGCATATCGCTAAGTACGTAACTGACTGTTTAATAATAATTGCTATCAGCAAATTTTAAGTAGTAATCAAAAGATTCCCCCGAATGGGATTCGAACCCATGTCCTCTCATTGACTAGACGAGTGCTCTACCAACTGAGCTACAGGGGTTTATGAATTCTCGTATCAACAAGGATGGAGTTCCCCTAAGACCGATAGTCAGCTCCATTGACTCGTCAGTGCAGCAATTGGCCCAATACTTGGAGAAATAACTTCAACCTTACACAGAAAAATCAACATCTTACGTGAAGAATTCGAACCACTTTTTGGATATTACACAAAAAAATAGGATTCAGAAGAACATTTTGTTAGTCAGCTTTGACATACAAATATTTCAATTGATCAAACACTGTAACTAATAAAACATAAATATATTCTACCTGTAACCTCATTGAACAGTGCCTGCAGAACAGCTATTTCACATACGGAAACCAGAAATATAAGCAAGTCGAAGGAGTGCCGATGGGATCACCACTGTCACAAGCGAGCTTTGCCAAAAGCAGACGACAAACCAGAATTATGGCTAAGATACGTTAACGGTGCATTTGTAATATGGATTCACGGTCGGTAAAAACAGAATAAGTTTGTGCAACATTTAAATGGAATGCACAACAAAATTAAATATACCATGAAAATACGGAGAAACGACAAACTACAAATTTCTGCTTGTAATTCAAAAAAAGAGCAGATATAACACTAGGACATGCGCTGTACAGAAAATTAAGTCACACCAGGACCGTAGCCGGGGGAGTAGGGGCAGAGTGGGCAGTGCCCACTCTAAAAGAGAGAGTGGCGTTATAAAAATATATCATTTTCCTTTCTTTTTATAAAAATTTGTACTATTGCGCCCAAAAAATTCTGGTACAACTTGTTACTGTAGAGACTTCCAAAATTCAAATTTTGATGTAGACACATTCGTTGTATGTAAATCGGACATCTCACGATTTTCAAGTAGGGGTTAAACATTTGTCAAACTGGCAAATTTGATAGATTGAAGACTCTTAGAAACTGTCACTTTGATATTTCATGGCCATAGCCTGCTAATGCAATTGATTATGTGCCGTCAAAGCTAATGCACACAACCAAAATGCTGCTGTACTAGTATTTTTTGAGTGAGATAGTACATATGTACATAAAATCACAAAAACATACTATTAATAAGGTTTTTATAGCCGCGTGAGGTTGATACAGTTGTCTTCAATGCCTAGTGCAAATTAAGTGCTTAAAAAACTACATTACTCAGTTTTTTAATTCAGAAGTGATTTACAGGGTGTCCCATTAAAAGAGATAATATTGTGAGCATTGAGAACGATAAGGATTGGCGAAGTCTCCAATATTGCCTGAGACCAGTTAAGCCCTTAACGTTCGTAATGCTTATACTATTTTTCGTCCGATTGCTTTTTTTTCCTTGGGTTGCATTTAGGAGGCGAAATTACATAGTAGTCATAGTGTCTATAGATACATAAACGGAACGTACTTATATTTGCTTACTGCTCTGTAGCGCAGTAAGTAATAACTTACCAGTCATGTTTCCTTTTAACAACCATAGTAACCAATTATGAAGGGTAAAGTCTACCTACCGATCTAAACGTAGGCATGGTAAATTGATAAATACGGCTGATCTTGTCTTTTATAAGGTCTCATCTTCAATTTAGATCAAAGTACAGAAATATCACAATTTCTTCGAACGCCTGATTTCAGTTAAAAAAATTAGATTAATTAATATCTCAAGAACGAGTGTAATTAGGTATAGCAGAATATTCATTAGTTACCCAAAATATGTTTGGAATGCCATTTAAAATAGCAATGTTGCCAATGGTTTTGTATGGAAGCGGCAACACTTCGTCACTGAAACGTTTATATCTGCACCTGAAATTCCAAATAATCCATAAGCGTTTAATATACCATCCATCGTGAATCACCCTTTATAAACAATTTCATTTATGAATTAATCATATCATCTATTGCTGTTAGCCAATGCTGCAGCAGTAATTCCTCTGTAGGAACCCGAACTATCTTTTTTCGATTTGATCGTCCCGTGACAAACGGGCATTAGATTATTGACAGGGTCATATTGTGGTATTTAACTTTAGCGTTACCCTACGCTGATCGATTATGTAGTACGTAACTTCAAGGAGTGAGCACTGAATACACAAGGAAAAATAAATGAAGTTGCCTTGTATCCACGCTTTTATGAGAAACCTTAAGATATGCACAGGAGCCCCGGTCTAGGAAGCCCCTACAAGTCTATAAATACATTATTTCACACCCTCGTTTAAGAATAGCGAGACGGCAAACGATGGCTAGTGTCGTGAAAACTGTATTATAAAAGACGGCCAATGAAATTGCGAAGTCTGAAAAGTGAGAAAACGAATTCGGCCCGTTATTCCTGTTATAACGTATAGCGCTTTTCAAACAATTAAACCTTTTGATTGTGTTTAATCGTTATAAATTGTAAAACTAGGAGTAATTTTGCCCTGGTGGGAATAAGACTTTCTCATCTGCATTCAATATGTTTTTGAGTAAATTCTTTTTTCATTTAAGTATAATCACAACTAATGTTAAGGAATTTTCGAATAACTGGCGTTATTATAAAGACGGCTTGTAACAACCCATTTTGAGTTGTATTAAAATATATCGTAATTTAGGTTCTTCGTTCGTTTAGTTGTAAATATAAGAAAAATTTTATTAATTAATGAATTTTAAGTATGAGGTAGGCAACTTAATTTGCATTTTAGTGTAACTTAAGTGCATATCTTTTTAGGTGTTTCTAGTTCTATATTTCTGTACTTATTCTTTGCGCAAAATTATCGCGCAACGCGTCATCGTTGACTTAATTCTTTGCGCAAATCTTTTCGCGCACGGCTACATCGTCTGATATTCTAGGCGTCCATGTTAGCACTTCTTGATGAACGTTATGTTGAGTAGGAAGCAATATTTGGGCTTCCCCCTAAATTTTGTGAAAGTGCCATTGATTTAATGTTAAGATAAATTAACTCGTTATATTAAAAATTACATTTGCTCTTTTCAGGCACTTTTACTTTCTTTTTTACTTTTACACTTTTAATTTTACCGCTTTTGATTGCACAATTAATTCTACTGTTACGTACGCTTTCATTTTATGATTGCAATTTTGCTTTTAATGCAGAATTTGTATTTAAACTTTCGAGAAAATGCAATAAATATTGGTTTATTCAATTTCAAGAAGACAAATTTATAAGAAATAAAATTCCAGTTTGGGTGTGGTTGACAACATAAAAGCATTGTTATTGCAATATATTGCGCAACATTGACACAAGGATTACGTCACCTTGGTTTGCATTTCTGCATTATTTTTTATAATACCAGGAGTTCTCAAGAAGATGTATTATATTTTGTAACAGGTATTTAATGTTTAATAATTTTTTAGTAATTTAAGGTTATTTTTAAGATATATTTTATTTAACCCTATCATTATAACTGTTAATAAACATAGTCTGTATATTTGTTTATTTTTTACATTTCGATAAAATTTTTATTGTAAACCTCGGTTTAGTTATTCCGAGCATTATTAAAAAATAACTTGGCGTCCGAGATCATTTTTATTATTGTTAAATTGCAGTTAAGTGGAAATAACCAAGCAGGAATTTGTGGCAAATCAAAAGATTGAACTGGCCTACTTTAAACTACCGACTGGGACAACGGCATTATTCGTGGTGAACGGGTTATATCTCCAGTTAGTTTAACGATTTGTTTTGGAGAACCTTTACACTTATTTCATTATTATATTGATTATTACAGGCTTTATTTGAATCATTCCCTTCACACCACTGCCGATTAGAGGAAAGGAAAGAGATGAGGGGGGTTTCTTTTCTCCTTTTAAATTTGAGAATTGATAGTGGTGATGAGAAGCTAAATAGTTACTTAGAGAGATGTCGAAAATATGCAGTGAACACTTCACCAAAAATTCAAAATGAGATAAGATTATGCGGCGAAGATGTCAAAGAAGGAGTTATCTAAGATTTAAACATGCAAAAGCTTACGCTGTAATGGCTGATGAAATGGCAGATATCGCTGGAAAAGAGTAGCTATCGTAATAAATATCATTGAAATCTAACAGGTATTTGGTACGATATTTTTGCAGCCTGCAAGTTATGTAGGTTATAACACTTATTACAAACAACGCAATTTTCAACAAATTGCAGCGAAATTATAAAAACAGGAGAATGGTTGTGTTGTAAGTTGCTGATAAACAATAATACAATTGATAATATGAAATTCAATTTATATAATAATAATAATATATAAACAATTGCACAGAACAACTTATCGAGCTGCACTGTTTACAACTCGCAAGGCTTTTGGTTTCATAATCATAATTTCGTATTGTTATTACGAATTCAATAGCAATGATGGCCCACAATAAGGTAGTAACATTATTACACAAAATAGATATTAAGTTACGTGCCTACATAAAATAGAACTATTATACATAGAAAGATGACATTTACTGTGGAACATAAATTCTATGGGATATGTGTGCACAAAATATATTGTACTTACATAATTACTAATAGAAATTGTATTAAATATAAACTAACACACTTCTATTACTAATTGTAGAGTTGTAGAAACACGATTGTCAAAATGTAAAACTTCTAATTGGAACCACTATCTACATCCGAGCTTTCAGAATAGTTTCTGATGTTGATAATCTTGTCAACTGTGATGTTCAACATTTTTTCCCGTTTATACCATTGCTTTATTGTTTCTTCAGTATGTCACACACAATTAGCCCATAATGGTTTTAATTAATAGAGTTTACTAATTAGGTGAATAGATCTCTTTAATGCATTGTTTAAAAAATTTAATTCGCATTTCTGACTTTTTTCCAATAAAGCTCTACGGTTGGAGTTTTTTTTTAATTTAATCCTGGCGACTGGATTGCATGATGAAGACTTCTATTAATATGTGACTGTTACTAATTTCAGCATTTAAACTTGCAACTGTGACATGTTTTTCTGTAAATAAATAAGTATGTCAAACATGTGTGAAAGATTGTGATGTAGTAATACTACTCACTTTGTGCATACATACTTGTATAACGTATTCCTTACGCCCATTTTGGATATTGCAGATAGATCATGAGATTTTGTTTTCTTGCGTGGTCGTTTTTTACCTGGACTTGTTAAAGAAAGGTTAGATTCAGCTCGAGACCTGATACTTGTCTTCTCAGATATACCGAACGTGCTTGCCACACGCTGTAATTTCGTGATTGTAATGAATTAAGATATAAATACTTAATCATACTTCTTGTACAGCAGATACTGATATCAGGGGACCCCCATTTTCTTTCAAGTGTGTAATAAATGATCATTGAAAGAAGTAAATGTAGGAAACGAGGAAACAGTCAAAGGACAAACCTTAGATCAGGGTTAGACGGCGCCAATGGCGCCGATCGATTTTAATGCGCCTCGCTGGACTAATGTAAATGTATGATAGCCAGAGCGATTTACTTATTTGTCAAACGGCGATATACAGCAAGTAGTCAGTTGAGTTTAGGATTGTGCAAGCAGTTTGCTAACCTTGAGCGTATCTAATAACACGCACGTATTTTTTGTTAGTGTGTGATCGTATTTCGAATAGAACACGCGTAGACCGTGCATTTAAAACTACCAAGTAATCCAAAATAATTCTTTTCTTTCAAAACTTCATGGATAAATGTAAAGAAAAAGAACATATTATTTTAACGATGAATGGGAACATCTATATTGTTTCGTTGTTTACAAAGGGAAGTGTATTTGTTTGTTGTGTAATAATAGTGTTGCGATTCCCAAGAAAAGTAATATTGAACGACATTTTAAGACCGTTCATACCAATTTTGATAGTGACTATCCAATGAACTCTGAAATTAGAAGAAAAAATTATTTTAAATCTTCAATAACTAACCAGCAAAGTTTTTACTAAACCACTGAACAACATAAAGCAGCAACGATCGTGTCATATAAAATATCGCATTTGCTAGCTAAGAATAAAAACCATTTACAGATGGAGAATTAGTGAAAGAAGCATGTTAGAAGCTGCTATTTTTTGAAGAATTTAAAATAAAAGGAAATAGTTTCAGCTATAAACACGTTAATTATCAGCACAACTGTTACCAGAAGAATTGAAGTAATTGGAGAATTTGGGCAGAATTACAAATGATAAAAATTGTATTTCTTTCGCTACAGATGGATGAATCGAGACGACAAATATATTACAATTAGCAATTTTGAAGATGGTATTTTCTGATTTTACAACAAAAAGAAAGTTCTGCCACTAAAGGAAGCACCAGAGGAGAAGATATCTTTATACTTTTAAAAGTATATAACAGATGTAAAATTACCTGTACAAAAGTTATCAATTACAACAGACGGGCACCAGATGACTGGTAAGAAAGGATTTATGCTTATGTAGACAGGATTTATTCGAAATTTATTTCTATCATTGTTACATCAAAATGTTATGACAAAACAATCGGTTTTCAACACGTATTTATAGTAACAAAAATTATTAATTCCATAAGATCACTGCCACAGATTGTTTAAATTATTTTAGAAGATGAGGACGTTCAGTTCACAGATCTTCTTTACTGAAGTGAGGCTGAGCAGAGGTAAAATACTTGACGTTATTTTGCCACAAAAGGAATTTATTGCATCAAGACGAATTTACGAGCAATTAGAAAATAAGGATTCTAATCGACCTCATTTCTGACAGATATAACGGCAAAGTTGAATGAATTAAATTTAAAATACAGAAAATCAGCATATCGCTGACATGATTAGTGCAGTAAATGCATTCAAATGCAAGTTAGTGGTTGAAATCCCATCTATTGAAAAAAATATCAATTTCCCAAATATAAAATATACTGTTGATTTAAATTTGAATAATGAAAATTTTAATGCTACATCATATTTAGAAATTATGAAAGCTAATAGAAGAGTTTTCTTAGATTTGAAGATTTTGCAGCATTAGAACCCGTTCTAAGATTTTTCATAACCATTCAAGTTACTGAAGATGATTCAGTGTATTTGACATAATATCAAGACCAGAATTAGAAATAATAAACTTGCATAGTGATATTATTTTAAAATAGTAATGATAAAATGTTTTGGAACTTAGTCGATGAAAATAAGTATCCTATTTTGGAAATGCGCTAAAATTTATTCATATTGTAACAACTTACAATTGAGTCTTTGTTCTCAAATATGAAATATTTGAAATCAAAATAGAACAAATTAATGATCACATTTAGATAATTGTTAGGACGAACCTAAATATATCCCGAATTATAAATGAAATTCATTTTGGTATGACACCAACAAAAAAAGTTATAAAAATCTGTTTTTTAATGATTTATGATGATTATCTGTAAAATAGTCGGATTTTCAAATTTAAGTAACAAACAGGTTGCCCTGCCTTAGATTATAGAAAAGATCTATAATCTAACGGATAAACAAACAAAGGAGGTTATGTAGTATGTCGATTAAGTCAAATGCACTATGAATGTTCACCATCCTTCTTATTCACTGTTTTATACCTATGAGAAGACAGTATACGTGCGTTTTTATTCGCACTGGCGACCTGATCAACGTAGTTAACCTAACCTATTCTCTGTCATCGATTAAGCAGAAATTCGGGTTAGCTGTTTTTAATCTCACCAATGAAACTGCGATGGATTTCATCGGTCTGTTTTTATTCTCATCTGTTATTATCGGTGAAAGTACGATTAGCAATTGGATTCATTGAGCTTCATTTACGGCGAATGTTCAAAAAGTTAACCTCAAAAGTTTCTAGTGCTCCTCCAAAAAGATTTTTAGGTGACACTATGAACTCAGACATGTCTACTCAAGAAAGAATACAGATATAGATGAAAATCTGATTGAAGATGTATCTGATGTTTCATCTTAATCTACACTACCAAAAAAGAATAAGAAAAACAAAGTATTATCTTTGAAAGGATGTTTGATTTTAAAGTATCAAAAAGATGGGGAAAAACAGTTTGAACAAAAAGAAAGGTCGAGAAAAAAAAAAATAATAGTTCACTAATATATCATTTAAATGTACAAAGTTTATAGGTATTATGGAATTAGCAAATTTTATGTTGTGAATAATCAGAATGCAATATGTATTGGAGGCCAGGGTGACAGTAGATATAACAGATAGTGAAATAAATATAGATGGATACTCAATAGTAAGATGTAACTCTGAAAATAGAAGAACTGGTGGCATCATTGCATATATCCGCAATGATATTAAAATATTGGAAAGCAACCAAGCATTATGATAGTGGGTGCTGACAATAAAGGTAGTTCAAATTACAAAAGAAAAATATTTTTAGTAGTGTATCAATCTCCTAGCGAGATCTACAGAAATTTATTGAAATAATTAACAACATATTGAAGAAATGGTGGAAGCTGCAGGCAATCATGTAATAATTGTACTGGGTGATTTTAATATAAACTGGCTTAATAATACAACATTAAGAAGATTGGAAAGTGTTTTAGACAAAATGATAAGTCAGCTAGTTAAAGAAGCAACCAGAGGACAAATATATGAAACTTTAATAGACTTAGTATGTAGCAATATAAGTATATTCAATGTGATGTAATGGACACACAAAAGTTAGCGATCATAAATGGCAAAAATAATATTAAAAGAACCTAATATACAAAAGTATGATCTATCCAAGTAAATAAAACAGATTACGATCTGTTGAATAGTGAAATGATAGCATGTGATTGGAAATATGCCGATGAAGACATTGAAGAACGGTAGAGTTTTGAATCGAATATTAAGTTAAAACTAAATGAGTGTACCACCAAAAAGTAATTATCAAGGGGAAAGAATTGGTTTAACGAAGACAAAGCAAAGCATATTAAATAGGGACAACAAATAGAATTTAAACAAACTGGGACCAAAGAAAGTGGGATGAGTACGAGAGTTAAGAAATATTTGTAAAACCTTGAGAGAAGAGAAAATGAAATATTATGATGAAGAAGTCAAGAGATGTGATAATATCCAAAAAATTATGGAATATATTAAAAGAAGTTACCAACAAAAACTGTAACACTGAATTAATAGAGTTAAAATAGATGGAAAAATAGAAACTGATAAAAGTATTATAGCAAATAAGTTGAATAATTATGTAGATAGTATAAATGACCTAATGATTAATGTTACAAACAGCAATATATTAAAGTTAGACGGGATACAACATAGTTATAGTATAATAGATAAGTTTGAGGAAGTAAGCCTAAATCAGTTAAAAGGATGATTTCAAATTTAAATAAAAAGGTTGGGTTGATGAAATAAATATGAACATCTTTAAAGAATGCTTTGATTCACTAGGTATCCACTCTTAAATATTGTTAATTTATCTTTAAATAATGGAGTTTTACCAAATGATTTAAAAAGAGCAACCATTGTACCTATACATAAACTCAAGGGAATAAACAAAGAAACAAATATGAGGCCAATTAATATGTTAGCACCAGTAGAAAAAATTATTGAACAGGCTGTTTACAACCAGATACTTGAATTTGTTGAAAATAATAATAATATATTAATTCCAAAACAATCGGGTTTTTGCAAAACTCATTCTACAGAAACAGCTCAGCAGTTAGTAATAAATAATTGGGAAGAAGCACGAAATATGAATAACAAAATCTTAGCTGTATTTCTAGACTTTAAACGAGCATTCGAAACAAAGAAGCAAACTTATACAAAATTGTACAAGTATGGATTTAGGGTACTGTATTGAAATGGATAAATAATTATTTAAAGAATAGAACACAAGTAGTTAAATGCGGAAAGACACTATCGGATGTTAAAAGTAATGACATTGGCATACCACAAGGTAGTAAGTTAGGCCCACTTCTATTTATCCTATATGTTAATGACATCCAGAGTGCAGTAAGGACTGCAACTTACATCTCTGCAGATGATACATTACTATACATTGCAGGAAAAGATGTACATGAACTAATACAGAAAACAAATGTAGAATTAAAAATGTCATGTGTTGGATGGAGGCTAATAATTTAATACTAAATGTGTCTAAAACTAAGGCTATGTTATAAGGTGCGTCGGAATATGATATATATGTTGGAGCAAGTAAAAAATTGATTGGGTTTCAGAATTCAAGTATTTAGGAGTATATATAGATAATAAGCTAAAGTTTAAAGTACATATAGAAAAATTAATTAACAAAATTTCAACAACAATTTCTTGGGAAGATCAAAACATTTCAATATTAAAGCAAAAATTTTACTTATAATTCATTAATACTATCAAGATTCAATTATTGCGGGTCATTACTATTAAATGCCAATAAAGGACAAGTTCAAAATTTCAGAAACTTCAGAATAGAAATGGTTCAATTCTGGGAACAAATAGATATACAAAGATAGAAATTATGCTAAAGAAGCTTAAATGGTTAAATGTGCAACAATTAATAGACAAAATGTGCTATTTTATTCATAAGTTAAAGTTAGGTGCTCTGCCAAAATATCTTAGTGGTTTAACACAATGTGGAAGAGATGTGCATCCTCATAATACTGCAAAAAAAAACTTTTATCAATGGAGTAAATGAGTCAATGCAAAGGCGCTAAAAAATACAATAAATTCCGAAGAAAATAAAGGAGACTAAATCGATATTTATATTTAAGAATAAAATCATTTAATTAAATCAATGATAAAATCAAACAAATGTATTTAAACTTAGATTTGTACAACTTATTTACCATTATGATTATAGATATAGATTAAGATTTATATTTTTTAAGGGATGTATTTGTTTTTGTAGTTTTGTTGTAGTTGTTAAAACTATTAAAATAAACGTTACTACTACTACTACTAGAAAAAAAGAACTTAAAAAAATTAAAAATAACCTGACAGCAGCCATAGGAAGATCCTACAATAAAACCAATGACTTATATAAATAGAAAATCTCTTTTTAAGCCTAAATTTTCTTAAATCTTAATATTCATTCTTAAGCAGAACTTCTACTGTCGAAAAGCCATCAAACTGTTCTTCATAGTTGGAATTCACCAGATTCTTGTTACCTGCATTTTGATGTCATGCTTACTGAAGCTCATCAGTGATGAAATCCATCAGAAAATTCAGTGAGAATAAAAACGCACGTTATAAACAAATCGATATACGCTTACTTACTAAATGATATGTGATAATCAGCGTTGTCAACCGATTGCTTATACATATTTTTAGGTTAAGAACAAATATACTGTATACCTATTATAACTATGTAATAATAAACAATTTTGTTTAGAGAAACAATGTTCTTGTACTTGTCCAAATTATTTTCGTTTGATCTGCTTTCACTCTGCATACCTATTAATGTAAAAATCCTTTCGAGAATACCAATAACTGTGATAGTTTTGTTATGCACTGCTAGAACCAGACCAATCTTACCCGGAATAATAAAAGATTTCTTAAATATGAAAGTGCAAGGCATGATTTACTCATAAGTTTTGATTTGAATACAGAAAAACATGAACATGTAAAATATAAAATTACTGTTTTTGTAAGACAATTTAAAACAAATGGGTTAAGTGCATACCAGTGAACAAAATTTGACATGACAACATTGAGATATTTTATAAGTTTATATTCATACTACGTTTTGCTATAAATATGTACTGCAAAGTGTGCAACAAGGATAAAATATGGTCGCTATCCCTACATGATTAATGACTTTTAATACCAACTGTACTTACAATGACATTTTGGCTTTAATGCAAATTTTATTAAAGTTTTATAAGTAATTTTAATTACAGTATTGGTATACGATTAATGACGTCAACGGCTGGTAACTTGAATAAGGTTATAGCTAAATTCATAAAATCATGTCTTAATGACATATCAGTAAACACTCCTAGCGAGGATAGTATCTAAATTAAAAATAATTTAAATTTAACCAAAATTTATGGTTTTGCTGTGAAACTCTATATTAATAATTGTTCAAATATTGTAATTACTCAATATTTAAATAAAAATAATTAAAATTTAACAGAATTTATAGTTTTGTATTGTTTAATTCAATAAAGAATGTTTTGCATTATTTTATATTATATTTATATATTATCTCACTTTAAAAAATGTTACTTTGTCAGCTGAATAATATATTATTTATTTCTAGTTTTAGAAATAGGTTTGTAGTAATTTTTTATTGTTACTGATGCAAACTGTATGTATTGTTATGTTTAATTTTGACTATCGCAATGGGATAAAAACAAAACTTTTTTAAATTTGTAGGTATTTTTGTTTGTTGAAACCAATAATTGTAATGCTCATTTCCTGTAATTGGGCACCTGTCTGTTGGAAAGAAATCTGATTAAGTGTCTCCATCGACTATGATTCCTGCAAATGCTATCGAAATATACAGTCTGTATAATTTATATTCAAATGCACATTATGTATTTAGCTCATTAATATTATACATTAATTTGTTTATGTATTAAAATGTATTCCTGGAAAAGGTGTGAGGACTTTAAGACTAAAATTACTGTATATTTATTTAAATTGTAATAGCATACAACACATTTGTCCAATAAACATACAATAATAAAATCTACCTAAAATTAAATTTTAACACGCTAATTAATCAATTAATCTATTCATGTTTGAGCTTTAGAAAAACTGCTGCAACTTTTTTTACTCTTTCAACGAATTTACAATTTAGTGATGCATAGAAAAATTTCTTAGCAATTAATCTTAAAATTATGGTCTTAAAAAATACAAAAATCTACAAATACAAAATTGTTACAGTTTTATTTTGTATAAGCTATGTTAGTTAATTTGTTGTGATGCAATGTGGAATGAGTATAATGAATATAAATGCGCTCACTACTTGGGGTAATAATTTCGTACATTAAGACTGCACTAACATGTACAAGTTACAGATGGCACACCATTTTATGACAGTGCCATCTGTCACTTCTCAAACATACAATTGCTTACAATAAAAATCTAGCTATTTATTTATACAAATATTTCTTACGAATAAAGAAATGTCATATTCTGTCCAATACACTAGATTACAAATTAAAAACAAACGAAAAAGCTTACATAAATAATCGTATCGTTGATAAGGTTGTTTATCTGTATTTAATTATTTTATAAAAACGATTAAATATAAATGACTTCTTAAAACTACAATTTGCACAAACTTGGTTAAAAAAATTATAACTGTTCGATTTGGAACAAGGATTGGGATAATAAGATAGGGGTTACGAAATGTTCAACCTCTTCATTTACCCTCTTTTTCTTTATTCTCTTCTATGTCTTTTTCCTTCTCCTGTTCCTTTTCCTTTTCACCATCCTGTAAATAAAACTTCCTAAGTTTGTGTATAAAAAAAGGAAAATCCACAGTTCCACCTCATATCCCAATTTCAACTGTGCAAAAAATCCAAATTCACTTACTATATTTCGTGTAAAATCTCAAATGCATGATTTTTGTGTTTTTGCACAATATTTAAATCTTAAGTCAGTAGTCCAAGTTTTTACTAGTTAAAGAAACTAGCCATTAATCATTGCAACCAATTAATTAAATAACCATTAAGTAGTCGATTAACCAAATAGACAACAAATCAATTCATTGACTACTATTAGTCAGTCAATTAATTTACTAATATGATTAATTGGTTAATTGACTACGATAATACATCAATTAGTCAGCTAGTACAATAAAACATTATTCAATTATCAAAGTTGTATTTCTGGTCCGAGTTTGACTTCAAAGTTCTCTTCGAGTTTTAGTCTATATATGCATATAGCTAATTAATTAGTGGTTACTAGTAACTTACTATTGCCATTTTAGTATCGATGAGATATCGAAACTAGCTACTGAACTAAAGTGTATTCAAATCCAAGGCAAACGAAATAGGAACACAATTACATGACAGAAAGTGCAACAAAAGCATTGAACAAGGCCATATTAAAAGCTAAATATATTGATCAATGTTTATTTAACAGACTATTTGATTTTAAAATATTAAAATTATGATCCTAATTATGATGAACTAGATTCTTCATCAGTATCATCATCGTCAGCCAGATTAATGATTAGTGGCTCGACTTGAAACTCAATTAAGTTTTCCCAACTACCACATTTTAACCACGACTTTATCGATTATGTGCTGAATGCATTTTCCCCATTTGTCTGCAATTATATTTTACAGGGCTTCACTAAAAAGGTTTTCTAAATCTGCAAATTTGAAGCTTGTATTATGCCAAGCTATAAAAGTTTTAATATCAGCCCATATTAATTTTATTGCGAAAACAAGGGAGTACCTAATAAAACGATACACTATTTACCAAGATAGAAAACATAATGCATCCCTGACTAAACTTGCTTGAAATTCGCCACACGTCACAACACCAGAATGGACCAATAAGAACCATGCTGTTCACCTGCAAAAGACTGATCACGCATCTGTCGGTTTTGTTTTAGTTCGGCTTGGATTTGAACACACTGTAATATACTATTACTGCGGTAATACAGTATGCACTTATTGTTTGACTTTGACATAATTCATAGAATACACCACTTGAGGACTATGTGACAACTTGTTTGGTCAGAAGATAGGCCCTATACAAGAACATACTTTTGAGAATTCTTATAGGACTTTTTTAAAAAATTCTTGTGACTAAGACTTACATATTTTAAAAAAATAAGTGAACTGATATTAGAATAGAACTACAAGCTACTAGAATAAAACCAAGAAAATGAATATCAAACATGGATACTATACTTCTGGACAAAGATAATTTGCGTTAATTTTGGTCGCCCGTAACTTTTTTAATTGTTTTCGGACTTTGGTTAAATTTTTAGCAGAATATTGACATTTGTCTCGGAGTGTTATCCTGAATTTGAGTTATTAAAAAAAATGATGGCTTGATCATCATACAGGAAGAAACATTACATCATGTTATCGAGTAGCCTAAGAAAAACATTCAATTTATTTATCTAGTAGTCTCATTTTGTTGTATAGTAACGAGCATTGTTAAGCAAATTGTCTTTGCAGAATACATTCTTTAAAAGTTTTTCATTCTAAAAAATGACACCAGAAGAGTTGCATGTGTTGTTGCATTAAATGACGATGGCCACAATGTACAGTACATTGCAACATTCTTAGGCAAACCAAAAGTACTGTACAAGACGCTATCAGTCGGTTCGTGAAACTAGTTGAATACACGCGTCGTGCTGGATCAGGGAGACCATGAGTTACCAATCAACGTGATAACTGTTTTATAAATCTAACTGCATTACGAGATTGTAGTGTACCTTCCACCGTTATTAGCCGTAGATTTGGAACCATCCATCATAGGTTACCAAAAGGAGGATTGATGTCAAGATGCCCTCTTTTACTTCCAGCTCGCCGTACAGGGCGAAGTGGAGAGCAGAAGACAGGATGCGTGTATAGTTCATGGACGAATCACGCTTTTGTCTGCGTTCACCTGACCGACGCGAACGTGTCTGGAGGAGAGCAGGTGGATGATTTGCCACCTGGAACGCCTTTTGAGGAGATAGTGTCATGGTGTAGGCTGAGGTATCAGTGTATGTCCGAACGGACCTAGTGATGATAGACAATGGTTCTTTAACCACTATCTGTTATATCCAACAATGTTTAACTGATTACGTGATACCCTTCGCCCGTTTGTGGACACGGCTTTCTTTTAATGCAAGATAATGCCAGGCCCCACGTTGCATATTGTGACAGAATATTTAGAAGAATTGATCATGCAACGATTGGAGTGGCTACGTGTAGTCTGGATTTAAATCCAATCGAACATGTATGGAATATGCTAGGAAGGAGTGTTCAAATCAACACACAGAAACCTTGCCAGATCTGCAAACAGTCCTCATTGAAGAATGAAAAATATTCCTCAAGAAGAAATTCAAAACTGCATTGAAGCCATTCCAGGTCACGGAAGAAGAACACAAGGTGGCAATATACGCTATTAGTTTTGGATGTTTAGGTTAGGCTACTCAATAACATAATATAATGTTCTAAATTGATAATAAAAGAAAAATATTTTTAGTAGAGTGTATCAATTCTAGGGAGATCTACAGAAATTTATTGAAATAATTAACAACATATTGGAAGAAATGGTAAGCTGCAGGCAATCATGTAATAATTGTACTGGGTGATTTTAATATAAACTGGCTTAATAATACAAACATTAAGAAGGGATTGGAAAGTGTTTTTAGACAAAATGATATAAGTCAGCTAGTTAAAGAAGCAACCAGAGGGACAAATATATCCGAAACTTTAATAGACTTAGTATGTAGCAATATTAAGTATATTCAATGTGATGTAATGGACACACCAAAAGTTAGCGATCATAAATGGCAAAAAATAATATTAAAAGAACCTAATATACAAAAGTATGATCTATCCAAGTAAATAAAACAGATTACGATCTGTTGAATAGTGAAATGATAGCATGTGACTGGAAATATGCCGATGAAGACATTGAAGAACGGTATGAGGTTTTTGAATCGAATATTAAGTTAAAATGAAATGAGTGTACCACCAAAAAAGTAATTATCAAGAAAAGGGGAAAGAATTGGTTTAACGAGAAGACAAAGCAAAGCATATTAAATAGGGACAACAAATATATTGAATTTAAACAAACTGGGGACCAAAGAAAGTGGGATGAGTACCGAGAGTTAAGAAATATATGTGTAAAAACCTTGAGAGAAGAGAAAATGAAATATTATGATGAAGAAGTCAAGAGATGTGATAATAATCCAAAAAAATTATGGAATATATTAAAAGAAGTTACCAACAAAAACTGTAACACTGAATTAATAGAGTTAGAAATAGATGGAAAAATAGAAACTGATAAAAGTATTATAGCAAATAAGTTGAATAATTATGTAGATAGTATAAATGACCTAATGATTAATGTTCCTACAAACAGCAATATATTAAAGTTAGACGGGATACAACATAGTTATAGTATAATAGATAAGTTTGAGGAAGTAAGCCTAAATCAGTTAAAAAGGATGATTTCAAATTTAAATAAAAAGGTTGGGTTGATGAAATAAATATGAACATCTTTAAAGAATGCTTTGATTCACTAGGGTATCCACTCTTAAATATTGTTAATTTATCTTTAAATAATGGAGTTTTACCAAATGATTTAAAAAGAGCAACCATTGTACCTATACATAAAGTCAAGGGAATAAACAAAGAAACAAATATGAGGCCAATTAATATGTTAGCACCAGTAGAAAAAATTATTGAGCAGGCTGTTTACAACCAGATACTTGAATTTGTTGAAAATAATAATATATTAATTCCGAAACAATCGGGTTTTCGCAAAACTCATTCTACAGAAACAGCTCTGCAGTTAGTAATAAATAATTGGGAAGAAGCACGAAATATGAATAACAAAATCTTGGCTGTATTTCTAGACTTTAAACGAGCATTCGAAACCATTAACAGAAGCAAACTTATACAAAAATTGTACAAGTATGGATTTAGGGGTACTGTATTGAAATGGATAAATAATTATTTAAAGAATAGAACACAAGTAGTTAAATGCGGAAAGACACTATCGGATGTTAAAAGTAATGACATTGGCGTACCACAAGGTAGTAAGTTAGGCCCACTTCTATTTATCCTATATGTTAATGACATCCAGAGTGCAGTAAAGGACTGCAACTTACATCTCTTTGCAGATGATACATTACTATACATTGCAGGAAAAGATGTACATGAACTAATACAGAAAACAAATGTAGAATTAAAAAATGTCATGTGTTGGATGGAGGCTAATAATTTAATATTAAATGTGTCTAAAACTAAGGCTATGTGTATATAAGGTGCGTCGGAATATGATATATATGTTGACGCAGCAAGTAAAAAAATTGATTGGGTTTCAGAATTCAAGTATTTAGGAGTATATATAGATAATAAGCTAAAGTTTAAAGTACATATAGAAAAATTAATTAACAAAATTTCAACAACAATTTCTTGGGAAGATCTGCAAAACATTTCAATATTAAAGCAAAAATTTTACATTATAATTCATTAATACTGTCAAGATTCAATTATTGCGGGTCATTACTATTAAATGCCAATAAAGGACAAGTTCAAAAATTTCAGAAACTTCAGAATAAAACAATGTGTTCAATTCTGGGAACAAATAGATATACAAAGATAGAAATTATGCTAAAGAAGCTTAAATGTTTAAATGTGCAACAATTAATAGACAAAAATGTGCTAATTTTTATTCTTAAGTTAAAGTTAGGTGCTCTGCCAAAATATCTTAGTGGTTTAACACAATGTGGAAGAGATGTGCATCCTCATAATACTTGCAACAAAAAAAAACGTTTTTATCAATGGAGTAAATGAGTCATTGCTACACAAGGCGCTAAAAAAATACAATAAACTACCGAAGAAAATAAAGGAGACTAAATCGATATTTATATTTAAGAATAAAATCATTGATTAATTTATTAATCAATGATAAAATCAAACAAATGTATTTATAAACTTAGATTTGTACAACTTATTTACCATTATGATTATAGATATAGATGAAGATTTATATTTTTTAAGGGATGTATTTGTTTTTTGTAGTTTTTGTTGTAGTTGTTAAAACTATTAAAATAAACGTTACTACTACTACTACTAGAAAAAAAAAGAACTTAAAAGAAATTGACGCTATAAATAACCTGACAGCAGCCATAGGAAGATCCTACAATAAAAACCAATGACTTATATAAATAGAAAATCTCTTTTTAAGCCTAAATTTATCTTAAATCTTAATATTCATTCTTAAGCAGAACTTCTACTGTCGAAAAGCCATCAAACTGTTCTTCATAGTTGGAATTCACCAGATTCTTGTTACCTGCATTTTGATGTCATGCTTACTGAAGCTCATCAGTGATGAAATCCATCAGAAAAATTCAGTGAGAATAAAAACGCACGTTATAAACAAATCGAATATACGCTTACTTACTAAATCGATATGTGATAATCAGCGTTGTCAGACCGATTGCTTATACATATTTTTAGGTTAGGAACAAATAGATAGTGTATACCTATTATAACTATGTAATAATAAACAATTTTGTTTAGAGAAACGATATTCTTGTACTTGTCCAAATTATTTTCGTTTGACCTGCTTTCACTCTGCATACCTACTAATGTAAAAAATCCTTTCGAGAATATCAATAACTGTAATAGGTTTTGTTATGCACTGCTAGAACCAGACCAATCTTACCCGGAATAATAAAAGATTTCTTAAATATGCAGTATGTATGAAGTGCAAGGCATGACTTACTCATAAGCTTTTGATTTGAATACAGAAAAAACATGAACATGTAAAATACAAAATTACTGTTTTTTGTAAGACAATTTAAAACAAATAGGTTAAGTGCACACCAGTGAACAAAATTTGACGTGACAACATTGAGATATTTTATAAGTTTATATTCGCACTACGTTTTGCTGTAAATATGTACTGCGAAGTGTGCGACAAGGATAAAATATTGTCGCTAACCCTACATGATTAATGACTTTTAATACCAACTGCACTTACAATGACATTTTGGCTTTAATGCAAATTTTATTAAAGTTTTATAAGTAATTTATAATTACAGTATTGGTATACGATTAATGACGTGCAACGGCTGGCGACTTGAATAAGGTTATAGCTAAATTCATAAAATAATGTTTAATGACATATCAGTAAACACTCCTAGCGAGAATAGTATCTAAATCAAAAATAATTTAAATTTAACCGAAATTTATGGTTTTGCTGTGAAACCCCTATATTTAATCATTGTTCAAATATTGTAATTACTCTATTTAAATCAAAAATAATTAAAATTTAACAGGATTTATAGTTTTGTATTGTTTAATTCAATAAAGTTTTTTGCATTATTTTATATTATATTTATACATTATTGTTATCTCGCACTTAAAAAAAATGTTACTTTCGTCAGTCGCTGAATAATATATCATTTATTTCTAGTTTTAGAAATAGGTTTGTAGTAATTTTTTTGAATATTACAATGGGATAAAAACAAAACTTTTTTTTAATTTGTAGGTATTTTTGTTTGTTGAAACCAAATAATTGTAATGCTCATTTCCTGTAATTGGACACCTGTCTGTTGGAAATAAATCTGACTATGATTCCTGCAAATGCTATCGAAATATACAGTCTGTATAATTTATATTCAAATGCACATTATGTATTTAGCTCATTAATATTACACATTAATTTGTTTATGTATTAAAAATAATACATAATGTATTCCTGGAAAAGGTGTGAGGACTTTAAGACTAAAATTACTGTATATTTATTTAAATTGTAATAGCATACAACACATTTGTCCAATAAACATACAATAATAAAATCTACCTAAAATTAAATTTTAACACGCTAATTAATCAATTAATCTATTCATGTTTGAGCTTTAGAAAAACTGCTGCAACTTTTTTTACTCTTTCAACGAATTTACAATTTAGTGATGCATAGAAAAATTTCTTAGCAATTAATCTTAAAATTATGGTCTTAAAAAAATACAAAAAATCTACAAATACAAAAATTGTTACAGTTTTATTTTGTATAAGCTATGTTAGTTAATTTGTTGTGATGCAATGTGGAATGAGTATAATGAATATAAATGCGCTCACTACTTGGGGTAATAATTTCGTACATTAAGACTGCACTAACATGTACAAGTTACAGATGGCACACCATTTTATGACAGTGCCATCTGTCACTTCTCAAACATACAATTGCTTACAATAAAAAATCTAGCTATTTATTTATACAAATATTTCTTACGAATAAAGAAATGTCATATTCTGTCCAATACACTAGATTACAAATTAAAAAACAAAACGAAAAAGCTTACATAAATAATCGTATCGTTGATAAGGTTGTTTATCTGTATTTAATTATTTTATAAAAACGATTAAATATAAATGACTTCTTAAAACTACAATTTGCACAAACTTGGTTAAAAAAATTATAACTGTTCGATTTGGAACAAGGATTGGGATAATAAGATAGGGGTTACGAAATGTTCAACCTCTTCATTTACCCTCTTTTTCTTTATTCTCTTCTATGTCTTTTTCCTTCTCCTGTTCCTTTTCCTTTTCACCATCCTGTAAATAAAACTTCCTAAATTTGTGTTTAAAAAAAGGAAAATCCACAGTTCCACCTCATATCCCAATTTCAACTGTGTAAAAAAATCCAAATAATTTCGTGTAAAATCTCAAAAGCAGTAATTTCTGTTTTTTTGCGCAATATTTAAATCTTAAGTCAGTAGTCGAAGTTTTTACTAGTTAAAGAAACTAGTCATTAGTCATTGCAACCAATTAATTAAATAACCATCGAGTAGTCGATTAACCAATTAGACAACAAATCAATTCATTGACTACTATTAGTCACAGAGTCAATTAATTTACTAATATGATTAATTGGTTAATTGACTACGATAATACATCAATTAGTCAGCAAGTACAATAAAACATTATTCAATGATCAAAGTTGTATTTCTGGTCCGAGTTTGACTTCAAAGTTCTCTTCGAGTTTTAGTCTATATATGCATATAGCTAATTAATTAGTGGTTATGACGTACTAGTGCCATTTTAGTAACGATAAGGTATTGTAACTAGCTACTGAACTAAAGTGTATTCAAATCCAAGGCGAACGAAATATGAACATGTGACAGAAAGTACAACAAAAACATTGAACAGGGCCATATTAAAAGCTAAATATATTGATCAATACTTATTTAACAGACTATTTGATCTTAAAAATATTCGTACAATTATGATGAACTAGATTCTTCATCAGTATCATCATTGTCAGCCAGATTAATGATTAGTGGCTCGACTTGAAACTCAATTAAGTTGTCCCAACTACCACATTTTAACTACGACTTTATCGATTACATGCTGAACGCATTTTCCCCATTTGTCAGCAATTATATTTTACACGGCTTCACTAAAAAGGTTTTCTAAATCTGCAAATTTGAAGCTTGTATTATGCCAAGCTATAAAAGTTTTAATATCTGCCCATATTAATTCTATTGCGAAAACAAGGGAGTACCTAATAAAACGTTACGCTATTTACCGCGATAGAAAACATAATGCACCCCTGACTAAACTCGCTTGAAATTCGCCACACGTCACAACACCAGAATCGACCAATAAGAACCATGCTGTTCACCTGCAAAAGACTGATCACGCGTCTGTCGGTTTTTGTTTTAGTTCGGCTTGGATTTGAACACACTGTAGTATACTATTACTGCGGTAATACAGTATGCACTTATTGTTTGATTTTTTGACATAATTCATAGAATACACCGCTTGAGGACTATGTGACAACTTGTTTGATCAGAAGATAGGCCCTATACAAGAACATACTTTTGAGAATTCTTATAGGATTTTTTTAAAAAATTCTTGTGACTAAGACTTACATATTTTAAAAAAATAGGTGAACTAATATTAGAATAGAACTACAAGCTATTAGAATAAAACCAAGAAAATGAATATCAAACATGGATACTATACTTCCGGACAAAGATAATTTGCGTTAATTTTGGTCGCCCGTAACTTTTTAATTGTTTTCGGACTTTGGTTAAATTTTTAGCAGAGTATTGACATTTGTCTCGGAGTGTTATCCTGAATGTGAGTTATTAAAAAAAATGACGGCTTGATCATCATACAGGAAGAAACATTACATTATGTTATCGAGTAGCCTAAGAAAAACATTCAATTTATTTATCTAGTAGTCTCATATTGTATAGTAACGAGCATTGTTAAGCAAAGTGTCACTATACTGTCTTTGCAGAATACATTCTTTAAAAGTTTTTCATTCTAAAAAATGACACCAGAAGAGTTGCATGTGTTGTTGCATTAAACGACGATGACCGCAATGTAGGTACATTGCAACATTCTTAGGCAAACCAAAAGTACTGTACAAGACCCTATCAGTTGGTTCGTGAAACTAGTTAATACACGCGTCGTGCTGGATCAGGGAGACCACGAGTTACCAATCAACGTGATAACTGTTTTATAAATCTAACTGCATTACGAGATTGTAGTGTACCTTCCACCGTTATTAGCCGTAGATTTCAGGATGTATGTGGTACTATAGCCTCTGCACGAACCATCCATCATAGGTTACAAAAAGGAGGATTGATGTCAAGAAAACCAGTTGCATGCCCTCTTTTACTTGGTACAGGGCGAAGTGGAGAGCAGAAGAGAGGATGCGTGTATAGTTCAAGGACGAATTACGCTTTTGTCTACATTCACCTGACGGACGCGAACGTGTCTGGAGGAGAGCAGGTGGATGATTTGCCAAATGGTGCATAACTCCTGGAACGCCTTTTGAGGAGGTAGTGTCATGGTGTAGGTTAGGGTATCAGTGTATGTCTGAACGGACCTAGTGATGTTAGACAATGGCTCTTTAACCGCTATCCGTTATATCCAACAATGTTTAACTGATTACGTGATACCCTTCGCTTCGTTTGTTGGACACAGTTTTCTTTTAATGCAAGATAATGCCAGGCCCCACGTTGCACATATTGTGACAGAATATTTAGAACGCAACGATTGGAGTGGCTACTGTGTAGTCTGGATTTAAATCCAATTGAACATGTATGGAATATGCTAGGAAGGCGTGTTCGAAATCAACACACAGAAACCTTGCCAGATCTGCAAACAGTCCTCATTGAAGAATGAAAAAATATTCCTCAAGAAGAAATTCAAAACTGCATTGAAGCCATTCCAGGTCACACGGAAGAAGAACACGAGGTGGCAATATACGCTATTAGTTTTTGGATGTTTTGCTTAGGTTACTCAATAAGATAATGTAATGTTCTAAATTGTTAATAAAATTGAAATACTGCAACACTGTTTTTAAAAATTTGCAGCTTCTCTTAAAAGCAGATAATGAAAAAACATTTTGTTAAGAAAAGGTCACACTTCAAACAGACACAGAATGAAACTAAATTTTACTGTTCAATTTTTCCACACACCATTAAGTATTTATGGGTAAAAAAATAACTTTTCTAAAAATTTGATCAAAATCCGAAAACAAAAAAGTTATGGGTGACCAAAATTAACTTAAATTATCTTTATCCAGACTTTTTAGTCAGGGGCGCTAGATTAGTCAATTGTGAATAGTCGACTAATTTAATCGATTTCGATTGGTTGATTAGTTGGTTTTGATTATTTTATAAACCATGACTAATGACTAGTCGACTAATTGATTAATCAAATACCAAGCCATGTGCCGATCACTAATCTTAACTAACGCCACCATGATACACACTCAGGATCCATGACTTAACTTTCCAAACTTACTCTTTTCAATTACGTTTAAGACATCTCAATTAAATTCACAATTAAAAACGTGTAATAATCAAGTTGACGCTATGAATATAAATATTTTGAGATTTTAATTGAAAGACCTCTAGAAGCTAATTATTCTGTAACGTTTGTAAGAGAAACATGAGGTGAAAGTACAGAAATTTGACTCATTAACCTTTTCTTTTTCAATATCTTTATCTTCAGGTTCCATTTCCTTATCACCTTCCTTTTCTTCTTTACATCCTTCCTTATCTTTGCCTTCATCTGCTGGTGGTTTTGGCAGGTGAGAATTCAAGTCAAGTGTGGCACAGATATCATCCCAATCAGGGAAGCAACGTTCTTTCATGCGATTTACTAATCCTACTAAATTGGGACAATGTTCAGTCATATAATCGCGTAACGGATAACTAACTTCCTTGTCAATGAAATAAATTTGAGCCAAATTTGCGAAAGCGACAACATCCAACTGTAAAAAAGGTGATAAGTATTCTCTATATGTGTAATAAAAACTTACCGAAGTTGGTTCATCTCCAAAGAAGAAAGGTTTGTCAGCAGCATATCCGAAAGTACTTTGAGATCTCCTTGGCCAAATTCATTAATTTCGTCAGCCGAGTGTACACCCATTCCTTGCGCCTTCACTTTTTTGGCTCCCTGCAACCACTAACCCGTCAATATATAATTAAAAAAACTCAAAACAACACAACACTGGAAAAAACATGCTCTACCACATCACCTCTACGGATGCAAGTAGATGCATTCTTACAATTAAAATAATCTATGAAATACTTAAAAGAAACATGCAAATGAGTATTGTGTCATTTTGTTAAAATTAATGACTGCGCGGGAATGGTGTTATTCTGAAGTATGGAGTTAATGATAGGTTGGTGTTGAGGTTAACACTGTTTAGCGGGATCAATAATTACAAATAAGATGGATCATCCATTAATGTTGAGTTAGCCGATATGTAAAATGGAATAATTTCAAGCAATGTAGTTTTCCAACCATATTTGAATGTAAAGAAATTTTTATACAGCTCTCAATCGTTTCATACTGTTATACTTCCTACAGCGTTTCGATCTTGATCTGAACTTATATCAAATTCTGTAATGTTGTAGCTAGAAATTTGCTCTTGTATATCGAATGATTATGAAATAAATATATTTCCTGAATTCATATACACTGTAGCCACACAAATGTTGAAAAACTAAAAAATAGAGCATCCTTTAATTTTTAAGTGACCACATTGTGACATTTGTGAAAATTATATTTAAATATATTTACTTATGTGCTGACATTGAAAACGATTTGCAATATAAAGTGTGGCAACAATAATTTTACGGAAATAATTCTTTCAGTTAATAAAGTAATGTATAAATTAATTTAAAATTAAAGTATTTTTTTCTTGAAAAAACGCTTGGACACGTCAATTAGTATTGTCAGTTGCGCATTTTTTACAATACAATTTTTTTTTAATGGAACGCCCTGTTGATTATGTCATATTCGGATTCTACTTCATATTCTAGATATTTTTGGTATAATATACCCTTGGACTATCTATCTCCGTTTCTGAAATATTGACACTTGGAAGATCAGAATTTTTCTTTTTCTGACTCGCTACAGAATCCTCTACGTAGAGTACTAACAGTGCTTAAAGGTCTAGTTGCTTTAATTTTGTCAAACAATTTTATTAACATATTTCAAATACTGCAAAAAATTACAGATAAGTAATACATTTAAGTCAGCAGATAATACAAACGTTTATGATGGAAAGGAACATTCAGTTACTTAAATAAATAAACCGATTTAAATAAATTCATATTTTTCTATAGTTGCTTTAATATTGTCCAATACTGTACTTTTAAGGTAGTTACATTGGTTGGTAAAACTGTCAGATAGACGTTATTATTGAAAGTGTCTAACTTGTTCCGGCTTTGTGATACAAAAATATGGTAAAGTTAACTGAACGGGAGAAGATTGAGATACTCTGCATGATTGGATATGGAGATAGGCCCCGCACTCAAGTAGAAACAGCTCATTTATTTAACGAAATTCATCCTGATCGTCCTCCCATTTCGCAAACTGTGGTCAGCAGAGTGGAAGCGAAATTTCGAGAATTCGGTCATGTTCGGGATAGGCCAAAATCTGGACGTCCCAGTGTAAGTGAAGATGATCGGCTGAATATTTTATTATCTGTAAAAGAAAATCCACACATTGCATTATCACATGTGGCTGGAAACCTAACTTTATCGAAATCTACTGCACACAATGTCGTCTGGAGAAACAAATATCACCCTTACAAAGTTATTCCGCTTCAAGAGTTATCTGAAGATGATTTTGATAGGCGTAATGAATTTTGTGAGTATATGCAAAATATCTGTAACCAAGACGAAAATTGCAGGTATTGGGCCACAATCAACCCCTATTCGATGGTGGAGGCGCACGCACAACATCCACAAAAATTAAAAGTGTGGTGTGGTCTAGTTGGAGTTCGAAGGAACATTAACCGGTCAGATGTATGGCGAGTTCCTCCAGTTTCAATTACTTCCTGCATTAATAGCTCTATTCCCGGATCCACAAGAACCAGATCTCCCAGATCAACAACTTTTTTTCCAGCAGGATGGGGCCCCACCTCACTATGCCGCTCCAATTCGCGCGTATTTAGATTAAATGGTCCATCGCCGTTTGATAGGAAGGTGGAGTCCCATAGAATGGCCTGCTAGGTCACCAGACCTAAACCCCTTAGATTTCTTTTTGTGGGGATACCTGAAATCTAAGGTTAAATGGACAGACCTGCCAATTTGGAAGACCTGAGAGAAAGAATCCGAAGACAAATACGCGCTATACCACCAGAAGTTGTGAGAAATATTCAAAGAGAATTTATTTACCGTCTTGGGTATTGTTTAGCTGTGAATTTAAGTTTGTTTAGCTACTTTAGTACATTTAAAAACTAATTTTAACAAATAAATAAAAATAATTAAATCATTTTTCAAGTGTCAATATTTCAGAAACGGAGATAGATAGACCAAGGGTATATTATACCAAAAATATCTAGAATTTGCAGTAGAATCCAAATATGACATAATCTACAGTGCGTTCCATTTAAAAAAAATCGAAAGTGTGGTCATATTTTTTATTATGAGACACGCTGTATAAAAAATTGCATTGTAAAAAATGCGCAACTAAAAATACTAATCGACGTGTCCAAGCGTTTTTTCAAGAAACAAATACTTTAATTTTAAATTAATTTATACTTTACTTTATGGACGCACTGTATAGATGGCGCAGTGATGCAACCAAAATATTGAGGGAGTGTTAGAGACGGTATGTCCTATGAGAACTCTCAGTTTGAAGAAACCGTAAATATCTTTTCCCACTCAATGATCTACTAGATGTAATTTTTTTTCCTTGAAAATTCTAGAAACAATGGTCACACACATTCTACCTTAATACTTGAATCCAACAGTCCACTAACACTAATGGGTTTTTCAAAAACATATTGCAATAGCACCAACAGTGCTTGAAATAGAATCAATAATGTTTTGATGTAAAATATAGTGACATGCCACTAACAGTGTTCGGAAAAAATTAACAATGTAATAGAACCAACAGTGTTCTGAAGAAAAAAATAATGTCATCAATGGTGTTTTGACAAAATTATTGTGTAATCAAACTAAAAAATAGTGGAATAGAACAAATATACAGTGCAATACCACCAACAGTGTTTTGCATAAATGACAGTGCAATGGTGTTTTGAAGGCAAAATGGTGCCAATACAAATAACTGTTAAAAAATAATAATATGACACCACCTACAGAAAAAATATTGTATTAGCACAAACGGTGTTTTAAAAAAAACAGTGCAATACCACCTCCAATACTTTTTAAGAAGCATTAATGGTACAAATGCACCAACTGAGTGTTGAAACCATTATGGTGCAATAGAACCAATAATATTTTGAAGAAAAAGTGGTACCATAGCAATAATAGTATCTTGTAAGACATAATGTTTTGAAGAAGAAACAATTCAATAGAAGCAATGTTTTAAAAAACCAATAGTGCAATAGCATAGCAAGTTTTGAAAAAATGATAAAAGTAAATTTTTCTACAATCGTTTAAAATGAGCTCATTTTTCAGCTAAAATTAGTGAGCAAAGCTTCCTGCAAAACTGAATTTTTCTCATTAGTGAGCAAAGTAAAATTGTTTTTACTATCGCATGTTAACTGCGATTTCTATTTTCTTCAATTTATGTACGTCAACTAGGTGTAACGTTTAGATGTTTGATTTTGTGTAGCTTGCCCATTTGTGCATCGATATTTTTGAGGCTTTGAACACCCCGCAATTGATGCTTGAAAAATACATTGGCAGCGCGACATTTACGGAAACAAAATGAAAAGTTTATTAATTTTCTCCTTCTAAAAATTACTTTCTTGGGTTGGTACCGGATTTTTTACTGATTTGCAGTTCTAACGCTCATTGTTGAACAGTTGTTTAATTGAACAATGTAAAAAACATAACCTAACTTTCTCTAATACATTTTTTCTGAATTTCAAGTTCGCTACTGTTGTGCGTCGGCTATTGCTTTTGGTAACATTACAGAAGCAGTTAGACATTTTCAGGTTGCCTACCCATGAGTTTCACCACCTAGCAATCCAACAATAACTGAGGTGGAAAAATCTTTTCTTAGAAACTGGTACTCTAGAAGATCTAATGAGGAAAGAGAAGAACTGGTATGTGCATCAATTCTCCGCTCTCCTGGTAAACCACTAAGGAAGGTTGAACTTAAAACTGGTGTTCCAAGGATAAAATTTTTCAAGTCACCTAGCCCATAATTTACTTGGGGATGATCCAGACAGACGAATGGAATTTTGTTCCCAATCCATTGAGTATCAAGAGTTAGATCCTGATTGGCATGCTCAAATAGTTTTCTCACACGAGTCCATTTTCTTTCGAAATTATGTGGCAAAATAGGCATAATTGTAACTATTACACCAAAAATCCCCATATTCTTGAACTAATTCTACTCAAATCAAAAGGCATCATTGTTTGGGCGGCTGTGAGTGTAAACAGGGACAGTACAATGTCTGGAATGAGGTATACACAAGTTTTAAATCAACATATCTTGCCTCATTTTATGGTTCCAGAAATAAACCAAACAATATTCCAACAAGATGGTGTTTCAACCTCATTTCGCAAATACTGTCAAGGACTTACTAAATAGCAATTCTAATGGGCGTTGGATTGATCGTGGAAGTAATTTTTTGGATTGGCCACCCCGATCCCCAGATTTAACTGTGTGCGACTTCTTCTTATGGGGTTACCTAAAGGAACATGTTTATTCCCACAGCTTCAACAATGATGAGGATTTAAAACACGCAATTCAAGAGGAACTTCTACGGATACCGCAGGAGTTATTTTTAAATGCGTACGAATCATTTGTTGAGCGCTGTTACCAGTGCGTCGCTGTGGATGGATTACAGTTTGAGTAATTGTAGGCTTTGGTTTTAAGTTTTCCATTATGTTATGTCCTAGTTTTCTAATCAAAATGCTTGAGATCATTATGTGACAATAAAAATATTTTACAAAATCTACCGTAAATTAATTTAATTTTTGTTACATATTCAAATACCTGTTTGCAGAGGGAGAAAATTAATAAATCCTTTCATTGTTTGCCAAAATTTTCACAGAACGTTTTTCAAGCCTCTATTGCGGGGTGGGCAAGCCTCAAAAAGATCGATGTACAAATGGGTAAGCTACACAAAATCAAACTTCTAAACCCCTTAGTGGGACACTTAGTATATGTTTATGTATGCATTTAGGTATGCTTGCGTGTAATTAAAGTTGCATACTGTATAACGTCTAAAACTATAATTTTATTTTATTTGAACAATAAAAAAAATGGGATTTTTCTTTATCAACAAGATTGTAGAAAAAATCATGTTTGGCAGGCACTCTTGGGCAAAGTGCCGTTTCCTCCCTTGCTCTATTTCCTAGGAAACAACACCCTTTGCTCACTTGTACCAAAAATCACTATTATGCAAAACATTTTTTGAAGTTGTAAGTGCTGAAAAAATAGCTTGTTTATTTGGGTAGTTTGAGAGTGTATTTATGTTAATATTAAAAATTGATAAAAATTATTATAAAAGTTTTTATGTAAAGTAGTACCGAATGCAGTAGTTCATGTTTTATTAATATTGCATATATTTGCAAAATTTACATAAGAAATTTGATTGCAAACATCAAAATACTGTTAATAATATACATATATTATAATTTTTATAATTTTAATTACAAAATATTTGTTAATTTTTCTTTTAATATGTTGACATAAGGAGTGCAATAAACATTGTTGGGATGAACATGAGCGAAAATTAATGTTAACAAGAATTATAATGTGTCTCTTAGTCATAATTCTTTAATTGTAAAATCCTGGGGTGTGGTTATCTAGCCAGTCCAGTTCAAGGTGGCTGATAGGGAAAGTAATAAGGGGACCGGAAAGTAATGTCGTTTCTGCGCATGTCAATATTCGTTTGTCATTTATCAGCTGGCTGCTTAACCTTTTTGGCATCTTATTTTTTTCAGGCCAACCATGCCTCATATAATTCATTATATTTGTAAATGTTCATTATTTGTAGTTGCTGTTTTCAGTGCATTGTGTCTTTCTTGGAGATTCGTAAATCATTTACAAATGAGTGGACTGCATACTTAATATTTTCTGGCAGGTTTTTTTCAGTAGGAAGAGCTCCTGAGTGACCGCTATATAAAGACGTTTTCCGGCTTTACACTGGACCAAAATATCATAGTCAAGAAGCTTAATTAGCATACAATGTATTCTAGGTGATAGACTATGCCTTCTTTAACTAATGCTTCTAGCGACTTATGATCCGTATACAAAATTAATAGAATTTCTGACATGCAAAAAAACACTCATCTCTTTTTCAATCTGAGCATATGGTTTCATGCTTATTTAAGCTACTAGATGCAAAGGCAATCGGAAGTCCTTTTTAATCAAACGCGCTCCTAAACCATCCTTGCTAGCACCAGTTTCTATGCCAATATTGGAGCATTTGTTACCAAATGCTCCAATACTGACATTTTTTGATCTAGCAGTTCCAATAGATACTGATGCTATTAATGACAAAGTGACTGACATATTTGGAACAAAGTTTCCAAGAAACTTAGTCGTACCTAGTAATCTCAATACGCTTTTATTTTCAGGTGTGGGCATTTCGACTTGGTTCTATACCTTTGTTACGAAACATCTGCCCAAGAAATTTAACTTTTGTGACCTAAATTAATTTATTGAATTCAATATTATATTTTTGCGCCTGGCCCAGTACTGCTTCCATGTTTTGATCATGGTCTATATCAGACGAGCCGCTTATGATCAAATCATCAAAGTACACATCCACACCATCTATATCTCCAAATATATCGTAATTCATTTCGTGGAATACCATAGGTTATTTTCCAAAGGGTCTGCCAAATGTGCAATATTCTCAACTTTCTTTGTTAATCTTTACCTATACAGAAAAATAAATTTTATTGTTTAATTTACTCACAATTTCTGCAGGCCTTAGGATTATAAAATATTCCCGCTGAATAGCCTGGTTCAAATATTTTGAATTGAGATACAATCTCAAATCCTTATTTGATTTTTCAACTGTTACCATTGTGTTCAATCATCGCTTCCATCTTCTTTCCCAACGTCCGACCGGGAATTTTTTATTTTTTTTTTTCAATTTTTGGGTTTCAATTGATTATTATTCTCTGAAATTTCCTCTTTACAGCCTTTGAAAAGCTATGAAAAGACTTGATATAGCCTGTGTTCGCAAGGCGGAAAAAGCTGCGTTGGCCATTGAAAAAAAAAAATCCGCCAGGCCAGAAGTTTGGGAAAAAGGAACTTAGAAGACTTATATGAGGATGAGAACCAGGGCAACCCATCCTACAGTTCTGTAAGTATGTTTACTTTTTGTTCAGTCCTCACTGTTTTCTTCGTTTTCTGAAAATTTCGTTTTTTGACTATTTTGATGTAAGCTGTAGTCAATACTAATAAAGATATCATTACAAATTTTTTTTGTATATTTTTGATAACGATTACTAGATCCGTACGGAAGGGTTTTACAAAATTTACATTCCAGACTGAGGAAAAAATTTGTAATAATTCTTCTTTCATTAAAATTGTAAGTATTTTTTAAACACAATCTTAAAATATATTATTTTTATTTTATTTTGAAAACCCTCCTACAGAACTAGATAAAAAGCTCTATTGCCCATTGAACAATAAAATTTGCATGGTTAGTTGTTACCTCTTCTAATTTTTGAGATATGCATAAAGTTAATAATGAGTTTATATGCGGGTCGGACTGCCCTTAACTCTTTTGTTTTACACACGCGAAATGGTTGTTCCCATGACACTGGTTGCATTTTTTTCCATATGCCGGACACCTTCCTTTCTCATGTTTAACTGCACTGAATTTCGCTTCTAGTATCACGTTCTTCTTTCATTACATCTTTTCTTTTTCTCGTTTGATGGAACTGATGCTTATTTCTGATTGTAGTTCTTTTACTTGAGGTTTACTGGCTTCTGCTACTCTGCAATATTCCCTGTTTCCAAAACACCTATTACAATTCAGTCTCTTTATCATTTCATCTGTTTTTTTTATACTCAGTAGTCTTGACTGCTGTTCTATGTTCAGTTAGTAGGTGATCAAAAGGTTGCCCTGATTTTAGCCTGATGCCATTAAATTTAAATCTCACAGACTACATTTTTCTTTGGCGAGCACTATGCTTAAAATTTCTTTTTATACATCTCCAATGATAAAGGCTCTGGAGGTTTGGCATAAGTTTCCATTTTCATTACTTGAATTCCACAGTAAATTGTCAACACAATATTGTAATACAGTTGCTTTTCTATATATTAATTTCAACTTTAAGATTCCATTAAAGTTTTCTCAATATCCATATGTAATTAGTTACCAGACACAGACACCATGTTTTATATAGTTTATGTAATAAAATCATGAAAGATTCAAGGACATTTTTATTTATTAAAACCTATGTCAAGCAAAAATCAAACATGTCTCATTATCAAGCCATCTTGTAACTGATAATGTAAACAAGTAACATTTAAACATATAATGCACATATACATGCTGATGATTATTTTAACTAGGTTCCATGAAGTAATTAATTTTTATGGAATAATTTTCTCAACAAAACCCCAAAATATATCTTAGCATTTCATTAATTTCAAAAATTTAGATATAATAGAATTTCTATATAACGAACTCATTAAATTTGGTATAAAAATGTCACTGGTGTAACGAATGCTTTTTTACACATGCATTAATTACATATATATGAAAATGATAGATTTTGACTTTTCTTCAAAAAGCTTCACAGAAGAATTGATTACCAACAACCCTCTTTTGCACTTATTAAGAGCATTAGAAATGCTTTCGGGTACATTTTTATAATGCTGCAGTCCAAAAATGATGCTTTTATTTTTTGTTACACATTGAATTTTGTCCAATTTGTCACTATCATCTTTCTACTCCCGTCTTCTTGAATAAAAAGTAAAATATGTGGTAGTTTATATGCATTTATTTTATTCTGTTATTTTAACATTTTTATGCATATTTTTTTCATGTATGCATATCACAACAATTCGTTATACATAGAAGTTTGTTATATAGAACACATTCAAATAAAATTTATAGCAACAGAATTTTATTACCAATAGTTACATTAGGTCAAAAAAATTGATAATAGAATTTTATAAAACATGACTGTACAAAATACGAAAGAAATCGTAGCACACCAGTAACAGTTCGGATAGACCTAAAAAATACTTCAAATCATTTTTTTATAAACAACACCTAAATTTACGATTACCGCATTTGGGAGGTGCGGTAAGCAAGAGGATTTTACTTCAACAATCCATTTTCACATTTATAATAAATTGTGACCAACGGTAGGTAAAAATCTCGAAAAGTGACTTTTTTAATTAAATCGTAAACACTCATGCTTATTTTGTATAATTTTATTCAAATATAACAGTTACAAGTTATAACCTCTACAAAATACACCTCAACCTGACTGAAATTATTAGATAATACGATGGCTATGTCGGATTTACAGAGCTCTACAATTGTGAATACCAATTTTTTTATGAATTGCGGTAAATTAGAGACTGCCTGTAGCAGTATTAAAAAAAATTAATGTGCTAAACAGCTTCCAAGATGCCACACACAAGATGCTTTTAATAAATACATACAGTAATAATTATTATTAACTTTAGAGCTAAAGGTCCATACACAACCTAATATCGATGACATGCTTACTAAATCTTTCTACATTCAGCACAATTTTTCCATTTCTAAAACCTCTAGATTGAGTAAGCAATAAATAATATTTCTCCATAAAATTGTTTAATGTGTTTACTTATTGACTTATAGCGCTATTATCACGTATTAATAGTGTTTTTGAACGCTCGACCTACACATTTACGGAAATATTGCGTTCTCAATGTTTGAACTTGATTAACCCTTGAACTTTCTACTTTAATTAAATGAAATTAAAAGTGATGCTTTTTGCAAGTTTTATCGTCCAAACTTACGCATAAAACACTGCTAGTGTTATGTCTTAAACTCTTCCATAAGTCAATCTTTATATAATAAACTATTGTGTACTGACCCCTGTATGAGGCGTCCATAATCTCTTTTTAGATTTTTAGATAAAATCAGCTGACATTGTGTAGGATAGGAAAGTAATGAAAAGGTATGACACTACTACTCATGCCATGCTTAAAAAAGTATGTCTGAGTGATGATATGATAAAGGCTTAAACAAATTGTCTAAAATATCTAGTCACATTCATAAAAATTCTGGATAAACCTTACCTTACGGCCAAAAGCAAATTTGAAGAAGAAGTTGAGAATACCATTTGGTATTCTTGTGCCCAAAGCATGTTGTAAATTCACTTTGTATCCTTTTAATACTTGATCAGGAAATTTGGTACGCCACCACATAACAACCCATACTAAATGATTTTCAATCATCGAAATTGTAGCATGAGCAATATTGCGTTGTTCAGATGAAAGAGCAGCATCCAAGTCATTGTTGAATTTTTGAGTAAGTTCCTTTATGATAATCTGACTATCAGCAATTTCTTCACCATTAAGTTCAATAAACGGTAATTGGCCCTTTTTGGATCGGAATTTCATTTTGTGGTCGACATTCTGTAAAAAATGAGAACGTTTCAATTGTTGATATTTGGAAAAAGAGTGTTAATGTATATTAAGAACGCAAGAAAAGGAAAAGACTAGAGTGTTTCCATGGTAACGAGTCAGACACCCGAATGTAGGGTGGGTGCGTCTAGAAGGGGTGTTGACCCCCATCAGTACAACAGCACCGAATGTATTGATCAGAAAATCTATGCCAGTGGTAATTCACGTAATTTTTTACGTTTATTAAATACTTAAAACTATTTTTTCCTAAATTATGTTTACCCATTGATACTGATCTTTTAAGCGTTAAATATGTACATACCTACCTACTGAATGTACAAGGAAATACTGTGGCTTCCCTTTTACTTTAGCAAACATTTGCATGTCGCCTTTATAAGACTACAAAAGCTTAATAAAACACTTTAGGGTGGTAGTTCATAAACGTGCTTCTTATCCAAATATTTATCCATTAAATATTTCTTGATAAATAGTTTATAAAATCATGAGTAACGTGGTTAATATTATATTAAGCAGAACCAACAATTTATACATATTCGTAAAATAACAGTGTATAAAGATGAAATTGAATATATTATGTTGATACAACTTTGCATATTAAATCACTTCCTTCCACACACACATGTATTTCCATTTGCATACTTTAAGGATGAAAATATTCGATGCTTTTAGAAACCTTTACAAACATTGCATTCCCCCCCACCACAACCCGTCTTTCCGTATGATTACGAGTATAAATCAAAGCATGTTTAAAATAATTCAAAATAGTAATAAAATCGAACATTGAATGCGAGAAATACAAAGATTAGAATTGTGTATCCTTCGGAACTAAAATTGGAGGCAGATAATGCGAGAAAAAAAAAATAGCCGGAACATAAGTATAAAAAAGGAGGGGAGATTGAAATAATAGGGAGACGTTATGCGCATACTGTATACAAAAACGGAACGGAAGAGTGAAAGTGGGTGTGGAAGGAAACATTAAAATGAGTCAGTGTCCAAGATTTGTACAAAACTAGTGAATAAGCTGTAGGAATGAAATTGAGATAGCTGCGTGTATGTAAGATGTGAAGCTAAGTAAGGCTCCAGTACTCGATGGAATACGGCTGGAACTACTAGTGGTGAAAACGAGTGGCATAACAAAGTGAAGTTGGGCAAAGAAAATGGGAGGAGTAGTTAGATGGTATGGCAGAGATATTTAAAAAAAAAGGGAGAATAAAGGTGTAAAAGGAAGAGGAACTAGCATACGAATTTTTGTTTGAGGAAAGTGTTGATATGAGGGAAAAAGAATATGAGTGTGAGCCAACGAAGAGAAGCTATCTTGGCATGTAAATAACGGAAAACTGGAAGTATTATAAAGCGAAACGCGAGAAAAACTGTAGCATATATTGGAAAGCAAAGTAGTGAAAAAAAAGTAAATCAGAGTGTTTTATATGGATGTGAACAATGACGAAAAAAAGACGCATGGCAGATGGAGGTGTGGCGAAGGATTTTAGGAATTAACTGGAAATATAAGACAAAGGTTAACACTTATGTAGTAAAAAAGTTATTTACAAAATTAGACATACACATCCAAATGGTAATCCTACACTGCCTTCATAAGATTTAGGAGGGCGTTTGCGCCTTGGAAAATGCTTTACTGTTGCATGATTGGACCTACACAAATTGTTTGGGTGTAAGCTTTACAAGTGTTGAAATGCGTGAAATTGATCACCTGCCGCCACAATGTGTTTTGACTTGTATGTGGTTCTAATCCGTTACCGAAGCACGAATCTAGGCAATGTGCCTTTATTGTATACACCGATCAAGCGAATAAACCAGGACACTATTAGACTGCTACCTACAGCGATGAAAATCGCAACGGGGAGTACTTTGGACGACCTCAGAACGAGTACCCTTAGAACTTCTTGGATAAGAGTTCTAGATGTTTCTGCTACAACTAAAAGATACTAGAGTCTGTGATCAAGTGAAAGTTGATCGCGACGAACATGTGAAAGTTAACCTTGAATTTAAGTAACGAGCCGATAAACGAACGTTGGTGATCTAACCTTGACTGGCTGACTTATATGAAGGCTGCTATAAAAGATGTGAATGAAAGTAAGGCTCCAGTAGTAGATGGAATACGACTGAAACTACTAAAGTGATGAAAACGAGCGACATAATAAAGTGAAATTGAGTAAAGAAAAAATGGGAGCAATGCGAAAGGGTTGTTAGAGGCTGAGATATTTAACAGGAAGGGGAGTAAAAGTGTAACCGGAAGAGGAACTAGCATACGAATTTTTTTTTGTTTGACGAAAGTGATGATGCGGGGCAAAAGAATAGGAGTGTGAACCAAGGAAGAGGAGCTACGAATCCGATTGGTAACCATGTAACGTCTTCTTAACATTGGAGAGAGCGTGTGCGCTTTGGAAAACGCCTGGCATTGGTCCTCAGTCTCAAGAATGTTTGGAATAGTATGTGGTTCTAATCAGTTACCGAAGTACGCACTTATACCATTGTGAAGACCGATCCAGCGAATAAACCAGAACAGCATTAGTCTGTTATCTACATCAATGAAAATGGCAACAAAGTATTTTGATTTATTCCCATCGACCTTCAATAGGGCATCCTTAGAACTTCATGGAGAAGAACTCTAGATGTTTCCCTTACGAGAAGACACACCAGGATTACCACTCGGATGTTGTACTTTAGTCTAAGTAATTCATCAATGTCCGATTTTGTAAATGCGTTTTTTACATGGTTAATTGTAAACGATGAAATAGTAACGTTGTACAATTTTATAAACGAATTTTTAGTACTTTTACTGTTTTAATTAAGACGCGCTGCCAAGTTGTTTAAACCCTGGGGAAAACTCAAAAAGTTGTTGATAGAATAAGTCATATCAAATTGTTTAAACCTTGACATGATGAGTCATGTAAAAGTTGAAAAACTCGGTAAGTGCCAGTTACTGCCAGTATTACGCGATTAGTCATCAAGGCCTGGCATGAAGGTGAGGAATTTAACAATTTAACCTTGAATTAGATAACGTGCCGATGTGAAAGTTGTTTTTTTAACCTAACAAGGTGTAAACTATGTATTAACCTTCGCTTACGTAACGCGTTGGTGAGTCATAGTTGATGTCGTTCCGCGCTGATATCGAAGTTGTTTTAACCTTGACAGGATATAAAAGTTGTTTTAACAGTGAATTACATAATGCGACGATGATTCATAGTTGGTGGTGTAAAAGTTGTTTTAACCTTCAAGTACGTAACAAGTCGATGAGTCATAGGTAGTAACGTAACGCGCCGGTGTAAAAGTTGTTTTAACCTTGAATTATCTAACAAGCCAATGAATCATAGTAGGTGACGTAATGCGCTGAGTCATAGTTGCGAAATACACCATGAATATTTTTTCTTGTTTTGTAAATAAGTTTGGTACTGTAAGAATGTTTGCATTAATTTGTTTTTTCATTAATGGTGCAAGAACCTGTTGTTTTATTGTTTTTTAATCAATGCTATAAGGCACTGTTTTTAACAAAACATCAGGAGGCCGTGAGAAGAGAAAAATGCTGTATACATTTGAATTGATTGGTGAATGTGTAGAGAAATGTAATGGAAGGAAGTATGGGAGCCCTTGCGCAATTATTAAACGGGTTAAAATACAAAAAAAAACACGGACATTATAACCGTTCCAAAATGGCATTCAAAAAGCTTATTGCTGCAAAATAATGCGGCACCCGTCAAGTATTTTCAAACTTATTGCTTTCTCATATACGTACGTATACAGAGAAAGCTATGTAATCGGTTAAATTTTCAAACACTTTTTTTACATTTCTCGACGTTTTGTGGCGTAAACAATACGAAAACCACATTTTAGAAAAGAAAATTCCATGTCTGTCTCTGTGTGTGTGTGTGTGGGATATCTTTTGAACCATTAAAGCTATCGATATCAAGTTACGTACAAAAATTATTTGCCATAAAATTTAGGTCAAGTTCGTTAATAAGCAAAATCCAACCACCAGTGGTGGGGCATTTTTAGGGGATTAGAAAATTAAAAAAATTCATTGCTTCAAATTTTAAAAGGTTATATAATTAAAAAACAAACTAATACTTTTTTATATATTTTAAAATAAAAAAATATATAATAAGCAGTGTCGCGCCGTTTTTAGGGTACAAAATTGTGCATTTTTTAATTTATCAACCGATTTTTTTTGAAAGTCGGGCATTGGGGGTTTTTAAGATCGCTAAAAACAAATCATTTGTCAAAATTAAAAAAATTCAAAATGGGGGGCTTCGTGTTTATTTAATTTATCAACCGATTTTTTTGAAAGTTGGGTATTGGGGGTTTTTAAGATCGCTAAGTATAAATCATTTGTCAAAATTAAAAAATTCAAAATTGAGGATCAAAAATGGGGGATTATCGTGTTTATTTAATTTACAACCGATTTTTTTGAAAGTCGGGTATTGGGGTTTTAAGATCTCTAAGTATAAATCATTTGTCAAAATTAAAAAATTCAAAATGGAGGATCAAAAATGGGGGATTATCGTGTTTATTTAATTTATCAGCCGATTTTTTTGAAAGTCGGGTATTGGAGATTTTAAGATCGCTAAGTATAAATCATTTGTTAAAATTAAAAAATTCAAAATAGCGGATCAAAAATGGGGGATTATCGTGTTTAAAAACCGATATGACTCAAATTGAGGTATTGTGGGCTTTGAAATTATATATATATATATATATATATATATATATATATATATAAGAAAGCATTATGCAGATAATTTGGCAGCTGTTTTTTTATTCATGGTGATAATGCAAGTTATCTGTAAGATTTATTAGCGTCGAATGAAACATGTTAAATTAACCCAGATATGCCTGAAATTTTTTTCCTTAGAAAAATGATAAATTTTGAATATAAGAATGTTTGTTGGTCTATATTAACGTATATCCGTCATTTTCTGATTCACATCATATTTTCATAAAAAAAATGGGTGTCCTTTTAGAAAGACGGTGGGCATATAAACAACATACTTTTGAAGAAAGATAAATTTTTATTGTGCAAAGAATAGTTTTTTTAAGACAATAGTACTCAACGTGTATGATAAGTAATGAAACAGCTTATGTGTAACGTCACATCGCATTTTTGCCATTTGGTCGAGACCTTTTTGTGACAAACCCGACATCTTGTTTTCTTTTCTTGAGCCATTATGAAGTGGTCGATTCTGTCGTACCTGGTTTCGACATTTTCTAAGCTTGAAAACCAGCTTCTTTTCAGAGACTGCCTATTTTCTGATTGCAGCAAAAACAACACAATCCTTCTTCGAAATGTTATGCACACTCATATATCAATGCACTGACATATGAGCGGAAAGTACCATTTTTTTCCTCGAAATTCCAACTCTGTAAAGGCTAATATTTTGATCGGCGCGATGTACTCCTCCCATATGGGCATTGTAAACCGAAAAAAAGTGTTGGCTGATCTATTGATACTTTTTTCTTTTCCTTTTGTGAGTAACGGGAAACTTTCTTGGGTGGCAGTACATTTTCAGGTTTACAATATTGTTGTCATTCCATGTTGCAATGACTACAATATCATCTCCGGTGGTTTTGTGTTCAAAAAATCCTCTTTGTTTCTTCTTTGTCAACTGTTTGACCGGCAGGGGACACTCCATTTTCCCAAATTGTTCCGATGCCTCTAACACCTCTATATGCAAGTTCGTATAATAATGGCACAGTTGTGAAGAAATTGTCACAAAAGATGTGGTATGGAAAATGACCTAGCAATAGAAGTACATCTGTATAGGCTAAAACAACTGATGGCCCTAGGCCTAGTTGACGGCGGTCTTCATTTATAACAGGTTTGGAACCTTGATATGGCTCAAACTATACAATGTAACTTACGTTTGCAGCTCCTGTCCAAAATTTGTACCCATAGCGAATTGGTTTACCTTTTGTAAATTGCTTAAATAAATGTTGTCCAAAATAAGGTATCATACTCTCATCCACACTATGATATTCTGAATGGGGAGCATACTCTACAAATCTCTACAAATCTCGACAAAATAAATTCAAACCGGTCCGAGAAAGTGCATTTGATACGAGATCGTTATGGGTATCACCCACTGTTTTCCAGTACATTCTTCTGCGCGATACATTATTATGCCCAGTTAGCAACAGTATACCCGAAAACTTCGTGACTTTACTGGTAGTTATCTCAGTAGGGTGGTTTTTTGTGCTTAATATAAGTTCGAGTATTCAGTGATCAGGCTGATTATTTGATTAAAAAAAAAGGAAAACAGTTCGTAGGGGCTTCCATTTTGTACAGCTGTTTGAACTATTGGCCATGTGTTACCGCTTTTTTTTTATATCGCCGTCTTTCCACTCGTATTTCCTTTTCGTAAACACTTTCCTTCTTTTGATTCGAAGAAGAGGAGTGTCATATTCAGGATCACTGTCCGAAGTCACCGTCCAAAAGGGGATCTTCTAACTGAATGCTACGATATATACCTCAGCAGTCGCCAAGAGTTGAGATGGAGGCAAATGATTCACAGAAACATAATTTTCATCGCCAGAGTTTTCATCTGTTACCTCTTCACATGAATTATTTGGGGACATAATAGTAATATCCAACGCACTAGCTCCTCCTGGTCCATGCTGTTCAATATCTTCAATATCTAGCAACAACTGGTGTAAGATATAGCCTCTAAAATAATATAATTATGTTAAGTATGTAACACGTGTAGATTCCTACTGTTCTTCTAGAAGGACAGCGGCAAATAAATAATTATAACATAACGTGTGATGTAAATTCGTGACCTTTTTAAGCTAACCTATAAATATTTATGTCTAGAACAGATTTTTAGAAGTAATTTAGAAGTGATGAATTTTGTTACACTAAAATAATTACCCTGTTAGTTTGAAATCCAGTGGATGACATTTTTATTTTTGTAAAAATTTGAAGCCATACAACACCTGTTTCTTCAATCTTAAGTCAAACTGACAACGTGGATACTTTGAAGCCTTTTTGTGCACTGTGCGCGTGTAGACTGTTCTCAACTGACCAAATTTTAATTTATAGTTACCTATAGGACGTTGTCGTTTTAGAAAGACGGTAGGCAATAAGCATATCTGGGTTAAGTAACACCAAATTTTATTAATAATAATTTTATTATTACAAATGTTTACTAATCTTACATAAAAACTGTACTATAGCACCTCATTTCTAATCCATCTTTGTGGTAAGGTTTTATTCAGTATGCGAACATCTGTTGTGTTATAAGAGGTCGCTCCATCATGTTGAATCACTTCAAAGAGAAAATATATGTAGAAAACAATTGCTTACTACATTTATCTCAAATAAAACAGCTATGCGTTCCTGCACAAAAAACCTTTAATCAAGTACAAATCTACACATTACAAAATATCATTTCACCATTGAGTATATATACTCAATGATTTCACTCTTCAAGAGTTCAGCATTTATATTAAATTTCTATTTATAAAATTCACATACCTTTATATTCTCCCCCAAGTCGAAGTCACAGCACCAATGATCCATGACAGTATTAAAAAAAATTATATACGAAATTAAATGTGAGACAAATTGAAATGGTAACTCCTGAAATAACTTAAAGGTCGTAAAACATATTTAGAGATGCATTTAATTAAATTGAATTATTTATTATTTTCACTTCTTAGTTGAATATGCGTGTTAAGTAATTCACACCAAAATAATTGTACGTAAAAATCAAAAAAGTTCTGGATTCAGAATGCTTTGTTTATTCAAATAAATAATAAATATAACAAATTTAACAAACTGCATTAAAAGTTTCGAAATTTTCAGTGTAAAACACAAGCGAAAGTGAAGATGAAGTATATGTACTATCAAATCATGCACTTGTTAATAGTAGTAATAACAAACCTCGAAATTATTCCATGGGTGAAAAAAAATATTTAAAATGTATGTGCGTAACGCAAAATTTAATTACAAATACCCAACTGGCAACTGTAATGGAATTAATGTAGATAATTACTAGAGCATGTCAAGCAAATAGATTCGATGAACCATGTGAAGTAATTGTCATCCTATTAATTAAATTCGAATAACGGTTTCATTGTGCTACTAGTTTTATTATATTATCAACGAAATGAAGGAGGAAACGTATTTAGGTGTGACATTATTTCTTTATAAGTTAATTACACCGTATCGAGTCTCCTTTTAGAAAACCTTGAACTGTAAGCGCAGTACTACAAAATAAAATGGTACTTAACGATAAAAAGGACCAATTGAAGACATACATATTATACAGGTGCCAGTCTAAAGTACCCCCTCCCCCCAACCTATTACGTGAACCATAAAACTGAAATTAATAAAATTTTTGGAAACCGAACTAAGGCACATACATATACAACGTTTTTGATGGTATTCAGTGACTCATTAAAAATGGCGAATTGCCGCCATTTTTTTTGTCATTTTGGCAAATGATTTTAAATGGGATCATATGGCAAGTAATACCTCATCTGAAAGCTCATTTTAAGTCCTTTTCAACGACGTCAACAACATTAAAATATTACTACTGATTCATGAGTATCAACCCAAAAACGCCAATTAATGTTTTAAGGTTTTTTGGGTTGAAACTCATATATCAGTAGTAATATTTTAATGTTGTTGATGCCGTTGAACAGGACTTGATACGAGTTTTCAAATAGGGTTATTACTTGCCATATGATCCCAAAATGATTTTACAAAATGGCGACTGTCCGCTATTTTTAAAGATTACGTCACTGAATACCGTCAAAAACGTTGTATATGTGCCTTTTAGTTCGGTTTCCCAAAATTTTATTAACCTCAGTTTTATGTTCACATAATAGCTGGGGGGGGGGGGATTTTAAACGAGCAGCACTGTATATGCCAAGCGAATATATTGTTTTTATGAACAAATCTTAAAAAATTAGGTATATATATATATATATATATATATATATAACAGTGTGGCTCACAGAAGCCGCCCCCCCTTCAATATATTCTGAACCATTTAACAAAAAAAATCTAAAATTGCCACACAAAAATTATACTAAAAATAGTATGTTTTGGTGAATTTGTCATGTCAGTAAAGTCCAATATGGCGGCTGGGCGCCATATTGAATTTTTTTTAATGGAAATAGGGGTTGTGCGGTACATCAAATGAAAGCTCTTAACGAATACTAACTATTCCCCAAGTTCCAGTTTTTTAGTATTGCCGAAAACCAAATGGCGGCGGATTAAAATTTAAACCCTCGGTCCATGATTTTCTTGAATTGTTTAAAATAAAAAAAAAGAAAACCTTTATTTTAAAATTATTATTATTATTAATATTAAGTATTATTATAAAGCGAATTCGAACATAAAAACAAGCCAATGGCAACACTCATAAAACACTAGAAATAGTGCGTATGGAAATTAATTTTCGTTTCTTTTAAGAGAAGACAATCTTTGTTTCAATCACTCGAGGGAAAATTTCAAAAGTTCTAACCACAAATGTCACAAATGCAAAACCTGTATTAAACGAAAAAAGACATTTGTGGACACTGATCTACTTTTTAATTTATGAGCTTAATTTCTGCTCGCACATTACGGAACGTATCCAAGTTAATATTTTGTCAAATCTTGGTAATTCTTTCTCGTAATTCCGCGATCGATTCAACTTCTGTGGAATACACCTTTTGTTTTAGATAACCCCATAAGAAAAAGTCTAATGGTGATAAGTCAGGGGATCGAGCAGGCCACTCGATTGGACCTCGGCGTCCTATCCAACGATCGTGGTACACTTGATCTAGATATTCCCTTACTGGTCTACAATAGTGAAAAATTACATCTATATCAAATTGATAAGGGTTATATTCTGCTATTTGAACAATCATTAGGTCAATCGTAGGTTCCAGCATATTTAAATCCTGTTAGATTTTCGTCAATAAACAAGGGACCTACAATGTGGTTTCCCAGTATTCCAGCCCAAACATTTATTTTTTGGGGGTATTAGGTGCGAGTTTCCCGGAATACATGCGGATTCGTATCACTCCAATACCGAACGTGCTGTCTATGAACATTCAAGAAAAAAGTACACTCGTCGCTAAAACAAATATTCTGCAGGTAAGTAAAATTGTACTCTTCTATCAGGATCATATTCGGTCAATTGATGCAACATTTGAATTTTATAAGGATGGACTTTATTAAAAAGTGAAACTTGGGGATTAGTTAGTATTCGTTAAAGGCTTTCATTTGATGTACCGCACAACCCCTATTTCCATTAAAAAATAATTTCAATATGGCGCCCAGTCGCCATAGGTAGTGAACCTCGAAAATTTTATTATTATAATAAACATGTTCAAATCGCAATTGTTACCGCGATAGAAGAGTTAATTAATGGGGGTTAAATATATTTTATTATATATTAAGTCGTAATTTGAGAATGGTTTTCGGGATATTTTATTTTTGTAACTAATAGTTAGCTAAGAGCTGAAAAACACATGTTAGGGTAGAAACAAGTAGGTGTACACTCGACACTGCTTTATTGCCGGGGCCGTAACGAATCTTTGAAAGTTGCTGTATGCACATTCTTGTGGTAAAAACTACATTAATGTAATAATTAATTACGTCGGTACACGCGCAATCAAAGCATCGTTGATTCTTACTTTTGAAATTTGATACTAGATATAGGTTTTTCTAAGTACGAGTTTTAAACCGCGTACTCGTCGTGTTGGTGGTAAAGTGTTTAACTAAAGGGAATATATTCAAGTGTAACTAGGTATGTATTGTTGTTTGTTGTTTATATTTATATTTGTGGGTATGGATGAACGGGTACAGGATAAAGCCTGGTTATAATTGTCAAAAGGCAATTGCCGAGTGTTTACATACTCCTGGGTCCAGATGACCATTAAACACTTCGAATTTTATTTTTATTGTTTTTATTATTGTATAGATGAATGTGTAACCTGATAAAGGGACGCTGTATTATTCTAACGCACTCAAACTTATATATATATATATATATATATATATATATATATATATATATATATATATATATATATATCGGTCACGATGTTACGATCTATTTACAACTTACCCTTGTAAGGCTTTGTTTTAATGGTTTTTTTTGCTGTGCCTTTGATTCAATTTGTTTAAGTAGAAATGTTTGCCTGCGAACTAATTTCTCTTTATACGTTATTTATTGTAATTGTACGCAATTGTGTAAGTGTAAATTTCTTGCCTATTTTTTTGGTTCTTGCAGGTAACTTATTATCACCTGTGTAATTTTACTGTTGTATATTGTATATTGTATGTGTACCTTAACCTGCATTCTTAATTACTTATTTACTTAAAGACCCGCATGGTTGTTTTTAAAGGGCCACATGTTTGGTATTACAATTTTTATTTTGATTTATTTATGACACAATTGTGGGCGTGATTGCATTGTTTTTTTAATTGTGTTTATGTGTAGCTAAACTGCTTGATATTTATTTTTCTCTTAATTTTATAATTTTGTACGCACTTTAACCTGAATTTAATAGTGTTTTGTTATATATTTAACCCTTTCATTGTTTTTTTTTTTGTTATTTGATTTATTAATGTACTTTCGCAATTACTTATTTATGAATAAAGCGGGTTTTCTTGGTGGTTCTTTCCCGCAATTAACGGGTTGAACCATCCTTTCCTGCCCCACATGATGCAACACTTACCTCATCCAGCCTACCTGATTCAAATAGCACAACGTACTTACCACTAGACGGTAAATTCTTTTGATCAGATTTGAGGTTTGCAAGTGATTAAATATCAGACTTGTAAATAAATTCTAACGTGTTAATTATCACCAGGAAAATGCAGACGAAACTTCTCAATTATTTTAACAGGTAATTTCATATTTTCGCCAGTGTTGGCATAGTAAATTATTTAAAATATTGCTTATTGTAGCCTGAACGGCGTCAACCAAATAAGGTAATATTTTCAAGATTACAAAACAATCTCATTAATTTCGGGTCCTTTCGTAAACCTAATGGTAAAATAAAATAAACAGAAAATCGAGAAAATGAAGAAATAAACGTTTTGGCGAGTGTTGAAGCAAATCCAAGCGTTTCCTGTAAAGGCAGAAATTGGAGTCTCAAAAACTCTAATTTCACAACTAAATCCTGGCGATTTCGAGAGGCGAATTAATTTCTGTCAATAGTTTTTACATCAGTGTCAAGAACTACCTATTGGTCAAATGAAAACGTTCATCCAAAACGTGTGCTCGTCAAACGCAACGTTGATTTGGGTTTAATGTATCCTGCTTTATACTTGGGGATAGAATAGTATTCCATGTTTTCGAAGGAACTCTTAATGCTGAGGATTACATAGAAATACTGTACCAACGACTACCAGAATTGTTGGCAGACATTCCTGAAAAACATCTTTCAAACATTTTTTTTTCAGCAAGACGGTGCCCCACCCCACAATGCTTTGGCAGTGAGGAATTACCTAGAAAATCGTTTCCCAAATCTTTGAATTGCAACATTCGGTTCGATCATGGCCGCCACGATCTCCAGATTTGTCAATACTGGATATCTTCCTATGGGGTTTTCTGAAAAACATAATTTATCAAAACCGTCATAACACCATTCAAGAACTGCAGGCAGCATGCTGTAGAAAAGGCATTTCGTAAGGTGCAACCAGTTCACTAATTAAATGCGGTTGGAGTCATTGAAAGAAGATGAGTTGTGTTTGAGAGAAAATGGCAATCAGATTGAGCAATTTATGTAGAATTATTTTTCTATTCATTTTGGTGTTTTGTTATTGTTCTTGTTGTTCGCTTATTTTGAAACTGTTCCGTTACTGTGGTATACTGATTTTACGATGCTTACCTTGCCTTTTTCCGAAAAATTCTTGTTATGTAATCTGTCAGATTTAAAAATAAATATCTCGATCTTTATATTTTTGAAAAGCTAAGAAAGAACTGCAGCTGATGCCAAACCAACTATGTTCCCACTTATAAAAATGCAAGTAGATTATTACTCAAAAACCGCACTCCCTAGACAAATTCTAAGCACGCCACTGAATTCGGCACTTCGCAATATATATGTACCGTTGACGAAATATATCAGTATAATAATAAAGCGAGGTATAAAACCTAGAAAAAAGTGTAGAACTGTCGAAAACAAAAGAAGTTACTAAATTTTCGATTATGCCATGAGATCTAGGTAAAACAAAGTAGTACGTGGATGTAAAAACTGAAAAACTTCTATCTTTGATAATAACAAAGATATCGCATGAAGCTGCGTTAATAATGAACGAATAGTTTTTTTAGAATTTAAACTTCAATTTTTTTTTAAAAACAAGTCAAATTCTGACAGTTTGATATGACAAAACAACCTTAAAAGACCTCACCAAGAATAGCTTGACCCTAGAAAATGCGGCGAAAAAATATTTGAGACTGTAGATAAGTTTTATGAATCACGCATGGTTTCTGATCTTCAACCCAACGTTCTCTCTTTACAACACGGTGTGAGTGTAGTAAACCAAAAAGATCTATCTACTCAAAATGGAGAGGTTGTGGATCATTCAAATCTCCGTATTTAGTATTTACAAAAAGGTTTTTTTGTGCCTTTATCCGACTTTCCTTCCGAAAATCATTGTTTCTGGCCTAGGTAGGTAAAACATCACAATTTTTACCTTGGCACCACTGATTTTTCATGCACGAGCCTTTGCTGACAGCTGTCAAACATATTAGAGCCGTTTGACACATCGATATTCACTACTGCCAACATTTGTGTCACTAACCAAACTTTCAAAATTATTATTAATACATTAAAAGCGTCAACAAAAAAAGTGTTCTATATCACTAGATCAGACACAATAGTTTTGCGAGTGTTCGCAGTTTTAGGCCGTGACCGACAACAACGTTAAACTTTATATTTTGGTACTGTTGTTTTTTCATACATGAACATTCACTGACATATTAGAGCCGTTTGAAACGTTCAGTGCTGCCAACGTAACTTAAAATATGAGGGCGGCACCAAGAAAATTTAAAATAACTATTGGAATTTATTTATTACACATTAACCTCGAACGACCCATATACAATCTCCCCCACTGTCTTTGAAAATCAAATTAGATTTTCAATTCAACCGGGAAAAATTGTGATCAAAGTGTCATAGTAATAGGTAAATATCAATTTTTATTGGAGGAATTAAGAATGTTATACCTATATCTTATCAATTAAATAAAAGAATAGAAGCGATTTTAAATAAGGTATCAACTTGTTCATTTCGAACAGAGCCTCCTGTATACTATACCTGATATGGTGTACCATGTGATTTTCATGGTATTACGTAATTCATTTTTTTTTTACAAAAAAAAACACCTTCCGAATATTCAGACAAAGTTTACCTGTAACAATAACGTTGTTACAATAATACGAGGTCTGGCTATTAAATAACTAAACTGCGCGCGAAAAAGACGTCCTAGAGGGTAGGGGGAAACGAATGCAGCGTTGGATAGCTGGAAGTGTCTACTACTCCAGTACCAAAACACGTGTTTGTCGCTGTAGTAGTATTTTTTCTATACAGGTTAGAAACGAACGTGTAAACACGAACAACGGATCAATGTGAAATTTCTCGTTAAAAACGAGGCGTTGAAACTAAGCGGCAATCCATGCACTGGAAAACTCCTGCATCGCCAAAAGGAAAAAAGCAAGGATGTCGAAATCAAAATTTAAAGCCATGCTAATCGTTTTTTCCGACATCAATGGCATCGTGATGACTGAATGGGTTCCACAGGGTCAAACTGTAAACCAAACTTACTATTTGAAAGTTTTGGCAACACTGCGAGAGCGAGTTCGTAACAAACGGCTGGAGTTATGGAAAAACAAGTCGTGGATCTTGCACCATGACAACGCACCTGCCCATGCGTTGTCTGTGAAGCGTTATTTAGCCGCTAGAGGCAATCTAGTGTACGAACACGCGCCGTACTCGCCTTATTTAGCACCCTCTGACTTTTTCCTATTTACGAAAATCAAGTCTGCCTTAAAAGGAACCCGGTTCGAATCGATGGAAGAGGTGAAGCGAAAATCGGCGGAACTCTTAAATGCTCTTACAAAAGAGACTTCCAGCATTGCTTTGACCAATGGAAAAAACGAATGGAACGGTGTGTGGCGAGGGGGGGGGGAGTACATTGAAGGAGAGCATTCGATTGTAGAATAATTTTTGAAATAAAACTCTTTTTCATTAGCAGTCTCGTTATTTAATAGCCAGACCTCGTATACAAGGTTTTCAAAATGACATAAGAGCGCTCTTTGTCATTCAATAACATCGATATCACGATTCCATCCCTCATTCCAGAGGTACGCCTTTCTTCGCCAATTTTAATATACAACACCCAACGGAAATAGTACCAAACCTTTTCGGTTTTTAAAATTCGTAAAATTTGAAAAATTCGTAAAACTCGTAAGTTCCCAAATTCGCAAATTCGTAAAGTTCGTAAAGTTCGTAAAGTTCGTAAAGTTCATAAATTCGTAGATTCGTAAATTTGTAAACTCGTAAACTCGCTCGTAAATCGTACACTCGTACTTTCGCAGAGTCGTAGATTCGTAACTTCGTAAATTCGTAAATCAAAAAATCACAAATTCAAACGATATTTTAAATATTTCCAATGTATGGCCGCTCACTTTAGACCATCAAAAGTGCTGGGCCAAAACCTTCAATCACTTTCGTCTCAACTAAATCCACAAAATGCTGGTCTCAAATTGTAATCAGAATGTACGTATATATTGCAGAATATGGGGTAATAAAATTTAGTGGTTGATGTTCCATAAATTAACCTTCGTTTGGCTATAAAGAATAAACAAATGTTGTAGCTTAATGACGTTAGCGTACTTGCAAGCAGGAGAAGGTCACGTTGCGATGAGGTCTATGTTTCGTTAGTCAAGATATAAGAAGCGAGCAATTGAAACTGGTGGTGCTAGTATGTCTTCTGCGAGTTGCGTAACACGTTCTATGGGTACTATCCTCCAAGCAGAAAGAGTCAACGCCACCGAGATTAATCGTCAATTGTGTCGCGTTTATAGGGATGGTGTTATAAGTGGTGCAAGAAAGTGATGAAAAAAATCGAAGTTCAATCGCACAAATATGCTTGATGAAAGTGGGCGAGGAAGACATTCAGATGTGACTGATGAACCTGTGCAACATCTTGACGAAATTGTACGTTAACTGAAAAAGTGGGCGCGGTCTTAACATTCTTTTACTGGGGGCGAAACAGAATATACAGAATGTGAATTCTAAAACTAAGAAACAGTTCAAACAGGAGATGCATACTCATGTTTTTGGGACCACAAAGAAGTTTCCTCAACAGATTTCATGAAAGCAACTCGTAAGAATACAGTGACAGTACAGGTTTATTGTGAGACTATTATGAAACTTCGAAGATCAATCCAAATCAAACGGTGCGCTCGCCTTCATGACAACGCTCGGCCCACATACTGCGATTGTATCAACAATAAAGGTTCCTACAAAATCAAGAAAAGTCTGTATCGTAAAGTAATTTCTTTGTTGTTAATCTGAATTTTACTTAGCGTCCTTTATTCATTAAGCGTTTTTTAAAGCGACTTTTCTTCCAAATCTCCGTCGTCCATATCTTCGAGCATTAATTTGTCCCCTTGTACCACAGGAATTGTACAAAAATAATGTTTTTCTCACCTGTTGATATGTGCACCGTAGTTCATTACGAGCGAAGCATCAGTACGGCCATAAAGATAAGTCAGCAACAATGTAATTGTACCATTGGTGCAGCACCACCAGTTAAGAGCCCTGCTTCTAAATAGTATTGAAATTTAAGCAGTTTGAGTTTTGGCAGTGGAATACCGTCACAGAAATACTGAAAATGTCAATGGCGACGCTTTCTTTGAGGTGACAGAAGCATGTCTCCGAAACGAAAAAAAATTCAGAAAGCATAGAAAAAGCTCAATTGAAAAACACATCGCCGTACTATTCTCTCATTTTTAATACGCAAAGTCAAGCACTTTTTGCGCCTTAATAATCTAAGTGGCCACAAAAAAATGAAAACCACTTTACATTCACTCCTTTTTATGTAGAGAAGTCAGAATTTGAAAAATTGCGACACGCGTATACATATGAGTACGTAATCATATATTTTTATTATTTTTTACAAAGTAAACGTTTCGATAACGATTACAGTTATCGTCTTCAGTAAATGATAATAGTATTTAAAAAAAAAATAACAGTTGAATTTTGAAATATCTGATCTAGCGACATTAACTCAATTAAAAATCAATTCGTGAGTACATTCAAACCCAGGATGGTAATTGTTCTAAATAAAGCGCGAAAGTGAAAAAATAATTACGTGCAATGTTGTAAGTAACCCATAATTTTAAAGAACCGCTACATCCATAAAACAATTGTTTTTAGCTCGGTTCATATTACGAGGGCAATTCTTTAAGAAATAAAATATTTGTATAGTAACGAAGTCAATATTGAACTTAAAGCGAGGGTAACAATACCTTTGTAACGTTTTAGTTCAATGCCCCTTCTCAATTTAATACATCGCGTCGCCCAAACACTAGGAATCCCTCATAACGGCTTACATTACAGCGCATTTATTAAATAGTAAAAATAGGTGCGTCGTGACAAATTTTCACCGAAGACACGTGAAGCTTTTAGCGCACACACACAAATCCATTACTAAGCGATTCTTCCACTAGGGGAGAAATTAAACATATTGATCTTTTCTTCATAAACACAAAGTAATTGCTATGAATTCAACAATATGCGATCACCTCACAATTTTTTCCCTCAAGGTAAATAACGACGCGCCTTAAATTTTAATGAAAGGTCTTTCACTGAACCGCTTGAACCAAGAGTAGGCATGTAATTAACTCACCTTGTTTTTAACACACGCAAACTTTTCAGTAGTTCAGTTTTAGGCTTTTCCGTATATCCCTTGTTTGTAGGTTATGTGCGGGTGCGGCCAAATGTGTAACTGTATCGATATTATAGGGGAAAAAGAGTAGGGTGTGTTTCATTTTCATCGATAACTTGCATATAATCAATGCAATTATTGGGTAAAAATAATGCAATTTGTTAACCTCGCCCAGTTTCTTCACGCACTGATGGTCACTGAAGGGTGTTGCTTCGACTTTTTTCGAGTGAATATTTATAATGACATGACGTTATTCCCTTGATATACTTTTAAGGGTGTGTATTCGACATTTATGTTTATTTTAATTGAAACTTGATATATCCATTTCGAAAATCAACACGTAGAGAAACAAGAAACTACTCAATTTTAGTCATAAACTATTATTCCATTAAGAAATCAAAATAGAAGGAAAGCAAAATTTTATTTTTGTTTGTTTCATTGTAATGTTTGCAAATTATGTTGCCGAAATTCAGTCAATAATGCATCAAGTAACACATTAAACTGAGAATACTTAATTACAATAGTAAAAGCTCTGCATACAATGAACAATTGAGAAATGAATTTACAAACTTTTATTGCAAAGGTGAACCTGTAAGAGCTAAAAACTTGGTGTAAATTAATTTTCTTTAGATGTTTGCACAAAATTTCTCTAGAAACAGAATCAAAGGAAAATTGAAAATTTAAAATGGATCACAAAAGCGAAACGCAATAAAAATATCCACAACACATTAGTATTGTGTGGCAGACAGTCTACTCACTCGTCACCAAACTAACGATCTCAACCTCGAATCAAATAGAAAGGTAGGTTCAAGACCTTACCTATATTACCAACAGTATAAAAACAATTTGATTCCAACAACAAAGATATGGGTGAGATCGTGGTCGAAGAAACTAAGGAAAGTCTGAAAATGTGCAATGAAGACTAGAAGACTATCTATAAACCGCTGTGAAACCATCTGAGAGACAACTGCAAACGAAACAAAAACGTGTACATAAAAAAACAAAGAGAGCAAAGCAAGAACGGCTCGGCAATTTTGTCATTGCTTGGTAATCGGGAATCATGCGGCGCTGGAAAGGTTATGTTTAGTGTTTTTTGGGATTCCAAAAGGATTCTGTCAAAGAGTCAAACAATTAACGGAAAAGACTGCTCATATCTTATTAATCAGCTAGATGAAAAAATCCCTACTTTGCAAAAAAATTCTCTAACACCACGACAATACACCCGCTCACAAAAGCACTTCGGCAATGGGAAAATCAAGTTCGCCAGATCTGATCCCCTCTGACATTTAGATCTTAACAAATTTATATCAAATAAAGAATTAATAGCAGCGGTAAATGTATATTTTGAAAATCTTCCAGAATCGGACGGAATGCAGATATTAGAGAAACAAAGTGTATTGAACTTCACCTTGTTATGAAATGTCCCCTTCGTGTGTTATACAGTTCCATTTAGTTCATCGTTTTGGTGGAATTTTAATGGTCGATGGTTTTTGGTGAACCATCGATTCTACCACGTTGTGTGAACCACAATATCAACCAAATGACCACACGAACTTTGCAAGACCTCCTCCTCATTTTTTTGGCAAAAATTTTATTTTCGCATAATTGCAGCCGCATTTCAGAAATAATGAGTTAAATTTCATTTTATGTCCAAAATGATTTTTATTAAAAAAATTAAAATATTAAAAAAATTGTGAATTTACGACTCAGCCACGGGCAATTCACTTTGCAGGCGTAAATGTGACCATTATATTTCTTGAATATTTTTTAGTACGAGTGAAATAGTTCAAGATTTATCCCTGGATACAGCTAAAGATGAAAAAAAATTTTTAGGTCTTCGACTCAGCCATATACCACATACGCGAACTTGCAGTTTGTAAAATATTCTTAACTTTATAGTTAGATAGCAGTTATTGTTATTACTTTCATCATTATACGCCCTTTGAAAGTTAAAAACGGTTCGAAAATATTTTGAATCTTCATCTCAATCGCGGGCGATCACTGCGCGATAACGAACGTAAACATTCTGAATCTTTCTTGGCGTTATAAAAAAAATACATTACGATTTTTTGTTACGGTTCTGTATTATGTACCCTTTAGAATAAGTAAAGAAGATTTAAAAAATTTCAGCTCAAGTAAAGGCGATCACAGCATGAACATGAACACGTTCTTACGTTTATAAAAATACTTACATCGCAATTTTTTGTTATTACGATTCTTAGTATGTGACCTTGGAAACATTTACACAAGATTAAAAAAAGGATCCACGATTCTGCCACGAGCAATTACTTTGCGGGCGTAATCTGAACTTTTGACGTTATAAAAAATACTTACATTGCAATTTTTATGACAATTCTTATTGTGTTCTTTGAAATACGAGGGGTGACTGAAAGTTCTCGGTCCAACCATGAAATTATTGAATGTTAGTTTAGCAACTAAGTACATTCCTTTGCTAGGTTACATACCAAATTTTTCATTAGTACCTATTTTGTTATTTGAGTTATTGAAAAATGGAATTCTAGCGAAGCAACACCTCTGTCGAAAATCACGTCACAGTCAAAAACCGCTAATGGCAAAGACGGGGGAAAACGTTACTACAATCCAGGGTATCATCATGACAGACCGAGGTGTGACAGAACTCTACCTTGCTAAGAGTGAAACGAGTCGGGATGTTGACAAAATAAGTGCTTTTTCATCAAGACAATAGATCCGCGCATACATTCACTTTTGCAATGTCTGTCTATGGGTCCTGTGGTTCGAACTGCTTCGGCACCCACCTTATTCACACGAATTGGCCCCCTCTGACTTTCATCTCTCCCCTAAGCTCAAGAAACATGCAGCCGGAATCCATTTTCGAACAAATGATGATGTCATGGCTTCCGCAAAGGACTTTTTCCATGCAGGAAGAAATGTTCTACAATTTTATGGAACTGCACCACCGGTGGCAAAAGTGTGTGGGCCTAAAAGACCACTACGTAGAAAAGTAACCCTAAAACCTTTTGAACTACTTACAACCTTTATTGAGTGGACCGAGAACGTTTCAGTCACTCGTCGTAGTTGCAGATGTATCCTTGGAAACAGTTAAAGAAAATTAAAAAAAAATGGGGTCTTCGACTCAGTGACGCGATTACTACGCGAGCTCAAACTTTGTTAATTCTGTTGACATTATAAGAAATACTACCTCGCAATTCTTTATCAGTACGATTCTTATCATATTCCCGTAGAAATAGTTAAAAAACTTTAAAAAAATGTTGGGTCTTTGATTCAGCAATGGCCCATCACAGCGTTTGTGCGAACGTGAACTTTGTGAAATTCTCTTGACAGTATTATGAGGTATGAGGTTATAAAAAATACTTACAGCGCAATTTATATATTACATTGTTTATTATGCATGCTTTAAAACAGATTTGACTCGGTCACTGGCGATTGATTACTCCAAAAACATGAACATTGTGGCTTTTTCTTCATGTTATAAGAAATACTTACACCCCAACTTTTTGTCATTACGATTCGTATTAAACGTGGCCTTCACTACATTTTTTGTCGTTATAAAAAATTCTGGTCATTGCGATTCTTAATGAGTGTCCTTTAAAATAAAAAATTGAAAAATGTTGGGGTCTTTAATTCAATCATTGCGTTTACGCAAACGTGAATTTTATTAAATTTTCTTGGCGTCATAAAAATACTTACCTTGCAGTTTTTTTGTCATTACTTTCATTATTATGTATTTGAAATAGTTAAAAAAGATTTGAAAAATTTTTGAATCTTCGACTCAGCCACGGACGAACACTACGCGAGAGCGAACGTAAGACATTGTGAATCTTCCTTGGCGTTATAAAAAATACCTATATAGCAATTTTTGTTATTACAATCCTTGCTACATATTCTTCCGAATAAATAAAGAAGATTTAAAAAATTTCTGGTTGTTCAGCTCAGCTACGGGCGATCCATCACAGCATGTACATGAATATTGTGATTTTTTTCTTAATGTTATAAAAAGACTTACATTGCAATTTTTTTATATTACGATTGTTAGTATATGTTCAAGAAAATTAAAAAAAATGTCGGGTCTTTAATTTAGCCACGGGCAATCACTGCGTAACCGCGAATTATAACTTTTACTTGACGTTATAAAAAATATATCGCATTTTTTTGTTGTTCCGTATCCTGCGAAATAGTTTATGCCATGGGCGATCACTGAACAATGGGAACGTGAACTTTTTAAAAATTTTATATTGCAGATTTTTTATTACTACGATTCTTATTATGCATCCTTTGAAATAATTGAAGACGTACCCTTGGAAACGGTTAAAGAAAATTTAAAAAAATTAGGGCCTTCGGCTCATTCACGGGCGTCACCGTGTGAAAGCGAACTTTGTTAATTTGCTTGACGTTATAAAAAGTACCTACATGGCAATTCTTTGTCATTACGATTTTTATTGTCCTTTAAAATTATTAACATTTTGGGGGCTTCGATTCAGCCATGCGCTATCATTGCACTTGCGCGAACGTGAACTTTGTGAAATTTTCATGACGTTATAAAATAATACTTACATTGTAGTTTTTGTCATTACTTTCATTAATATATGTCTGAAATAGTTAAAAAGGTTAGAAAAATTTTTACTCCGCCACTGGAGATCACTGCGCGAAAGCGAACGTAAACTGTTTCTTGGCGTTATAAAAAATAACTACATCATTTTTTTTTGTTATTACGGTTCTTATTATACAAAGTGATTCAGGTTTGACCTTGATAACTTCAGGAATCATTAGAACACGTGACAATAATACGGATTTCTGCTATGACATAAGTGGCACCAAAATTGAAATTTTTTTAATATCATTCTCAATATGACCTAAACGGAAATAGAAACAATTTCCAAATTTGGCGCGCGCTAGATGGGCGATGACCATTATTTTGGCGCATTTGGTATAACCAGTGATATTTTTTGGGGGGTCGCGCATCCTTCTATTTATCCGAATTTTTTGTTACGCCACTGATTAAATTCCATTTTGTGGCGTACTTGCCCAGTTCTTTACCAACAAATTTTTATTTTTGGGTTTTGCACTTGTTTTTAAGTTTTTGATCAAAATTCTTGCTATTGTACGATCGCGTTGCAGACATAAACCTTACGTCGATTGCCTTGGACGACAAAAACTGATGCGATTTCAGCAAATTGACGTGTCAATGTCAATGGCAGCCTTAGTGTCGATCAACAATTAGAGACAACAATGCAAAGAACGTTTTCAAATGAAGAATATGCTGATATCCATTATGTTTATGGGTTCTACGGCAACAATTCAAACGTGGCAGTTGAAAAGTATCGAGCGCTTTTTCCAAATAGAAAAAACTTGTACAAGTGTTTGTAGACTTCTGATTTACGCCACTTCAATGAACTAGATCAAAGCTCAAGAAATCTAAGAAATAATGCCCGAATTCTTCGATTTTTTAATGTGAACAACAATTCAAGCACGAGTCTCAATCGCGAGTCTTTAGGGCGTTCAAACATGATCATCAGATAGCTTTTCATCTGCAACCTGTTCAAGGTTTGCGACCGGGAGACGCTGAAAAGCACCTAAACCTTTTTAGATGAGCCTTACAACCAGGAAAATAAATGCACAACTTCTACATAACATATGAGTTGTAAATCACCACAACCTTCATGTGTGGGGCCATGAAAATCCTCGGTGTATTAGAGAATCGTCGTTCCAGTATGCAGTCAACGCAAAAGCGTGAGTTGGTGTTATACGAAATACTCGTTGTGGGCCGCATTTTTTACTTCCTCGCCTAAAATGCAAATATAGTTTGTAATCTTCTAGAAAAATTACTTCAGGACTTGTATGAAGATGTTCCATTAAATTTGCATTAAGAAGATTTGATTGAGTTGGATGGTGCTCCAGCGCATTATGGGCGGCAAATTCGGGAGTGGTTGGATGAAAATTATCCTCATCGATGGATCAGACGTGTCGGAAACAATAACTTAAATTGGATTCCCCGCTGAAGAACCAGTTGCTTCGCCACCACGGTCGCACGATTTGAATCAATTGGACAATCTTCGCGTGTGGGTCCCATGAAAATCCTCGGTCTATTAGAGAATCGTCGGTTCAGTATGAATTCAACGCAAATGTGTGGGTTAGTATTATAGGAAATACTCTTCGTGGGCCCGATTTTTCCCTCCTCGCTTAAATGTACATTTAATTTATAATTTTATGGAAAATTTGCTTCAGGACTTGCCTGCAGTGGTTGGATGAAAATTATCATTATGGATGGATCAGACGCGTCGGAAACAATAACTGAAATTGGTTTCCCGCTGAAGGGCGGTGTATCCTACATCAGTAAACACCCGTGAGGGACGAAGTGAAAGAATACAGGATGGATGTCGTGAACTAAATGACAATCGTGTCGAACTTGCGACGAATTTACGAATGTTGCCAAAAACTCAAAACCAATCGAAAAGGCATAAAAATAAAAAATTGTCGGTAAAGAACTGGACAAGTACGCTATAAGAACCAATTTAATCAGCGGCGTAACACAAAAAAATTCGTATGGGTAAAAGGGTGCACAACCCCCAAAGAATATCACGCAGTATACCAGAAATGACTGCAAAATAATGGGTATCCCCCATCTAGTTTAGGAGATATTAACAAAAATATTACAAAAATTAAAATTTGGTGCCATTTATCTTTGGTAAGAAAGCATTTTAAGACAATAGTTCATACGACAAATCAATATTTCCACGTGTTCCCCCGATTCCTGAAGTTCACCCAAAAAATGATTGGGTTTTCGACTCAGTCACGAGCGATCATTGAGTGAGCGGAAATTTTTCTTGACGTTATAAAAAATACGTACATTGCGGTTTTTTTGTTTATAACTTCCTATATGTCCTTTGAAGTAGTTAAAAAATTTAAAAAAGATTCTGGGTCACTTAGTCAGCGGGAGCATAAACGTGAACTTTGTGAATTTTTCTTAAAGTAATAAAAAATAATTTTTTTTTTTTTTTTCTTTTCAACCGAATTTATGAATATTATAAGTATGGAATGTTTACTTTCAGTTGTATCGGTATAACGTTAAGAGAAAATTCCCATTATATTTTAAGCCAATATATTTCGTGTTGAATTAACACTTCATCAGGGTAAAATATTTAAGGGTATGGAACCAACAATTAGAAGCTAATACTAAAATTGTTCTTGTCATATTGACATTCCATACTTATAAAAAATACATCGAATTTTTCTCATTATTACGATTTTTATCATGCACCCTTTGAAACAGTTAGAGATTTGAAACATTTCCACTCAGCCCCTGGCGATTACTGCACAAATATGAACGTTGATTTTTTTTCACATTATGAAAAATACTTACATCCCAACTATTTGTTATTACGAAAAATAGTTGGATTTTCGACTTCGAAAATTTTGAATGACTTACATTGCGGATTTATGTTATTACGTTTATTTGGGTAAATAAAATAAAAATCAGAAATCTTGAGGTCTTCGGTTCAAGTGCAAAAGCGTGCTGTTTGAGAGCCTCCTTTGATAAAAAGTCTGTCTCTTGAAATGACATTACCTGTTGCTTACATTTAGAAGTTTCTGTAAATGTTTAAACTAATGTTATAAAAAAAAAATCCGGGGATAACTTCATCGTGATTAATTTTATGTAAAGTTTGATTCAAATATGGGTATGACTCATGACTCTATAGTAAAATTACATATATATATATATATATATATATATATATATATATATATATATATATATATATATATATATATATATATATATATATATATATACACTCAACTACATGTGTTAGAGAAGGATGGTCATAAAAACGTAAATCTGCTGTACAATTCATATTAGCATACTAAAACGTGTGTCGTGATTAAGAAGCAGCATCAGTTACTCCTGTCATATTTTGCAATTATTGTTTATAAAAAAAACATTTTTTTTCAAAACTATCTACAATTTGTACAATGAATTATCAGTAATTTGTAACATTTTTACAGCGCAGCTCATAGTTATGAACGTGCTTAATTATTTTGAACGGGAACGTGACAATCAAGGGGCACTCGTTATATTTGAATATGTTATGCAGGTATGTAGTACATGACTGTGTAAAATATGATACTTGGAAGGACTATTTTTAGCGCAAGTCTGAAGCATGTGGGATTAGTATAAATACAGTTAGTACTATAAAAAAAAAAGGGTTACAGAAGCCCAAAAAGAAAATATGCCCACAGTCACCAGCTAAGCGGAGAAAACGTACGAAATCTAATCCACCGAAGTTGATGACTATGTCAAGCATGCTGTAAAGAGAAAAATTTATGAAATGCATTCAAAATGTAAATACATGTAAAGACATGTCTAGTACTATAACTGTTTTTGTAGGTATACATGTTACGCTGGCATCTTTACAAAAAGAATTAAGCTATAGTCAAGTTTTCGGTTTCAGTAGATCAAGTTTAAAGACGTCTCTTACATTCCATTGGCTTTTCATCTAAAGTAAATGATGGTAGGAGAGGTTTACTGCAGCAATCACATATTGCTGCCAATCGTGTACGGTTCTTAAGAGAATATTACAAAAATAAAGAAGAAAAATTTCACAATCCTCTATTCTTAGATGAAACTTGTATTTTCAGTCGAGGATCGCACAAAAGCTACATGGGCGTGACAAATCTAAGGAAAGTGTGAAGAAGAAGTCAATGGGTGAAGGAAAAAGGTTTGTTGTAATTTAGTTATTACACGATAATTCCTAATAAAATAACCGTAATTTTTAGATTCATAGTTGTTCATGCAGGTAATGAAAATGGATTTATTTCCGATGCTTCACTTTTGCTTTCTACAAAGTCCCAAAGTGCAGACTATCATGGAGGTATGTGTGTGAAGTTGTTTACAAAATTGTTTGAAAATAATTAAAATGCAAACTTAAAAGAACCATCTTGATTGTTATGGACAATGCTAGTTATCATTCAAAACTTCTAGAAAAACTTCCAAATAATTCATTTAAGAAGGAAGAAATATGTAAGCACAATATAGCTCATGTTTAAAAGAGAATTATTGCAATTAGTTGCAGATAATGTGATACCAAAGGTGTAGGCAATAGATGAAATAGCGCACACAAATGTGGACACAGAGTATTACGGTTACCACCATAACACTGTCAGTTTAATCCAATTGAACTGGCATGGGCAAACTGCAAAGAACACTACAACAAAAATGTAGAAAGACATAATTCAAAATTTAACGATGACCATGTAAAAGAAATATGGATGGAATGCTAGCTAAGGGATTGATGGGACATATTGGAAGAAATGCATTAAACATAGGGAAGTGTCTGTGTTAAGAGTGGTGGGAAATTGAAAAACATTTTGAGATTGCACAACCATTAATTATATCTCTTAACGAGCCCACTTCTGAGAGTGACACTCATAGCGAATATATATTTTTTAATTTAAATGTTTTAATTCCAATGTAAACTCTACAATAGGTGGACTGAATACAAGTAGTGATTTACGTAAATTGCTTTTCATTTAATTTGGAGCAGTATGAAATCTATTTAAACTATGTGCTAAATTAAAATATTAAACATCTATAATTTTGTTGAACTTCGAAGTACCTACATTACACTGTAAACACTTTCTTCTACAAGAATGAAATCATCACAAATGTATCGATATTTGTTATCGTAAAGTATCTACAAATTTATGTCGATCACAAAACAATAATTATTCTTCTAGAAGCGTTGTTATAAATCTCGAGACATAACAAACTAATTGCAACGTTTATCAATTTTTCCACCTGATTATTTATTTACTTACAAATATATAGGTTAATATATTGATGGTATGTAATTATAATCAAACCATGTCCTAAATTACAACAATTCACTGTCGCAGCAAAATATTTTTGACTTTATCAATAAAATAAGTAGATATAATGGATAATTTTTCCAGTTTAAAATATAAAAAACATTCAATAATTTTCAACTTTCTTTGACAATTTTATGGAGACATCTACCGATAAAAATATTAACTAAAGGATACTTCGCTGATTTAAAGAAAACTTACGTCGCCTATATCTTAGTTCGTGTAATTTTAAGAATGAGTCATACCCAACCTTATTTGAATCAAACTACATGTCGTTCATCTTAACACAGAATTGAACAAAGCTAACTTATCTAACTGCAAAATGTCCAATCGCGAAAGCCAATTCCATTCCTCCTTATCCTTACAAACTACACAATGCGACATCTATTAAGACAAATCACAGTAATGTGGGTAAACTAGACTGATCTAATAGAAGCATTGTTCCCAATTTGTCTTCAAGTTAAACTATTCTCCATACATTTGCCTTTTGTCAAATATAGAAATGTTATAACAATCAGAGGTTAAGAGTTTAGTTATCTGCGGATGAGGTAATACGTATATTGTTCTAAATATACAATTGCAATACATAAAAAATTCGAATGTGTGATTAAACTTTATGTAAATAAATGCTTGAAGAGAAAAGCGCCTTCTAGTGGCAAGATTACAAACATATAATTGATTTATAAGTGCAAACAAGTTTAAATTCAGCACTCGAATTTTCCACACATTTCATCCCCTTAAAACTGCAAAAAAAATTGGAAAGCACGAAAATCCTTTTAAAATTTGTAGAAGCATGAAAATCAGATAACTGTAGGCGGAAGTTCTCTTCATCACGTGGGCCGGCTGCTTGGTGAATCAAATGAAATGAAACGGTGTGGGGTCGTTGCATTATCTGATACAAGGCCTAAGAATAGTCAAGAGCGAGCGTGCATTGAACCTGAATTCAAAGCGCAAATTGTAACTCATTTATGTGCAAATATGTATTATTATGATTAAACTTTTCTTACTAAATTGATTATGCAAATTGAAAAAGAAAGCGTATTTAATAATTTTAGAACGACCCCTTGACCTAGTAGGTATCACGTAAATTAATATTTTTTTGACAAGTTTACATAATAACACTAGTACTATGCGATGTTGCAAGTTCGATAAGTTAGTAAACAACTTTCAATGTTAAGTGCATGTTTACTAGTTTACTATAAATATAGCGTGTCTTTCCGAAGGTTTTTATTTTTAGACTGTCTATATACGATTTACATTTACTTTTTCTTAGTTTTTTTGAATTAAAGAATTTATTTATAAATCCAGGTCAAAGACGTAAAAATAAACTATTATTATTATGAGGGGTGTGTGTTGTGAGTTGTCTATGTCGACTTACCACTTTAGGGTGTTGAAATGTCAATAAAAGCCAGTTGGCAAGCTGTATGGAATAGGGGGAGAAGAGCTATTTTAAGAACCTTTCATTAAGAAAACAACCCGATTTATTTGGTGCAGCCAATTAAATCATTAAAGATTATTTTACGATACCAAAAGATAGATTTAACATCGTAATTTGCTTAATATTCCCCCCTATTTATGTACGCTGATTGCAAATTAATGGACTTTATGATTGCCTTCTTCAATAAACTTTTTCAATAATTAAGAAAAAATCTACATTGGGTCGTTGGGTTTTGAAACATTACACGCTTAAGAAAATGTTTTATTCAATAAATGAGATGTAGTCTTCATAATTTTTGGTAAATACCGTTTTAAGTTAGTTTCTTTGATAGAAATTACAGCCCTTTATAATATAAAGACCAGTCGAGAGAAGGAAACTTAATTCTGAGATATTCTATTTACATTCATCACTTTACTGGTCTATTATCTAGCTTAAACAAAGGGTAGGCCATATATAAGGTCTCTTCGAATAACACGGACCACGCTTAACCATAAATTCGTAAAAAGTTTCTAAAGAAATCGATTGATAAATATGTTGGTTGGTGTAACAGTAATGGTTTTCTTAAAATATGAACATCGCCAATAATTTATAATATAGTTTTTTATAAGTTAGAGCTGGAACTAACAAAATACGCGTTTCAATAGCTAAGCTATCATCATCAGCAGTCGACTGAGACGAACTAAAGAAATTTTTAATATATATGTATATACCACCAGCGAGCAACGCTTCGTTGCTTATTCGGTAAAATCGAAAGTTATGCAAGTTTAATGAGTTCTGAGTAGTTTAAAGATCCTTGATCTTCATTATTCATTAGAATTAGAAAAAAACAAACAAACATTGTAATGAAAAATGGCGATCAAGGCTTTAGGCTACTCAGAACTCATTAAAGTTTCAAACTTCCACTTTCACCAGATAAGCAACGAAGCGTTCTCACTGATGATATGTACACTTGTACAGGGTGGCCAACTAATAATGCGAGTTACTGTATCTGGGAAACTATCCATCGTAGGGTCTTGCGCAAAAAAAAGTTATTACTAAAACGGCCAATACGAAAACCTGGAAAATATTTTCAAGTTTCTGCAATGGCCGCTAGGGGGCGTAACTGCAATCTTGAATCTAAAAAAGTGATGTTTCTGTGAATTCTGCTATATTAACCTAATAAACAAATAACTGACTTTAAAATCGAGAATAATCTTTTATTGTTTGGCACTTTTTGACATATCTATAAAAATAAAGTGGTGGGGGGTATTCAAAGGTTTCCTTAAATCACCCCCGTATCTTCGAAACGGCTAAGCCGATTTTAACAAACTTGGGTGCGTTGAAATGAGCTATTCTTGGGCTACAAATGTTATAATATTTAAAGTTTTGTTAGTTTCACATGTCGTCGCTAGAGGGCTTTGTTCGACATTCCGACAGAAACGGTTAATTTTCGCAAAAAAATTAAATGCATTGGTATGACTTTTTTTCATGAACAAGTAGATAAACGATGCCTAAACAAGCTCGCGAAAACCGCATCTCGATATCTTGTTCCTAACCTAAAATACCGGCCAAAGAAAACTTTATACGAAAATCCCTTAAATTTGTATTTTTTTAACTATATTTTTCTGGAATTGTTTCTATTATGTAAGTTGTGGCCCTAAAGAGGACCGATTTAAAGGAGGAAGGTTTTTAATGCCCTGTAAATGCTCGAAATGCTGACCATCACTCTACATTGCTGAGGCCTCTTATGGGTAGACAAAACTGCAGCTTCAATTTCGGCTCTTCTGAATAGGTTACCTAGAAATTGCGTTTTTAAATGTTTGTAAATTTATTCACCAGAATAAAATCACCCTTTTTGAAATTACTAGAAATTGCGATTTTAAATACTTGTAAATTTATACACCAGAATAAGTAAAGCTAAAAGTTATACGAAAGATTATCCTCGACTTCAATGATCAGTTATTTTTTTATTAGATTAATATAGCAGAATTCACAGAAACATCACTTTTTTTGATTCAAGATTGCAGTTACGCCCCCTAGCGGCCATTTCAGAAACATGAAAATATTGTCCATGTTTTTGTATTGGCCGTTTTAGTAATAACTTTTTTTTCCGCAAGCCTCTACGATGTATAGTTTCCCAGATACAGTACCTCGCATTCTTAGTTGGTCTCCCCGTACAGAGTGAGTAACGAGGAACGCCACGGAGTTTTATGAGAAAACAGGGACACTGTGTAGATCCATTAAGGCTACATTTTTAAAATAATTTCAAATATACAGGGTGCTTCAAAAAAGAGTGGGGCATCAAAGTTATGTTTTTTAAAATGGAATTCCCCATATTTTATCACATTTTTGAATTAAGTAAGAAAAATAAGATACACTTTGGTTAGGGTTCCCTAAATACAGAGCGTTTCGATTTATTTTGTTTTTTCTTAAATTGCAAGGTTTTGGAAAAAAATTAATTATTACCAAACGAAACTAATTTTATCAAACCTGCTTCAGGATCTCGAAAATAGACTGTTTCGTTGATATATTTTTCGCTTGTATTATTAATACATTCAAACTATAAAATCTTCCTTACCTCAAATGATCTTCCAAAAAGTACTAAGGTAACCTGTACCTAATCCTTCACGTTTCAAAGTTATTGAGGTAATTTATATATACATAAAAAAGTAGAGATTAGTTACAAACGTTTCGTGGGACAGGAAGTGTCGCTTACCCAAAACAGGAAAAAACAAAAGTGGTTACCAATAACGAAAATAACGAGATTTTGGTATTAGGTTCCGTGGTTGATAATTCAAATAACAGTATTAGAATAATTGCGAGAGAGACAGGTGTCTCCAGAATTTTAAGGAAACACAAATACTACCCATATATTCAACTTCATCAAAATTTATATGGAACAGATTATAAAAGGCGAATTGATTCTTGTTTAGCAATCCTTGAAAAAATCGGCGAAGAAGATAATTTTGATCAATACATGCTATTTATCGATGAGGCGATGAAGTTATAGGTCCATATTTCTTCGACGTCACTTTAAATAATCGAAAATTCTTAAACTTTTTAAAAAACGACTTTTGGCTACTTTTAGAAAATATTGCATTACACATCAGACAAAAAATATGGTTACAATTAGATGGTATTGCAGGTAGCGGACCACGAAAATTTTATTATTGTAATAAACGTATGTCAAATCGTCATTGTTACCACAATAGAAAAGATAATTAGTGGATTCTTAATATCTGGATAATACATCGTAATGTGCCAATGTTTTCAAAATATTTTATTTACATATTTTTATATAAGGAATTTGGGATTGTTTGTAACAGATATTTGTCTAGGGTTGTAAAACACATGTTGGGGGGTGAGTGGCAGGTGCACGCTTAAAAATGCTTTAATGAAGGGGCGTAACGAAGCATTGGAATTTCTTATGCGCGCTCTTGATGTAAAAATGTCATTGATCTAATGATTAATTGTGGCGGTACAGACCACGATCAAAAGATATCTTTGTTACTTGGAAACTCGAGAGAGAAATGAAGGGTTTGTTACGAACGAATGCACATTTTTAAAATTAAGATGTCGTGCAATAATTAATATGAAACTGTTCCAACGGAAATTAATGTTTCTTGTTTTTTTATTACTTTTGAAAAACGTGGGTGGTTTTTCGGGAGTAGATATAGTTAGTTTTGAAATCGAAGGTGGGCAGTTACAGTTAGCGTGTCAATCGAGCCAGATCGATTTTTGGGTTAATGAAATACCTTCATTGTAAACAGTTTGTCTTTAAAATAATTCTTACGTGTACATTTTTTTCTTTCGAATTCACCAACACTAATTTATCTTTTCTTTCGGGGTTAAACCGCGTATGTTAACGATTTGTGTCTGTGATCATGTAAGTATGTATTTTTATATAACTGAAAGCTCGCAGCAAATCATATTTACCAGCCTAGATAACATATTGAATACCAAACATTGTCTTACAAATCTGCTAAAATAAAAAGACAGTACAGAGCCCTCTCACTCTGGTATTTGTTGGTTGTTGGTTATATTTATAATTTGTGTAGAGGTGGCTGGTGAATGGGAATAGGATACCGCTGGTTAATTGTAAGAGGCCAGTAGGTACACACTCCCAAGCCAGACCATTAAACACCTAGAATTTTTATTTCTATTGTTTTATATGTTGTATAGATGAATGTGTAACCTGAGAGAGGATGGCCATATTTTTCTAACGCACTCAAACTTATATATCGGTCACGATGTTAGTGATCGATTTATAACTTACCCTTGTAAGGCTTTGTTTTAATGAGTTTTTTTTGCCTGCGAGCTGATTTCTCTTTGTATCTGCTTTATTGTAATTTGATTTATGTATTTTGTACTCTAGTGGCCACTAAACAATTGGGTACGTGCAAGTTCCTTGTCTATTTTCTTTTGTCCTTGCCTTTACCCCGTTATCACCTGTGCAGTTTTGCTGTAGTTGTATTTTATATGTACCGTAATTTGATTCGTTGTTTTATGCGCTTATTAGTTAAAGACCGGCATGATTCGTTTTTAAAGGGCCACATGTTTGGTGTTGTGATTATGACCCAATTGTGAGTGTGACTACATGTGTTTTATTTTATTACTGGGTTTCTGTGTAACTAAACTGCTTTTTTTTATTTTTCTCTTAATGTTATAATTTTGTACGCACTTTAACGTCATTTAATGGTGTTTTGTTATATATTTAACCCTTTCATTGTTTTTTTGTGTTAATTGATTTATTAATGTACTTGTGCAATTTCTTACTTATGAATAAAGTGGGTTTTATTGGTGGTTCTTTCCCAGATTAGTATATTAACGGGCTGAACCACCGCTGCGCATCGCTCGTTGATTTTAATTTCAATTTTTTTTACCTGTCCCTCATGACGCAACACTTACCTCGTCCAGCCTGTCTAATTTAAATAGCACAACGTATCTAACACTAGACGGTCACGTCGTTTGATCAGATTTGAGGTTTGCGAATAATTAAATATCAAACTTGTAAATAAATTCTAATGTTTTAATTATCGACAGGAAAGTCAAAGGAAGGCAGGCAATTAATTTGAGTAATAGTGACATTATTGTCAGTCAAGTCAAGATAAATCACTTAAGAGATTGTTTTGTTCTTGAACTTGCATTATTGTAAATAAGTTCAAATTATGCTTTTCAAGATAGGGTACCTGGGGGACGCTACAGTACCCCTGCACATTTTTCACGACCTGTAAGAGAACACTTAGAACCCAAATTTCATGACAAATGGATGATCGGAAGAGGTGGTCCAATTAAATGGCCTCCTAGGTCTCCAGACCTCACTCCAATGGATTTCTTTCCATGGGGATATATTACAAATCTAGTGTATGCTACTCCTCCTACTATTACAGAAGACATGATAGACCGAAATAAAAATGCATTTGGAACCGTCACTCCTGTTATGTTGCAAAATATAAGATGTTCGCTTGAAAAGAGAATCGCACCCTGCATTGAAAAAGATTGCAGTCATTTCGAGCATTTGTTTTAGTAGTTATGTTAAATTGTTAAGAATAATACTATTTAATATATTCGTGATATTGTTAAATATTGTTGAATAACTTTGAAACGTGAAGGTTTAGGTATAGGATACCTTAGTATTTTTTGGAAGATGACATATATAAAATATACACAGTGTTCCATTTGAGATAAGGAAGATATTCTAGTTTGAATGTATTAATGATACAACCGAAAAATCTGAACACCCAGTATAGTATTTTTCGCAATTAAATTGCCAAATCAATCAACGAAGCTGTCTGTTTTCGAGATCCTGAAGCAGATTTGACAAAATTAGTTTCGTTTGGTAGCAATTATTTTTTTTCCAAAACCTTGCAATTTAAGAAAAATCAAAATAAATCAAAACGTTCTGTCTTTAGGTAGCCCTAACGAAATTCTATCTTATTAATGATACTTAATTTAAAATTGTGATACAATATACATTTAAAAAAACATAACTGACATGCCACTCTTTTTGAAGCACCCTGTATATTTGAAATTATTTTTAAAATCTAGCCTTAATGGACCTACACAATGTCCCTGCAACAAAAATAAAAATATATATCCACTTTCTCATACAACTCCGTGGCGTTCGTCGTGACTCACCCTGTGTGTGTATGCGTTCTTAATTATTAATAGAGCGCGCCATTACAATTAAATTTTGCGCTCTATAGGAAACAAGTTATTGTAAAAATTACATCAATACGGCAAACTTCACAGCCGTGAACTTGTGCGCCAATCAATTTTTTCTTATTTAGTAATTAGGCGCCGATTATGCGTTGGTTTGCGACGCTAAAATAAATTTTTTCTTCCCCATAGAAAATAAGGTATGGCAAAAATGACTTGGACAAGACTGACTTCATTATGCGCTGTTTTGCGTCGTTAAATTTTACACTCTTATAGGAAACAATTTATTATAAAAATTACTTTGACAGGACCAACTTCACAGTCGTCCAGAAAATTACTATTTCCTTGCGCGTTAAGAAAATGCCGTTTTGTGTAAAACAGCGCATAATCGGTGTTTAATTACAGCGTTTTAGGGGATAAGCAACCTTATAAATTTAAAACGTAGGTAGGTCGCTTTAAAATTAAATAGGAATTTGTATATTAGTTCATAAGTCAGTTATAACGACAAACGTATTTAAAGGAGAACACACGGCTTGGAAAAACTAATAGAAAGAATGGAAAAAGTTGAGTTTTAATAATAATACAATAAAGATATGAAAAATGCACATTAAGCAAATAGATAGAGAAAGAACACCTTTAAGTAAATCCATTAAAGTAAGTTCACCGCCTGGTAAAGTTAGCCGTGTCGATGTAAGTTTTACCATAACTTGCTTCTTATAGAGGCGCAAGATTTAATTTAATAAAACCACAATAAGCAATAAGCGTGCATAATTATCGTGCAAGAAAAGATCACCTAATTTATTCATAAGTTCAGTCTGAAGTTAGCCTTGCCCATGTAATTAATCTTTGTAATAATAATAACTTATTTTTTATAGGATCGCAAAATTTTATTTTAATGGCGCATAATTGGCACTTAATTACTGTGTAAGAAACATGCAGAAAGTAACGGCTGTGTGAAGTTGGCCGTGTCGACGTAATTTTTACAATAAATATTTTCCTATACGCGCACAAAATTTTATTTTAGCGGCACAAAATAGCGCGTATTTGGTGCCTAGTTACTACACAAGAAAAAATTGATTTATGGAAATGTTCACAACTGTGAAGTTAGCCGCGGCGTACAATAATGTGTTTCTTATATGGACGTAAATTAACTTTAATAGTTATACGGGCGCAAAATTTTATTTTAATGATGCAAAACAGCATAGAATTGGCGCCTCGTCACTATACAAGAAAAAATTTAATTATGGAAACGTTCACGGTTGTGAAGTTAGCTGCGTCGTACAGTAACTTAGACGCAAAACTTATCTTTAATGGTGCAAGAAAAGATTAATTTATTCGTAAAGCTATGATGTTAACCTTGCCGATACAATTTTGCAATAACTTATTTCCTTTGGTGGCGCAAAATTTTATAAAAAGGGCACATAATTGACGCCTAATTACTGCATAAGGAATAATTAATTCATACAGAAGTCTACAAAGGCAATGTTAGCGTTAGCGTCAGCGTTAGTTTAACTTGAACCATATCGTCCCCATCGTTACCACTACCTTTTTACCAAAGCCAGTCCTAGTGTAATCTTAACAACAATTTTCGGATATACAACCATTTCGTTTTCTTGCGTCATCCGCGGTGTTGAGCATCCAGGCCATCGACCTCTCCCGAAATACCAAGGTCAAAACCACAAATCGTCCAACACTCTCTGTTCGAATGATTGCCTCACCCAAATCTACCCTAGACTATACACATTTTTAACAGGTATTACATTTGTGAACCTCCACACATCCCTAAACCCACTCCTAAGTACTGCTATACCTGCATGTAGGTGGGACATCAGACAGACGTGTGTCCAGTCCGATCCTTGAAATGCGTTTCCTGTGGCAGAAGCCGCAAGTCCCAGGATTGGAAATACACTTCCATGCCAACTGCGACGGTTCTGACACTACTTTCAGTTTATACTGTGAAAAACAACCAGAAACTCCTTCAGCATCCCAAGTCGCCCTCATTCAAGCCTTTAAAACCGAATCCATTACGTCTGTATGTTCACAGAAAAGCGTGAGCAGATTATAAAAATTAATTACAAGGCAACTGAGTTGATGGACGGACGGACGCTTGCCGCTTGGTCAGGAACAGTCCTCTCTACTAACCCCAATCCTAAACTACACCCACAAGTATACTAGGGATTGTATGCAGGAGGCGTGCGACGGAAGCGCATCTCATTAACTTAACACCGCACTTGCAACACCTTGAATGTAATTTAGTCCAACTTTGTTTTCTAGTTACGCCGCTTCTACAACACTTCTTCCACGATGATGATAATTATTCACGTTGCGAAGCATTCCCGCATCAGCCCATCACATGATCACTGAAGCTAGATATACTGTACATCTTGCGTTACCCAAGCTTCGTGTATGCTGCCAGTTTAATAGACGCTTTTTCATTTCACTCTCGGTCATGATGCACTTTTTGAAATGTTACTGCTTGCACTCTGAACCGCTCGCTGATACCCTGATGGCTACTTTAACAATCGGCTACTTCTCTTATACCTATTTAGAGGGGTCTTGGGTCTTGGCACGGCCCTCGTAATCTTTTTTTTAAGATGCCGTGATTACAATCTGTGTAATTACTCAGTTATTAAGTCAATCGTTTCATATCGTTGTCTGAAAGCAACAGTATGTATTGGTGGACCCGAATCCGCAAATTAAAAATTTTGGCCTAGTTTCAGTTTCTGAAAACTTCACTGAGTATTAAGATGCGATTTTGATTAGGATTTTGCTTAGAAACAGTTTTTGATATCTTAGACGCTCGGTTAACAAACGCCGTAAATATTCCCATATAGACCGTTTTTAATAATTAATTAATACATGTATGTAATGTTTAACATCATTAGACATACCGTACTGATGCAAATTTAATTTCTTATTTTCCCCCGCCTATTTAAAAGTTTGTCTATTTGCACACTTGGGTTCCCTGTATCTCAAAAGTGTGCGAACGCGTTAGCAGTATAATCCTAATACTATCCTGATTCATTCTAACCTTGATTTATGCCTGTTTATCTGTAGTCTGTTACATGTAAATTACACTACCGATCCAAAGATCCACTAACCGTCACCCTGTTACCATAAAACCAAATTCACACAACTCATGTTCATCTTTGTTTCTGAACGAGCTGACAGAGTACTAGGTCGGTGAAATTAGCCAGACCGGCGCAAAAGAGCAGTTTGAAGAATCATGATGCATTTGGTGCACTAATCCTGGGAGAATCAGCGCCTCAATCAATATCTTGCTAATCCACTGGGTTCGTACCCGCTGGAATAATTTATTCTCCACACCCTGGTGTCTCAAAGTTCTATAGATAAATATTTAGGTCAGGCCGTTATTCCGTTACCATTCGTCTACTCTCGAGTCACAAACTTACATATCGTTTGCATGTAATCCGCGACTGATGCCATTTCTATACAACGTTCTAATCAGCAAAACCAATTATTAAGCTGAAAAATGACACCCTTTGTAATTTACATTTCCGGTTCGTTAAATCCGTTTCGTAACTTTCCCAACCCCCCAAGTCCGGCTCACTTAATATACACACCGCACTAGCTTTTTAATATTGACCTCATTTGATCGATTTTATTAAATTTCAATACCGACAGCCTTGTCTTGAGAATTGAGATATGGGTTATTTGTAATTATGACGTAGTAACATTTCTGTAAAGTATTTTTCTTAGAATTCAAAGATACGCAAAAAATACTTTGTAATGTAAATATATAGTACAAAATTAAATGGTAATTAGAATACTTTCATTTTCATTAAACGAGTCCCCCTTTTTATAAATAAATTGCAACCTACTTTAAAATAATGTGACATTGTCAACTGCGATAAATTACATATAGGGAGTCAGACTACTAAATAATATGAATAATCTCAAACAAATTTTTACCTGCTATAGCCGTTGCCAGTTTTTATTAATACTGTCACTTAGATTGTCTCTCCATACTAATTTGACATTCATTTTAAATATCGGAGTAAGCAGTTCCGATCCATTTTACACACTGTTCGTATGTTGTATGCGTCAAAATCTGTAATCGATTTTTTAGACCACTTCTACAGGTCCAATCGACTTGAAATTCTCCAAAATTATGTATTCCCGATGACGATACAATCTTTTCACATTTACGGTTCATACAAATGCTTAAGAGGAGTCGCTACCCAGTGCGCTTATGGAGCTTTCAATGCATTTCTCTGCCAATATTACTACAAATCTACTGAAGAAATATTTGAGAAATTAATATTACATGAAAGAGGATTTTTTTCTGAACAATCTCTACTAGTGAAAATTTTAATAACATTATTGTTAATTATATAAAAAAATAAATAAATTTACGAAAAATCTGGTATTTACGGTTCAATATATGGCAAAGGTTTAGCGATTTTTGTGTTTGTAGGAAATGTAGATTTATTGTTCTACTTCGATTATTCAAAATTCGTTTTACATTTTTTTTATTAATAACAATAATACAGTGGCAGGAAAATTGCAACGCGAAAATATTTCTGCAGCGGTTGATTTATGATCTGTATAGCAAGTAGCACCGACTATTGTAAAAGCGAACCCTCTAAATTGTTTTATGATCCTGCTATTTCCTCAATTATATCTTGATGATTTCGTTCTCATCCTTGGCACATGCTAATTTTTGTAGAAATTTCAGGATACTCTTGTTTGATATTATTCAGATTCACTTGCTTTCGGTCTTTTATGCCGTGCTTACCTATCCGATTGAACTGTGTGATATGCTTTGACTTTCGATTTTAAAATAAGTGTTTTAATTTTTATTAGTATTTATAGTACCTGTAGTTTTAGTTAGTTTAGTGTTAGTGCACCCTTGAAGTACTTTTTGGTGTATAGTCGCCGAGAAATTACGACTACAAATTATTTTTATTTACTGGTAAGTAAATAAGTAATGTAAATAGGTAGTTTAATTATATATTTTTCCTTTTCAAGAAAATTGGTATGGCCAAGTCTAATGGGAAAATAATTAGGAGGGTCACACGCAGGAAACGCATGAAAGGAAATGTTGCAAGTTTAATTAATTGGAGAGAGCAGCAAGCGAAAATAGATTCTCAGATAATCTCATGTAATCCTGACACTCATGATTTGCCTCCTGACAATATTTCGACAGAAAATTCTGAAATTCTTCCTGAAAAACTTCTACACACACCGAGAGTGTCCGTTTTCTCTTTCTCGTCATGAACGAATTCAAGACGACAATGAAAGATTGACTACGTCTAAAGAGGTATGTTTAGGGTAAGACATGTCATCAAAGAAAGGAATTATAAATCGACTTTTCTTTCAGAAATTGCATTTGAAGGAAACAGAATTATAAACATTCTTTATTTCTTAAAGCAACTGAAAGAAATATGCAATCACAGCAAAATATATGAATGCACTTTCGATAATCTAGTTTTAATTAAAGAAATTAGGAATGGGTTGATTTCAAAATTTTTTTTTAAATGTTCAATGTGCAATAGAACATTTTCTTGCAATTCGACTGACCACATACCAGAGATTAGCATAAATGAAGCAGCTGTTTCTGCAATATTAGGAATTGGAGGTGGATATTATAATCTAGAAGAGTTTATGGCGTGTATAAATATTCCCTGCATGACATCCAAAACTTATCAAAAATACCACCAACTTGTTGCTACTCGTTGGCAAAATACTGCAATTGATGCAATGAAAAAAGCTGCTCAAGAAGAAGCTGATCATGCAAGAGAAATAAAGTCTCTTGATGAAAAGGGATATCCTCTTGTTCCTGTGGTGGTTGATGGGTGCTGGTCTAAGAGGTCATATGGTACTAACTATAATGCTCTTTCTGGAGCTGCAGCCATAGTGGGGCAACATACAGGCAAAATATTATTTGTAGGTGTTCGAAACAAATATTGTGTTGTTTGTTCACGCAATAAAAGGGAACAGGTAGAGCCACACGCTTGTTCAAAAATCATGAGGGAAGTTCCACAACTATGGAATCGGATATAATCCTACAAGGATTTCAATCAAGTGTTGAAATGTATGGAATAAAATACAATATTTTAATTGGGGATGGGGATAGCAATACATACAAAAAAATAATCGAAGCACGACCATATAACAACATCTCGATAGAAAAAATAGAGTGCACAAATCATCTTCTGAGAAATTTTTGTAAAAAACTGAAAGGGCTAGTTGCTGACAGGTCTTTTGCCATACGAGATAGAAAATTATTAGAACAAAACATACTTCGCCTAAGAACCGGAATATTAAAAGCAGTAAAACATCATAAGCTAAATCCTAATAAAAATGAATCAGCAAAACGTTTACGAGGTGATATTTTAAATGGTATTTACCATGTTCTCGGACAACATCAAAATTGTGCCAGTTATTTTTGCCAACGTCCCGTAGAAAGAAACTGGATTAGTGAAATATCTTCGGCATTCTTAGAAAGGATAACTTTTATTACTAGGTACACTGCCAATCACTCCAGGAGTTTGCTAATGAATGTAAACAGCAACATAGTTGAGCAGTACCATTCAATAATTGCAAAATTTGTCGGTGGAAAACGCATAAATTATGCTTTAGGAAACTCCTACCAAGCAAGATGTGCGGCAGCGGTAGTCTCGCACAATACAAAAATGGCACATAGTACATACAGAAAAAATGTACACGGTATTATTAAAAACATTGAAACCAAGCGAAAAAGAAAAGTATGTCGTCAGCGACAATTAAGAAAACATTTTCGTATAAATTTCAAAAGGCAGATTCCAGCTAGCGGAGCTGATGGATCTTATGGCGAAAATTCACAACAAACTGATATGCCACAGGACATATACATGGAAGAGGAAAGAGAATTTTTCACAAAATTAAAGAAAACTGAGGCCGAAATACATGACCTGGAAAGAAGAACCGTAAACCAATGCCAAGATGGAGAGTGGATGGAACAACGGCGGAAGTTGCTAACTGCTTCAAATTTTGGGAAAGTGTGCAAGCTAAGGCGAACAACAAACACTGCAGGAACTGTAAAATCAATGCTATATAGATCCTATGTGTTATCCAAGATTCCATCGTTGAACCATGGGAAACTTCATGAAGTGGAAGCAAAAATGGAATTGGAAACTAAAATTAATCAAAAGATTGTCGAATGTGGCCTTTTTATTCACAAAAATTATTCTTTCTAGGGCTTCACCAGATGGAATAATAGAAGAAAACAATTCTCTAGTGGAAATAAAATGCCCATATACGGCATTTAAACAAAAATGTTCACCTGACGAAGCTATTGAAAAAAAAGTTATAAATTTTTGGAAACAAAATGATGGTGTTCTAAAAATTAATAAAAGCCATGACTGGTATTACCAAATTCAAGGTCAATTGGAAATAGCAAACAAAGAAGTGTGCCTGTTATGTGTATGGACAGGAAAAAATAAATTCAAAGTTGAGAAAATCAAAAGAGATCGAGAATTTTGGGCAACTATGGAACCCAAGTTGGAGCATTTTTATAAGAAATGTTTACTCCCAGAAATAATTGATCCCAGGGCTTCTAGAAATATGCCCCTCAGAGATGTGACAATGAAGAGTCTGGAAGAATAAGGTAGTCAGTCAAGAATGCCTTTTAGAGTACAATGAAAAACTTTTATCCGCAAACGCCACAAAAGTGACACTTTTATTACTACATATCAAAGGTAAAAGTTTAACTTCTCGGACATGGAGTAAAAGGAGCAAAGTTATTTATGGTTTCATTACTTGTAAAACGTCCTGGTTTTTTTAACCTTTTACCGGCCACTTAGTTTTGTTCTTTCATTTCAATCGTTGCCAATTATTTTTAATTTATATGATTACGGTTGCGGATAAAACGTATATGTTATTCGAGTAGTAAGTTTATGTGGCTCAGCTGATTATTTGCCTCACTTCGTTCGGCAAAATAAACATTCAGCTTCCCACATAAACTATCACTTTACTCCTAATAACATAATATACTATTTTGGTGAAAAGAATTTATGATTAGGGATGCTTTGAAAACAAAATTTTGGTTGCAGGGCAGGTACTTCATATTACTTATTTTTCATCTTTTAGGACGCGAATTTTTATTATTAACACATAGGTATGTAATAATCCACTTTCCGCTTTTTCCTCATCTTGTACCTGAATTACAATAATGTGCAACAAATAAAAGTGGTGCAACATTTCTTGGACACTCAATGTGCCTAATAATTTGATAATTATACTATTATAACATAACTATTGTACTTATACGTTCAGAACTATTTGTGACATATGATATTGTAACACAACATTTTCTTACAATTCGTCGATCGCCATTGATACAATATAAAAATAGAGAACAAAAATCGACTATAAATACAATATTCCAAGAATTTAGTCTCAACTAGTTTTAAACACTGTGTATAGAAGTACCACCTTTTTTTTTATCCTGTATAACGCTTTTATTATACATATTATTGTAGATAGTATTATAAAAAAATTGTTATAGGATTATTTCAATTTTAGATTAGAATTAAACTTGACGTATTTAATTGTTTTATTAAACCCTTTTAATTAACCCTTATTTTTTATCAAAGACTGCAGAGTAATTTAAAATCATTCAAATATCAAAGAATTATTTGTAGGCCCAGATATTCTGTTTAACTACCAGGGTAATAAAAGGGATCACAAATTATTAATTTACGACTTGACCAGAATCCTTCACACAAATTTGACAGCTGCTTAGAATTCTTAAATTTGAGACGAAGGCTAGGTAGCGACTCCTCTTAATTAAACTGCGATTAACTTAAATTTCAGTTGTTAATGGTTTAAATAACAGTTTCAATGTCAAACTGACAGAGTACTTATGGTCGAATGGTAAAATGATCGCCTGCCATGTGGTCGGTGCGGGTTCGATTCCCATCCAATGAAACTTTTTTTTTAACTATCAACAAACTTCAGTTTAACATAAACATTTGTCAGGACTAAAAAGTAGAAAATAATACTATAAAAAAGAAACTTTTTAAAAAGGAGGCTTTTATTTAGGCGTAGAGAGTGCACTAAAAAGGAGAAAATAATTTTTTCTTCAGACGTCAATAAAAGTTGACATTTTAAACTTGACAACACCTGACAACTTTAAAGTTTGACATTTTCACCCGCGGCTGCAAAAGTCTTTTGCATCCCCTCGCAGCGGATGCAAAAGTAATGTAAGTTAATAACTCAAACACCCAAGTTGAAAAATAAATTTATTGTTTAGAGTTGTAAAGATTAAAAGTACAATGATCAAAACTAACATTTTCTCCAAAATAAAATCCGCCAGAGGTAACAGTGGAGGTCTCACTGCGTTCTGAGGAAATGGTCTTTAATTCTTCCTCATCCTTAAAAATGAACTTCTGTACTCGTAGCGCTTGCACTAGGTGTAAAAATTTTTTAAGGCTGCCTCTTTTTTTTGTTGCTAGAGAGAGTCTTCAATATAACGCTCAGCTACAGTGCTGGATTTCCAGCCACCATGGCGCTTCAAGCACATTAAATCTGCGCCGCCGTCCACCAAAAGTGTAGTTGAGGTTCTTCTTAGACAATGCCCTGTGTATTCTGTATAGTTCGCTAATTTTTAGAAAAAGCTACCTCCCTAGGAACACTACTTATTTTATAGATTCCCATCACCGCTCTGGAGCATTTCCCATTTCCATATTTCAAAAAAAATCGCCGATCATTCATATCTCGTGGGCGCAAAGCAACATATTTGTTATATAAATTTAGGAACGATTCCCCTACAACAGTTATGATTTAATTTTTTTTGTTTTGCTATCTGGAATTTTAATATGTGGCAGAGTTTTCAGGTTCTCAATGTCGTCTACCTTCATCTTCACCAATTCATCGCAACGGCATGCCCCTGAGATACCAATAATCAAAACTACCTAAAAAAAATACAAAATATAAAGACTTGTTTCCATTCTATTTCTAAAACTTACCTTCATTGCCAAGTATTTTTCGTCCGACGCTTCCGATAAACATTTGTTAAATTGGTCTTTTGTAAATACTTTGGCCTGCTTTGGTGTGTACCCTTCGTTCTCCCTCTTTAGAAATGCACGAAGTTTCAAGTATTTGCTTATATCTACGCCATGTCGAACGCTCAATAATGATTTTATCATCGAATATTGGGATCACATTGTCGAGCTTTTCATTTTCATTTTTGTTGCTAATTCGGCAAAATAAGCTAACATTACGGTTTCAGAGTAGCTTTTAATATTTTTTTCATTGCACCATTTTATAAATTGCTGAAAGGCGGGTTCATAGATTTTGCTCGATCTTGTACTTATTGCTGTATTAACCGCTTCAGTAATTTCTGACGGCGTGTAGTTCTCCAAATCCATCATACTCCTAACAATGTAATATTTTAATATACACAAATGGGAACAAAAAGTTTAATAAAATACTTGCAATAACAGGAAAAATCTTCACAATTTTCAACTTGTTTAATGCATTGTTTTCAACGAAACCTAGCAACGTCTACTGCTGCTTGCCAAAGCACGCTAAGTAAATCTAACTATTCCTCATTTTCACAACCTTATTATTTTTCCTTATTTCACATTTAAGTGTAAAAAACGCCTGAAGAAAAAATAGTATATTTTATGCGGAGATAAGTGACTTTTTGTGGCTCATCTGTATTTGCCGGACTCACTAAGTTCGTCCGTCAAACCTACAAATTCGCCACAAAAAGTGTCACTTTAGCTCCTTATAAAATAATATACTATTTTCTTTGCACTAAAATGTGATCAATCATAATTCATTTCTCTCCGTCACATGTTTATAATATGAGCGCCCCACGCTTTTATTTTTTATGCAAAGAAAAAAATTATTTTCTGATTTTTAGTGCACTTCCTACGCGTAAATAAAAGCGTGCTTTATAAAAAAGTTCCTTTTTCATAGTATTATTTGTATCATTGACTAATTGAACTTTTGCAATATGTTTTAAAATACGCAAACTTTTCGTCAAACGGGATTTAAGTGTTGTTAGGGGCACTCTCTTATTTAATGATAAGTGGTTGTCTTAGTAAATAGTTTCATATTAATTAATTTTTAAAGTAGTCATAGTTATAATGAGAGACCAGTGCGAAGTACCGGAATGGTCGAATATTTCATCAAAACGTGCGCAATCAAAATTTTTGACACAAAGATATTTAAAGATGCAGAATTCTGTAGAACGCCCTAATTTCAAACACAATGCCCTGTTTATCTTTACTGCAATCGATTGCTCCTGACGCCTTTAGTAAGGGACCAAAATTTAAATTTTTGATTCCTGCTACTTTCGGAAAGCTAGCAGAGAAAAATTGTCAAAGCTTTCTATTTATTTTGACACCGGAAGGGGTGTGAGCACAAATTTTGACAAAGTTGTCACATTTTCCAATTCTTCCAAAAAAACTGCGATTAAAAAATTAATAGCAACAGTATCAGATTTAAATAATTTTAATTCTGATCATAAATAATAAATACTAAGCAAACTAAGAAACACGCAGTTAATAACTAACGCTCCATTATTAGTTAGACGATAGCCAGGGTGATGAAATCAGTACTGACACTAAGTGTTATTTGGAATATTTCATCAAATTTTTTAACGCAGTTCTGCTAAATGATTTGGAAAAAAGTCAAGCTTACCATAAAAGTAAGTCCACTTTATCCTATCCACCTTTTGGGGAATAATTGATCAAAAAACTGAAAGACTTTTTTGGAATAATGAGGTGTCCTACCATGTTTGTACCACATTTCCTAAGGATGTGCCTAATAAGGACTATGTATTTCCGACCAGTTATATTACTGTTTATAAAAATGAGACTGATTACATTTGTACATAAGATTTCAACACAAACATTGACCTTTTCGGGATATGGGGTATGGAGTGCTACCACCCAGCAGGGGGTTACTAGTCCCAATTCGACAATTATGACGATGAACTTGTTCATTTAGGCAAGACGTCGCTTTGTCCCTGAATAATCTCTTATGAGCAATATACAGGTTTTATGGGATCGTTGCATAATTTTTTTAACAAACTCCATTCGATGATCAGGGTTGTCTCCAAGAAGTTCCAGGGTGTGCAGGGTTCTTCTTCTTTTCTCCACTTGTAACAAAATATTTAATTAACTTTTATAGTTGCTAGCTGTGCTGAACCATTGGGTTTTGGGTAACTTTTGTACAGTACCTATTTCCCGATAACGGCAGAAAGTTCGGACATACTCTTGACTTTGTAACTTGCTTATACAGACACTGTATATTGAATAGGTTGTAAAGTTTTTGATATGACCGTGTTGTATCTCCATACCCACGAATAATTAAAAAATCAATCCGTTTTTTTTTTTCAGAAAAAAACTGAATTGTTTATTCAGAAGTAAGATTGTTCGACAGTAATAATTAGTTCACAACGATTTTAAAAGAATAAGACGCTTTGATTTGCAGCAAGTCCACAAAATGGGAATATACCTATTTATCTGCTCCAAGTTGATTCAAAATTCCGACAATGAAGACAAACTTCAATACCTCCAATTTAAAAAATCAGAACGCTTTGATATTAAGAAGTTAATAAATCTCAATAGATATACAATAAAAACCGTGGTTGGCTCTCAGGGATAGAAAATTGAAATCTTTGGACTGGTGTGAAATAGCAAGGGTTGTTAAAGTTGCTAAAGAATTTTAGTAACGTGTTTAGTTATAAAACACCATTCTTCACGTTATGGATACGCAATCAGAGCCTGTGCTCAAAAAATTAGCCACTCCATCTCCTTCGTAAATAAATTAAAAAATCCATGACACTTAAACCGATGCTGATGATTTTAATGACTTTGCACTAATCTCTCTACAGGTACAATATTATAGTCCCGTGGATTGCGCTTTATAAATATAACCCCCCCCATCAACCAATCGATATATTCCAATTACAAAAAAATTCAAAAAATAGTAATAAACCGTAACTGCTTTTTTTGCGAAAATGACTTGCACTAACCCATCTTTCAACATGTAATAGTACCCGCTTTGAAGAAAATTAAAAAATCCCTCAAAATGCTTAGTAATTTTCTTATGAAGGTAATTTATATTAATCCCATTTACTACATGCATATTTCGTAATTTGCACTTAATCACTAAGCTGTTACTGGCGATTTTTTTTTAAATAATTTCATGCAATTTACAAAGTACATAATGTCCAGTAGTTTGTGTTTTTCAAATAATCCTCCCGTTATAATCAAGAAATTAAAAAAAAATCAATAAAAATACTCAATAAAAATTGCTTAAAAATACTTGGCCATAGCTAAAGATTTTTTACGAAATTAATTTGTACTAACTTTCGTACATATGCAGATACTCTCTAGAGTGGGCTTGCAAATAAGTTTATTTACTAAACCGTTGCTGGGGATTATTTTAAATAATTACTAGTTGCCATTTACAATACATAATTGTACTGTAGTACTATATATATATATATATATATATATATATATATATATATATATATAGTACTAGCTAGTAATTATTTAAAATAATCCCCAGCATCATATTTAAGGGTGTCACCTAATATAACTTACCCGTGCCAAATTCGAAATAGATACGCTCATATTTTAGAGTAGTTTATTTGAAGTGTGACACAAAACTATTAAGGTACAGTGCCACTTCCCGTACACAGATTTTGGTGAAACGTTATATTTAGTTGTGTTGCCTAATATAACTTACCTCTGCCAAATTTGAAACAAATGCGTTGATATTTTGGAGTAATCTATTTGAAGCGTGACAGAAATGTGTTAAGGTAAAGTGCCACTTCCGTTCCCCGGATCTATCCATAGATAGTGATCTACGATTTTGAAATAAGGCTTCCATGCCGAATTTCAATTGTCTAGCTGAAAGCGTACGAGCGTTATCGTGTTTACATACAGACACACACACACATACACACATACCTAGACATTTTTCCTAAAATACTTTTTTCGGACCCGGGGACCTCGAAAACGTCCAGAACCATCAAAATCTCGAGGTCGATTTTTTCACGATTACAATATCTTCTCTATACTACGTATACGAGAAAGTAAGAATAGATTTTAAAAACTAAAATAACTTAATAACTAAGAAAGATAGGTATAGGACATGCTTTATAAACAAGTTAGCTTATTATTTAAACAACATTTTTCCGTAAAAAAACATGACATTCCATTTCAAAAAATTGAGATTTTGTGTTTTGAAGATTATGATTTTGTGAATAGTTTTGGTAACACCTTGTACAATATTTTCTAATTTTTATAGGAACACAAAGTAAGTGTATCTATGCACTAGAAACCTGCAAAATATTTTCCTTTAAGGATACCAAATAAAAAAAGTTTACCCTTTGTCAACGACACGTGAAAATCGCGATTTTTTAAAAAAACATTAAATATCTCCAAAACTATTAATTTTAGATGATAATAGACCTTAATAAAACCGATTCACAATTTATAGAAAAATCAGAAAATATAATAAAATACAGGGTGTCCTATTTAAAATATTCTCTTTAAATGCGGATTTAATTACTGAAAAACTTTTTTTTATCCCTATTGTGTAGGGAGATATCCTCCATTGTCGCACTCCGCGGACACCCTGTATATATATATATATATATATATATATATATATATATATATAACACACACACACACTGCAATCAAATACGCCTTTGTTTGGTATTTGGAAACTCGAGACCTAAATGTAGGGTTCGTTACGGACGAATGCATATTTTTAAAATTAAGATGTCGTTCAATAATTAATATGAAATTGTTCCAATATAATAATTTTTTTGTTTTTTATTACTTTTGAAAAATGGGGGTTGATTCCGGGAGTAAAGGTAGTTAGTTTTGAAATCGGGGGAATGTGTTTTTCAAATATTAATGTATAATAACAATCACCCTTTTTGAAGTTAAACCGCGTATGTTAACGATTTGTGTCTGTGATCAATTAAAAGTGTAAGTAGGTAGGTATTTTTATATAAATTAAGGCGGGCAGAAAATGATTCCACAAGCCTATACAACCTATTAAAAATCGAGCATTGCTTTGCAAAGGTATCTTATTCGCACGCGGGCTCATTAAGCTGAAATCTGCTAAAATAAAAGACAGACAGTGCTCCCCACTCTTGTATTTGTATGAATTAGCATTGTTGTTTGTTATTTACATTTATATTTGTGTAGAGGTGGGCTGGCGAACGGGTACATGATACCGCTCTGGTTATTAACTGTAATGTACAATTGCCAAGTGAGTACACACTCCCGGGTCCAGATAACCATTAAACACTTTTATTTTTATTGCTTTTATTGTTATATAGATGAATGTGTAACCTGAGAAAACGACGCTGTATTTTTCTAACGTACTCAAACTTATACATCGGTCACGATGTTAGGCTCTACTTATAATTTACCCTTGTAAGGCTTTGTTTAATGAGTTTTTTTGTGCCAGTTTGTGAAGTAGAATTGTTTTGTCTACGAACTAATTTCTCTTTATAAGTAATTTATTGTAATTTGATTTATGGATTTTGTGCTCGTAGTCACTAAACAATTGTGTACGTGTGAATTCCTTGTCTATTTTCTTTTGTCCTTGCCTTTAACTTATTATCATCTATGCAATTTTACTGTTGTATTTTATATGTACCGTAATTTGCTTTGTTTTATGTGCTCAGTTACTTAAAGACCGGCATGATTGGTTTTAAAGGGCCACATGTTTGGTATTAACGATTTTTATTCCAATTTATTTATACGCAATTGTGGGTGTGACTACATGGGTTTTATTTATTGCGTTTATGTGTAACTAAACTGATTTTTATTTATTTATTTCTTAATGTTATAATTTTGTACGCACTTTAACCTGATTTATTGGTGTTTTGTTATACATTTAACCCTTTCATTGTTTTTTTTTTGTGTTATTTCATTTATTAATGTACTTGTGCGATTACTTATTTATTAATAAAGTGGATTTTATTAGTGGTTCTTTCCCACAAGAGTATATCAACGGGCTGAACCACCGATGCGCAACTAATTTTAATTTGAATAGTTTAATTTTTTACCTGCCCCTCATGATGCAACACTTACCTCATCTAGCCTATCTAATTCAAATAGCACAGCGTACCTACCACTAGACGGCCACTTCGTTTAATCAGAGGTTTGCAAGTAATTAAACATCAGATTTGCAAATAAATTCTAATCTTTTAATTATTGTCAGGAAAATCCATGTAAGGCACGCAATTAATTTGAGTAATACTAACATTATTGTCAGTCAAGTCAAGATAAATCACTTAGAGATTGTTTTGTTCTTGAATTTGCATTTTTGCAAATAAGTTCACTTTACTACCTGGGGGACGCTACAGTAGTAACCATCAGTCACCTTTCTATAATAGTGTAGTAGTGATTGACACACAATGTAAAGTTTGTATTAACGAAAGTTATAATGCAATTAAATTATTAATATTATTATTTTACAATCTTCCAATTTCATACATAACCTAAAGTTATCAATACTATTCGGTGACATACGGCATCATTAATGTTACTATGTTACCAACCCTATTAAGGCAATCGGATAATATATTTCCAAGGCCTTCTAGACTAGAGACTGATTTTATCAATCGCATTCCATTAAGTCGGACTTTTACAAATTGAGTTTTACGAAAGACAAGGTATAATCTGCATAATAAACCAACATTGTTTATACTAATATACCTTTACAAATAGATGCATAATTATTACTTAATTAACTAGTACTTTCCTCTTGAATATTGGGACATTCTTAAATTGCAACGCATTAATTATCTAATTTAAATCTTAACTACAAAATTAATTGTGAGGTTCGTTAATTTTAAGTTAAAGAGGAAATTCGAATATCTTTATATAACTCTCTTCCTTCACTCACATTTTTTTGACAAAATTCATCTAAAGGTCAATCTCTGACCCGAATAGTTAGCCCAAATCTATCCGTGAGATTGAGATCAATCAAAATCTCCAACTGTCGATAATAAAAGAAATTCGTTTAATCTACATAACAATAATATCCACTTGAATATTTCAATGTTTACGTTTAATCTAAGAAACTATAATTATTTAACTAAATATCTCATTAAAATTTTAATGTAAGCTTGATGAAGTGACTCTATTCATGCTAAAGTTTAATGGAATGAAAGGCATTTAAAATATGAAATCATCCAGCAATTTAATTATATTAAATAAATAGATTTATTGTTAATGGACTTAATTAAATTGTGTTATTACACTGAAAGTTATATTAAAATAATTATCGTTTCTAATTATTTTTTCTGCTTCTTCAAATATTTGTATAAGTAGACTAAAATTAATTATCTTAAAAGGAATTTTCATTTAACATTAACAAGCAATCTGTCTTTTACATTTAGAGAAACTGGCATACTTAATTTTTTTTGCTGTATAAAACCAATCATACAAATTTGAGTAAATGCAGAATTCGTTTCGATTAATAAACTTCTTTTGTAAAATAAAACAATCTAAGTTTATTTTAAAATCTTAAGACTTGTAAATAAAATTCTTTCGTCTCACAATATTCTATTTTCGTTTTAAATGCAATCTCGAAAACATTTGTATACTTTCGCTTAAAAATTAAATAAATGAATACGTTATGTGTGTTTTTCTAAATGTGAAAAAGTGTGAATAATAATCAATTACATTTATTACTCAAGATCCAGCGGGTGGTAATGCTTGATTAAATAAATCATAGAAGTTTGGTTAAAACTGTTTGGCAACACCGCAAATTGCATTTTGAGCTCGAAAATTGCTTCAATAATGAATAGAAAGACCAAGACTTGCACTTAAAATTATAAACAATCAGTTAGCAATTTACGTACAATTAATACAATTGAGGTTAGGTAGGTATAACATAAATACCTACTTCTCTAATTTTCTCTAATTAATCTTCGCTTTACTTAAATAACCTTATTGTACCGGGTGCACCGATTTCGATGGGATTACAGGGTATCTCGGTAACTATTACTGTTAGAGCAAAACTGTTCACGTAGCATTAGGCCAACTTTTTGAGACAAATTAAACAGCGAAAACAAAAATTTGCTATCTTTTTCATTTTTCCAAATATCTTATCTGTTGATAAAAATTCAGGAAAAAGTGTCAAGACATTTCTTGTGCAGTTTTTAGCGTAGAATCAAATGGAGTAGTCAATTTTTAAATTTGGTCACCAATAGTCGAGATTCCACATAAACTTAGTTTTTTTTAATGGAAACCATAGTTGGCTTTGACTTCATTAAAATCCTTATTTTATAAGCTTTTCAACAATATATAGTTTATAGAGGTTCTTTTAGAAAATTACGGAATTACAAGCGAATTTGTTAGTTTGCATTTTTGTAAGTAGGTGATGCAATAATTTAAAACAATGAAACACGGCAATATGTCAAACAAAAGGTATAATTATTTAATTCTAAGAACAAGGTTACAAAAAATAAACCAACTGTCAAACAAATGATAATATTACTTTTACATAAATTGTTCAAACTGGCTGCCATTTTGTCGAATGCATAACTGACATCGTCGTTGTAATGATGAAATTGCAGCTGATATTTGGAGCAGCTTAATTTTTTGAAAAGCAGCATGTAAATTGTTTTGTAATTCTGCCATAGTATTGTTTGTTTTTTTGTAAATTTCATTTTTGATGAAACCCCATAGAAAATAGTCCAAAAGCTGTTAGATCAGGCGACCTTGGTGGCCATGGAATTGGTCCAAAGGTACCTAACCGACAGTGTGTAAATTTATCATTTAAATAATTTCTCACTACCATAGCATTGTGTGCCGGAGCACCATCTTGCTGGAAAAAAAGACCGACTCGTTCTGATAGAGGCAAGCGCAATATGTTCTAAACATCGATATGCGGTAAGATTTCCTTCAAAAATGCCATAGTGTAATTTATTCCCTTTTAAGCAACACCAAACATTAAATCCAAACCTGCCTTGATTATGCCTAGGTACCGCTACATGTAAATTTTCATTTGCCCAGTGATAATGATTGTGACGATTGAAAATACCAGCACTACTTATATGAGCTTCATCTGTCCAAATTATATTTTGATGAAAATTAGCCATTGGCAAAATTGTAATCGTTTTTCAAGATCGTTTGGATAAAGGTATTGGTTTATATGAATCTTATAAGGTTTATATTTATAAAGTTTCAAAATTTTTAGCGAAATACCAATATCTTGTTCAATTTCTCTACTAGAAGTATTTGGGTTGGCTTCAACACATGCTAAAACATTTAAGGCATCTTGTTCACGATTTGCTATATCGTAATGATTCGGACGTGGTCGCGTAAATTATTTAAATTACTTTGTAGCCTGCAAAAACAAGAATAATCATGTTAGAAAAGCGGCTTTAGAGTCTTTAACGTTTATTTACCTCTTATATATCTTTTTATTAGGCTGATGCCTTTCTGGGAAACTCACCAAGTATAAACGTTCCGCTTCTTCCGAATTTTCTCCACACTGAATGAATATTTTCAAGATATCATACTTTTCATAATTTTCATAACGATTCATTTTAACTATCAACAATAAACTTGTGTTTTGACATATTTGCTATGTTTCATTGTTTTAAATTATTGCATCGCCTACTTACAAAAGTGCAAACTAACAAATTCGCTTGTAAATCCGTAATTTTCTAAAAGAACCTCTATAAACTATATATTGTTGGAAAGCTTATAAAATAAGGATTTTAATGAAGTCAAAGCCAACTATGGTTTACATTAAAAAAAAAAACTACGTTTATGTGGCATCTCGACTATTGGTGACCAAATTTAAAAATTGACTACTCCATTTGATTCTACGCTAAAAACTGCACAAGAAATGTCTTTCCACTTTTTCCTGAATTTTTATCAACCCTATCGAAATTTGGAAAAATTCAATTTTGGTCCCTGCATCAAAAATGAAAAAAGATAGCGCATTTTTGTTTTCGCTGTTTAATTTGTCTCAAAAAGTTGGCCTAATGCTACGTGAACAGTTTTGCTCTGACAGTAATAGTTACCGAGATACCCTGCAATCCCAACGAAATCGGTCCACCCTGTACTTTATATCCAAGATAATGAGGACCACTATGAGGATCTTCGAAGCGGTAAGAGATAAAGATTTGGTTAAATGAGAGAGAAGTTACGACTAAGAAAATGGCGTTTAGAAATCCCTGAAAAAATGTTTGGGTTTTAACCCTTTACCGCATTTTTTTTTTAATAAATATGCAGCGCCCGTCTAAAGTCCCAACCCTATTTTGTGAACCATAAAACTGAAATTAATAAAATTTTGGCAAACCAAACTAAGACACACATACAACGTTTTTGATGATATTCATCATAGAGGGTGGGGAGAGTGGACAATCAATGTTAAATTTGATAGACTTAATAGCGCCCTCATATAACTTGGGAGGAAGTATTTTCTTCACACGCGCGAAATTCAAATTTGAAATTATTTTTATGTTGCAATTTTATTATTTCAATACCTATTCAAAAGTATAATTTACATCTGTAAAACACATTAAAACGTGTACATATTTAATAAACAAGTAGTAAAATGTAATTTTTTTTCTGTACTGTCAAATTAACTTTTTGCAAAAATGTCAAATGAACTCCAGGGTGCAACTTTACATGGCTAGTCAACTTACTTAATTAAGGTAGTTATTTTTAACAACATATTTTCAGCTTATTTAATCACAATGTAGTTAAACGAACGTTATTCAAACTTCAGGAATTTTTTAAGGCACGATTATTTCAATGTTACAATATGAGAATGATTTCACAATGTAAACCGCACAAAAAACGACCGAAAGTTATAAAAAATGTTAAACAAATTTACAGAAAAGACAAGTAAAGCTTTCAAGCACTATAATGGCAAACATCATATACGCCCAAACATACAATCAAAAAATTACTAAATTGCGTATCTTACAACTAAGTATGCATTGTGCAGTAACAGTAATTTATTATTTTTTTGTTATTACTGCCATCTAGTTAATTGGGAGGAAGTAAACTTATCTCAAGATTTTCTATTCGAGAGTCCACTCTCCCTACACTCTCTGATATTCAGTGACGTAATCATTAAAAATGGCGGACAGCTGCCATTTTGTAAATATAATTTTAAATGGGATTATATGGCAAGTACTACATCATTTGCGTTCATTTCAAGTCCTTTTCAACGACATCAACACTTATTATATTACAATTTATTGTTATCTTCATTGAACCCCCGTCCCTCCCCCAATCCCGGAAAAAAAAAACGTCAGTACAACACCTTTTCATTACGTTTGACTTTTCACAAATTTTATCAAAAAATAAAAAAATATTCAGCGGCAATAATTTATTTCAACGTACGAAATGAATGTCCCTCAGCCGTATAACATTAATGCCGGATTTCATACTTACAATGGATAGCCCATACCCCCGCAATATCAACAGCAGTACCAATATCAGCAACAATATCAGCCGTCAATCTCAAACCTACAAAATCCATTAAATAGTTCGACTCCTAATCAATATCAACCAACTACACAACTACAAACACTCAACACAATTTTAACGTAAACGTCACAACCTCACTCACACAATAAATCTCTGCACTCCCTTACCATACCACTACCACAAAACGACGAATCTGCAATGGAAAACATCGACACGGAAACAGCAGAAATTTATGACTGGCAAACTGTCAAACCATTCAAAAAACGTAAAAGGAATCCGAAATCGCCAACAAACACTTCACCTACTCAGCAGATGAGTACTAGCAATAAATTTAGCACCTTGCAACAAGTACAAAAAACAGGAAATAACAGTAAAAACACCGCACCCAGCAACAAAACACCAACAGTACCTAAACCTCCGCCGATTTTTATTTACGGTGTTACCGATTATAATAAAATGATTAAAAACCTAAGAGATGCAACTGAATCATAGACCTATCAATGCACCGCCCTACAAAACAATACAATAAAAATAAACATTCAAAACCCTGAAACCTATAGGAAACTTGTACGACACCTAAATGAAAATAAAATAGTTCATGACACTTACCAAATGAAACAAGATAAGGCATACAGGTTTGTAATTCGTAATATACATTACTCAATTCCAACCGAAGAAATCACCCAAGATTTACAGAAACATGGACACACGGTACGCAACATAATAAATATAAGCCATAAAGTAACTAAAGAACCTTTAATGATGTTTTACGTAGATCTCGATCCAAAGAAAAATAACAAACTGATATAAGACATCTAGTACTTAAATCACATGAAAATAGCTATAGAACCACCTCACAAAAAAAGAACTATAATACAGTGTACTCGTCAGTTATATGGTCATTCTAAGACCTACTGCACAAGACCATTCCAATGTGTCAAATGTGGCGGGAATCATAGGACAGCTGACTGCAAAAAATTTAAAGACACGGTTGCTAAATGTGCACTATCTGAGAAAGACCATACTGCGAATTATAAAGGATATAAGGTCTATAAGGATTTACTCAATGCGAGAAGCAAAGCAAGAGGACAAACATCATACATGGCATACACCCTACAAAACCCACAATCCCTGCAACATTACAATATACCAGGGACAGCGACACATACAAACACTGAAACAAGTGTCCTACGCCCCACAAGTAAGTGGCACAAACCCAATCAATCAACCTACAGATTTAGGAACACAAATGAGTGCTTTCCTGAATGAATTCCAAACAATGTTCTCGAAACTAATAAACCAGAACAGCATGATTCTAAGCATGCATTCTACAGTACTAAATAACTTCAATAATGGACGTTAAATCAATACGTATTGCCGAGTGGAATGCCAATGGATTGCCCAATTATAAAACAGAACTCATAACTTTTCTCTCCAGTATAACAAAACTGATGTACTTTTTATAGCGGAAACACACTTCACCGACAGAACAATGCTCAAAATTCCTCCGTATTCTATTTATTGTACCAACCACCCTGACGGAACGGCGCATGATGGCTCAGCCGTACAAATTCGTACTTCTATACCGCATCATGAGGAAACAAGGTATCAAACAAGCAAGATACAAGCTGCAATAGTTCATGTTGATGCTCAACCATGGTCCTTTAACATCGTTGCACTGTATAGGTCACCTAGCCACGGTATAGATACAGTAGAATACGAAGACTTTTTCAGGCACTTAGCAGGTAAATTCATTATTTGGAGGGGGGGGGGGGGGCAGGAATGCTAAGCACACGGATTGGGGGTCAAGATTATGTACTACAAAAGGAAGGAATTTAAGACAAGCCATTACGAACCTGAACTGCTCATATCTATTCACAGGTCAACCCACCTATTGGCCAACGGACCCCAACAAAATCCCAGACCTGTTAGACTTCTTTGTTCTTCGAGGCATAACACCAAATTATACCACCATAGAAGCATCCTGGGATCTCTCCACTGATCATTCTGCTATAATCACCACACTTAGTACCCACATAATTAACCGCCTAAAAGTTCGAAAGTTAACATAATCAACAACTAACTGCAACCAATGCACCGCTTAGAAAAAATAATGCTATGATCTTGAAAGTATGGTAAAATAATGCTTTATTAACATGTATAAGATAATGAAATTTTGAAGGCAAAATATTAACAGTTAACAAACAAAATGTTAATAGTGTGCCACGCATAGCAATGCAGGCGTTCACTCTCCGAGGCTAGCTGGAGATGGTGTCGTAACTCATCCAAGTTGTTTGGGGACCTTGGTAGTTGCCTTAGTCTTCGACCCATCATGTCCCATACATGTTCAATAGGCGAAAGATCTGGCGATCGCGCAGGCCACGGCAATACTGGTAGCTGCACTTGATCCAGAAACCTTCTTGTAACATGTGCGGTATGTGGTATAGCATTATCTTGTTGCAAAATACCATTTGGTAACGTCTGCATTAACGGTACTACCGCTGGCTCCAAAACATTATCAATGTAACGCTGAGCACTTAATGTGCCTAGAATGAGCACAAGAGGAGATCTTCCATCAACACGTATGGCGCCCCAAACCATGACTCCAGGTGTTAAGCCTGTGGGTCGTCTTTCAACAAACTCTAAATTTCGACGTTCTCCTCGAAACCGCCGCACCTTCTGACGACCATCGTTTCGCCACAAACAAAAACGTGATTCGTCGCTGAAGACGATGTTATTCCATTGGAGGCCCAGTCCCGCCGCTCTTGACACCATGCCAATCTAGCAGTCTTTATGCTCTTGAGTTAACTGGGGTCGTCGGTACGGACCATACGAATGTAAGCCAAAAGACTTAATTCTCCTGTAGATTGTTGAAATTGATAGGTGACGACCAATAGTTTCTGTCCAGTTCACTACAACAGACCTTGTTGAATGAAACCGTTCTCTTGTGGCCATCCGCCTATGAAATCGTTCTTCACGATCCATTGGGACGAGGTCGTTGAATGCCTTCTTCAGACCAAGAAGACCAAATGCGGGCCACCGTGGTGTGGTCTCGATTAAGTCTTCTGCAGATTTCGTGAAATGACAAACCTGCTTCTTTCATCCCGATAATTCTGCCCCTGCCAAAATCTGAAACTTGGCCAAAGTTTCATCGTTGTCTTACTGGGGGGCATTTTTTCAGAATAAATGTGTCCGTTAAACAACAAAAAATTGACACTAAGCGACTAGATTTCTTAAAATGTATAAATAAAAATTGTTGATGTTAACAGTGGTACAAAGTACATAATGACTTGTTCTTTTTCATTGAAACTTCCATCGTTTTTTATATGATATTGAAACATTACTTTGCCAAAAGTGGTGCATTTCATTTGAAACGTAGTGTACATGGATGAAAACCTGAATCTACAAATTCATTTTCATCATCCAGACGATATTGATAACGCGGTACACTATTTGACACAAACAATTCAGACAGCTGCAAAAATAGCCACGCCCCCTGAAAATAAGGCACGGAACGTAGAAAACAACAGACCTGTACACATAAAACTACTTATTTTCCGAAAAAGAAGAGCACAGCGTATGTGGCAAAGAAGCCGCAATCATACAGATAAAAGTGATTATAATAGATTAACACGTCACTTAAAAACAGTGTTTCACGAAACCAGAAATTCAACTCGTACAACACAAACTTGGCAGCAATGACCACAGCATCTGGAAAGCAATTAAATCGCTTAAGAGACCGATCCAGTACATTCCACCCTTACAGAAAGACAATGGTAGCTGGGCAAAAACAGAACAGGAAAAAGCTTCAATTTTTGCAGAACACCTCTCACAAGTATCTAGTTTACCAGAACCTACCAATGATGACGACAAGGAACTCATTAAAAATTGCGTTGAAATTCCTTGTCCGATGACGTTCCCCTTAAACCTTTCACTCGTACTGAGGTAAAAGAGGTGATCTCACGTAATAATTACAAAGCACCTGGATTCGACCTGATTACTGGACAGATCTTAAAACATTTATCCAGGAAAGGACTCGTTCTGCTGACCACAATTTATAACAGTAGACTTCGATTAGCATACTTCCCGGTTACCTGGAAATTTGCGCAAATTATTATGATCAATAAACCCAATAAACCCCCAAATAGAGCTACGTCTTATCGACAAATAAGTTTGTCCCCAACCATGTCCAAAATCATCGAAAGGCTTCTTTCTACTCAAACGAATATTCGACGATACTGAGATACGCACATTAATACCGCCTCACCAATTCGGCTTTAGAGAAAGTCATTCAACGATACAACAATGTCATCGTATAGACAACGTAATTCTCACATGCCTAGAAGAGAAAAATCTATGTACCGCCGCTTTCTTAGATGTTGAGCAAGCCTTCGATCGTGTCTGGCATGTTGGTCTCCCTCCCCACACCTCATTACCTAATTTTAAAATCCTACCTCACAGACAGATACTTCCAAGTACGAACTAATACAACAACCTCAGACTACTACCCTATCAATTCAGGAGTCCCTCAAGGAAGTGTAATCTGCCCCCTTCTCTACTTACTTTTCACGGCTGACATACCAAGTACAACAGCTAGCACAATAGCCACGTTTGCCGATGACACCGCTCTTCTATCCACAAGTGACAACCCACAAATAGCCGCTGAAAATCTTCAAACACATCTAAACCAACTGCAAGCCCGGCGACCAAATGGAAAGTCAAAGTAAACAGCACCAAGTCCACGCAAATCACATTCACGAACAGAAACATCATATGCCCTCCAGAGACAATCCTTGGTGACCAGCTACCAGTAACTACTCAAGTCAAATACTTGGGATTAACCCTTGACCCAAAGCTTACATGGAAAGCACACATCACTGCCAAGAAAACCCACATAAATCTAAAAATCCGACAAATGAATTGGCTGCTAGGTCGTAAATCTCAACTCTCTTCAGAAAATAAACTACTTCTTTACAAGTGTGTCATCAAACCTATCTGGACATATGGTGTCCAGCTCTGGGGTTGTGCCAAGTCATCAAATACAAAAATTCTGCAGAGGGTACAATCCAAAATACTCCGAATGATCTTTCATGCGCCGTGGTATATAAGCAACAAAACTCTGCATGAAGACTCAGGTATACCGTATGTGGAGGAAGAAATTACCCGACTAACGAGTACCTATCTTGAACTACTCCCTTACCACCTCAATGAAGAAGCCAGACACCTACACGCCCAACCCCAAATCACAAAACTGCTAAAGAAACAGTGGCCTGCAGAAGTGTTAAATCAGTGAGTCAGATAATTTATTATATAAATATACGGGAGTGCTATCGCTGGATATCATCTCCCCTCATGTATTATACATTCACCACATTTACTCATAGCAGGTTGTAAATCCCTAGATTTCTTATAATAATAATAAAAAAAAAATTCGAGATATCCCTCCAAAGCGAACTATCAGCTTTTCCTTATGTTTGGCTTTTCAACGACTTTACCTAAAATGAAAAAAAGAGTAGCAACATTTTTTTGACCTAAATTACACTTTAGTATGTATACATTAATGCTATTTAACCATATGTACGTCGAACTACCTCTCCATAAAGAAAAGCGTCACTGAAGTTTGATTCAAATAAAGTTGGGTATGACCCATTGATGTAAAACTATAATAAAATTACATATTTTTATCTCTCTCTCAATACATGTATTGGAGGAGGATGGCCATAAAAACATAAATCTGCTGTATAATTCATATTAGCGTACTAAAACGCGTGTCGTGATTAAGAAGCAGGATGTCACTCCTGTGATTTTTTTGAAATTATTGTTTATTCTTAGATGAGACTTGTATTTTCAGTAGAGGATCGCGTAAAAGAAGCTGACACGATAAATCTACGGAAAGTGTGAAGAAGAAGCCAATGAGTGAAGGAAAAAGGTTTGTTGTAATTTAGTTTACATTATAATTCCTAATAAAATAACTGTATTTTTTAGATTGTAGTTGTTCATGCAGGTAATGGAGATGGATTTATTTCCGATTTTTGTTTTCTACAAACTCACAAATTGCAGACTATCATGGAGATATGTGTGCGGAGTTGTTATAAAATGGTGTGAAAATAATTTAATTGCAAACTTAAAAGAACCATCTTTTAATTGCAATGAACAATGCTAGTTATCATTCCAAACGTTTAGAAAAATTCATCTAAAAAGGAATAAATATGTAATTTTCTATTAAAGCACAACATAGCTTATGAACCTAGCATTTTCAAAAAAGAATTACTGCAATTAGTTGCAAATAACGCGATACCAAAGGTGTATCAAATATATGAAATAGCACACAAGCACGAACACAGAGTATTACGGTTACCACCATATCACTGTCAATTTAATCCAATTGAACTGGTGTAGACAAACTGTAAAGAACACTACAACAAAAATATAGGAATACATAATTCCAAATTTAATGATGACCATGTAAAATAAATATTGGATGAATCCTTGCAACGAATTGATGGCACATAGTGGCAGAAATGCATTAAACATGCCGAAGTGTCTATGTTAGAGTGGTGGAAAATTGAAAAACATTTCGAGGTTGTGCATCCATTAATTATATCTGTTAACGAGTCCACTTCTGAAAGTGACACTGATAGTGAATAACTTGTTTTTAATTTAAACGGTTTATTTCCAATGTCATATAAATATTCTAATTTTTACATAACATATTGATAATACAATAGGTGGACTGAACACATGCACTGATTTATGTAAATTGCATTTAACTTGGAACAATATGAAATCTATTTAAACTATGTGGTAAATGAAAATATTAAACATCTATAATTTAATTTATAATAAACAAAGAAAGTATTTGTTTACTTAATATACAGGGTGTTTCCTAAGTACGGTACATAACTTCAGGAGCGTATTCTGCCACTAAATTAAAGGCAACTTTGCTTATAAACTATGTCTCAAAAATGCTTCGTTACAGAAGTAGAGGGTGTGAAAGTTTCATTGAAAAATTACAATTTTTTTAATATTTCCATAACCACTTGAGACATTTCAATAAAATTTTGCAGTGTTTGAGAGTTAGCAACGGTGCGCATTTTACGCCAAACCGGCGGATTTACTATAATCAGTGGCGTGCAGGCAGGATAATTTGAAAGAAAAAATGCGGTACACCAACTGTTTCTAATCTTTCTCAATTTTTTTTGGATTGTCTGTTCCATTTGGACGAAAAAATGGCTCTCGTCTTTTTTTTCCTAAGACTAGTCGTTTTCGAGTAAAAAAAGATAAAAAAACATTGTAGTGCTCCGTGATGTAATAACCAGTGTTCATGAATGAGTCTCGTGGCAAACTCATAATAAACCTATAAAGAAACTAAAGTTTTTTCGTTGCTTTTAGTTATTTTTAAACTGTCTTAACAATGTACAACAAAAAAGTTATTTAAAATTTTTTGTCTAATACTACGGCTTCAGCATTAAATAAAAAGGAATATTTGTATGAAGGTGTGAATGTGTATTTTATTATCCAGTTGCCTGTTTGGTAGTGAAATTGTTGACATTTTACTTGTCACCGTATTTATCGTTGTGTAAAGCATTCAAAACATAAAATGAATAACTTTACTAACGTTGAATTGGCTCAGATGCATTTCATTTATGGCCTAGCAAATGGAAATTTAGTAGAAGCTCGGCGAATTTATCATGAACGTTATCCGAATAGAGTAACGCCGTGTGCTAAAACATTTAGAAAGCTACGCGCCAGATTGAGCGAAACCGGCAGTTTTAAGCATAAATCGGAAATTCCTGGTAGACCTCGAACAGTAACAACGCCTGTGCTAGAAGATGCTATACTACGAGAAATAGAAGAAAATCCTTCTACTAGTACCAAAAAGATAGCACAACAGCTTCAAGTAAGTCCAAAGACTGTTTGGAAAGTTTTGAAAATTTCTCTACTATTTGCGCACCATATACAACGAGTACAAGCTCTGTTGCCACGCGATTTTCAACCAAGGCTAAATTTTAGTAGGTGGATACTCCATACAATGGCTCATAACAACATTTGTTTGAGTACAGTTTTATTTATTTTATTACTTTTTCGCGAGAAGCTATTATTAACTTTCATAATGAACATATTTGGGCGGACGAAAATCCCCATACCTTAAGAGAAGGCCGCTTTCAGCAAACATTTTCACTAAATGTATGAATAGCCATTATTGATGACCATCTTATTGGACCACACTTTTTACCCACCCGACCAAATGGTAATTCGTATAGTCAGTTTTTAGCCGACGAACTAAACGTTCTATTAGAAGAGATGCCTCTGCAGGTGAGAGATAATTTATGGTTTATGCACGACGGTGTCCCTGCTCATTTCAGCCATGTTGCACGTCAATACCTCGACAACACTTTTCCTAATCGCTCGATTGGTCGCGGAGGTCCTAACGCTTAGCCACCTCGCAGTTCCGATCTGAATCCTTTGGACTTTTATTTATGGGGTCACCTCAAGTCACTCGTGTATAAAACACCTGTATTAGATCAAAATGATTTAAGAAAATCATCGAATAATTCAAAGTTGTAATGCCATAAGAAATACTCCAGGAGTTTTTGAACTAGTGAGACAGTTTTTGATGAGACGATTGGAATCGTGAGTTTTATCAGACGGTGGACATTTTCAACAGTTACTTTAATTCTGTGTTAGTGGTGATTATTTTTATGATTGTTATTTGTAATTAAATAATTAAAAAAAATTAAAAATGGCGTTGTATTCATTCATGAACATTTAATTACGATAATTTAAGATAACTTTTTTGTTGTACATTGTTAAGACAGTTTAAAAATAATTAAAAGCAATGAAAAACTTTAGTTTTTTTTATAGGTTTATTATGAGTTTGCCACGAGATTCATTCATGAACACTGGTTATTACATCATGGAGCACTACAATGTTTTTTTACCTTTTTTTCTCGAAAAAAAGACGAGAGCCATTTTTTCGTTCAAATGGAACAGACAATCCAAAAAAAATTGAGAAAGATTAGAAACAGTGGTGTACCGCATTCTTTTCTTTCAAATTGTGCAACGATTATCCTGCCTGCACGCCACTGATTATAGTGTATCCGCCGGTTTTAGCGTAAAATACGCACCGTTGCTAACTCTCAAACACTGCAACATTTTATTGAAATGTCTCACGTGGTTTCACACCCTGTACTTCTGTAACGAAGCATTTTTGAGACATAGTTTATAAGCAAAGTTGCCTTTATTTCAGTGGCAGAATACGCTCCTGAAGTTATGTACCGTACTTAGGAAACACCCTGTATAGTTTACGTAATATGGTATGTAATTATACTCAAACCATGTCCTAAATTATAACAATTCACTGTCGCAACAAAATATTTTTGACTCTATCAAGAAAATAAGTATAATGGATAATTGTTCTAGTTTAAAATATAAAAAACATTCAATAATTTTCAACTTTCTTTGACATTTTATGGAAGTTTATGTGAAGACATCTGCTGATAAAACATATTAACTAAGATACTTTGCTGACTTAATGAAGATCTATGTCGCCTAAATCTCAGTTCGTGTAATTTTAAGAATAAGTCATACCAAACTTTATTTGAATCAAACTATACACCGTATCCTTACGTATGACATTGGACTTTACTAAAAAATTAAAAAAATATATAAGATTAAAAAATTATTATTAATATCACATTTGACGTTTAACTTTAACAAAAAAATGAAAAATATGCAACAAAATTGTATGGCCTTAATAATATTTAATAACATTTAACCACCCCTCCATACAGAAAAGGCGTTACAACACCGTATCCTTATGTTTGACTTTCCACCGAATTTACAAAAAAATGTAAAATTTTTTAGGTTTAAATTATACTTTAGGAGTTATATTTTTCGTTTAGTTATTAACAGATTAAAAATAATATTTTTTATGATTTATTGCTGATAAGTTATTAGTAACTTTTCATTAAATATGCACCCGCATGCACATTCTATTGCTGGCTAACTTCCTACCGGTTAAAATAATACAAAATGTCCGGTAATTCGTTATTTCATGTAAATGTATACAACTGGTACACGCAATACATACCAAGAAGGCGTGTAGACTCAATTCGTCAAAAGCTTTGGTTTACCTGTCACCACCCTTTCTAGACATTCTTGTATAACGGGTGTCTATTAATGATTGAAGCTGACGTCATGTAGCAAATTTTGGTTAGGTTGGTACCACTACACTTCATTTCGGTCGCAACGATTGACATTAGCGTCCCATGGGGTAATCACCTTTGATGTAATTATTAACATTGTTTGTTAAAATTAAATTAAGATGATGTAATCATAAACATTGTTTGTCAACATTAAATTAAGATGAAGGCGTCTTGCTCAGAGGTAAACACCATTGCAAAATCGTTAATCAAATCTGAAATGCATGGTATTTTTAAACATAACCTGGAAGTTTATATCAAATATTACTTACGTAAATTTGAAAAACTTACTTTAGAAGTTATGCAAATAACTGACTGTGAATATAACTAAAAATTAATACAGGAATGAAGAATGAACGGAAAAATTATAATACAAGCTAATGAAAAACAGACACGTGCTACTATGGCAAAAAAGGCAGAAACCGATTGATTTTACAATATACATAATTCTCAGTGTTGCAAATAATAAGTAAAAAAAATTCCTAGATTTAGCTTCAATCATTAATAGACACGTGTTATATGCCACTCATATTTGATTATACATTTGTAAATAAGGACCTAAGAGAATGTCCAACCTTAGTTTATAAGTAATTCAGGACGAATTACATTTCATTTAAACGTGAATGTCGTATATAATTTATATAATTATACTAAAAAGATAAAAATCTAAATTAATCTCACGCATCGACTTGGGAGGTAAAAATATCGTGTCATAGATCTACCTATTATTTCTCACGTATTTGGTAATTTTGAAACCGATTATCTTTTATAATTAAACGTTCCATTCAATTTAAAAAAAAAACAAAGAACGGCCATCAGCAACTGTTGTTAATTGTTAAAGGTAAAGCTTATTTGTTTTTGGTAAAAAAAAATGGCCAAAGGCGTATTTAAAATTGTTTATTTTATTCACCTGATTATTAATTGAAACAGGTATAATTCAGTTATTCTTAAGTTAATTATTGTAGAGTACCAATTAATTGTTCCTTATGAGAGTTTGATGAAAACACTTACATATCAAGTCAACTGTTTTTATGATAAATATCGACTAAGTGTAGTTATTGGTTGTACAAATTGAAACGTTTCGATAACAATTACAGTGATCCTCTTCAGTAAATTTGACAAGTTTAAAAAAATTGATTAACATATCAAATAAATACGCCTTTTAAAAAGTCCAGATCATATGGTAAAATTTTTTTATTATTAAATTTAAATAAAATTTGAGTTTCGCATTAGTTTTGTGTTTCACATTCTATAAAAAAAAATCAGACAGGCTCGCTTGGTAAAGTGATTTTTTTTATTTGCCGAAAACAGTGCAAAAATCAAATCTATCGTAGGTGGCTCAGACTTTGTACCTGGATATAAAATTGCATTAAAAACAATTTTTTTTCAAATCCACCCGAATAATGACATTTTTCGACATTTTTGAAAAAATATGATGCGGACTTTTTGGACGACGCTATATATGAATTTGAAAAAGGCAAATATAGCAGTTAGAGAACGTATATGAAAAAGCCAGTTACGGAATCTAATTTTATTTCAGTAAAGATTAGCTGGATCTTTAATATATTAAACATGACTAAACCAATCACACCAAACAATTAAAAAACCATTGCAACAAAAAAATGAACCTTGCGGAGCTAAGTTGGCGCTTAAAAAATGTTTGAACAACTACTAATAACCAACAAATGCCAAAATATAAGCAACAAACACCAAAACAAAACTGTAAAAAAATTTAACCAATTACTATATATATATATATATATATATATATATATATACACACACACACACACAGATATACAGGGTGTCTAGAATCTACCCACGTTCTGTGGCTATCTGTTATTATAAAAGATACCGAGTCCATTAAATTAGCAAAGTTGGGCAGAATTACATGGCGATTCAAATACCGATAAGAAAATTCAACATTGTTGCCAACTTTCTAAAATATCTGACAATAATTAAAAATCGTCCAAATTTTCAATCGGCTATATCTTTTTTAATATGCAAAATACGAAAAAGTTATAAAAGAGACTTATGATAGCTAGTTTTACGCAAAATGGGAAAATGTGAATAAAAAATTTTTTTAGTAATTATTTTTCGAGCTACAACCCAAACATAAATTTTTTTAAATGGCAACTCTAGGTGGTTATGGACTCATTCGATGGCTTATTTTTTTCTGATTTCTATAATGTATAGCTTTGTATGTTTAGTATTATTAGTTAACTCACAATTTTCAAAAAATTGTAATTATAGGAGTTTACTAAACAAATGCAATGTTTGGCGTGGTGTGCTGTAACAATTAAAAACAAAACTCTGCATTGATTGACTGTCAAATAGTAGATATTCAATTATTTGTTGTAACCAGTTGTAGTTCGTACCTAAATAGTGAATTTTAATTTATTAATGGCTTATTCTTCTGAAGAAAGAAATGATATGCTTTTTTACTATTACGTGTCTAACAGAGATGCTAATGCTGCTTCGGAATTATATCTTCAAACTTATATGGAAAGAAGACAACCGATGTGAGATTATTTCCCAAACTCGAATCGAATTTAAAAAAATATGGGGCTTTTACTAAACCTCAAAATTTTAAAATTAATGTCAACACAGAAACAGAAGAACGTGTTTTAGCTTACGTCGAATTTAAACCTACTACATCTCTTCGTGAAATTGCGAACGAGTGCAACACTTCCAAAGATCAAGCTCACGTTATTTTAACAGGAGAGATCAATATGCTTTTTCAGTAAACGTTTGGTGCGGTATTATTGGTACCAAAATCCTTGGGCGGTTTTTTTATGAATACAATTTAAATTCCGAAAGATATCTAACTTTTTTGCGAAACGAATTTGAAGAAATTTTGGACGACCTTCCGTTGCACGTAATTCAAAATTTGAATTATTTTCAACACGACGGGGCACCAGCACACAATGGATTATTTGTGTGTAGCTATTTACAGGAACGTTTTAATAATTAAATAGGAAATCGAGGTCCAATAGCATAGCCGCCGCGATCTCCAGGCTTAACCCCCTGGACTTTTTCTTGTGGGGTGCAATTAAAGACAAAGTGTACCGAGTAAAACCTGGTAACCTAGAAGAAAAAATAAAATAAAATTTGTGTTGCTATACAAGAAATTAGAACCCAAAGCTTATTAAAAGTTCAAAAGGAAATTTTAAAACGATGTCAAAAGTGTATTCAAAATAATGGAGGGCATTTTGAAGCACTTCTATGATTGTGTTATCTGTTTATATTTTTTACTGTTACTCTTCGTTGTGAGTTAAATTTATTTAGAACTTTTTTATTTTGGTAATGTAGTACATTATTTCTTGTTGTTTCCACAAATTTAGTAGTAGAATATAAGCTTATTCTGTTATTTAAATGTTCACGCCACACTTTAATTTGTTTAATAAATATTATAATTACCTTCTTTTTTTTTTGAAAATTGTGAGTTAACTAATAATATTAAACATACAAAACTATACATTCTTTAAATCAGAAAAAAATAAATCCATTTAAAAAAATGTGTTTGGGTTGTAGCTCGAAAAATAATTACTAAAAAAAATTTTCAATTTCCAATTTCAATTTTGCGTAAAAATAGCTATCAAAAGTCTTTCTTATAACTCTATCGTATTTTAAATATTAATAAAGATATAGCCGACGATTTTTAGTTATTTTCAGATATCTTAGAAAGTTGGCAACAATGTTGAATTTTCTTATCTGTATTTGAATTATCATGTAATTCTGCCCAACTTTGCTAATTTAACCGACTCTGATATCTTATAACAAAGATAGCCATATAACGTGTGTAGATTCTAGACACGCGATATATATACAGATATATACAGGGTGGCCCATTAGTGTGTGAAAGTCCCATATCTCCGTTTGTAGACTAGATATCAAAAAATTGTTTATAGCCAGCTATGAGCATTACATTTTAAAATTAATAAGGAATATACAGGGTGCTTTATAACACCGTGGTCAACCAAAGTTGTTTGTTTTAACACCCTGTATATTATTATAAATTTGAATTGCACTTACATTACCCATCACGCTAATCTAAGGTTTTGATTGTTATAATGGGAATTTTAAAAGTTATGATCTATTTTAGATAAAAAACGTTATTATTTCTACGCCCTGCACAGCCCAAAATAATTAATAAAAAAAAATTAATTTAGAATTCAGGTTTTCTTATTGTAATGTACATTCATACAAAAAACTGTTTTTGGTAATTATTGATTAATATGTATACAGGGTGAGTCAGAACACGTTTATAAAATTTTCTTCATTATTTTAAATGGACCCCCCTATATTTTGTATGGTGTTTGAATGAACTCCACCAACATTAACGTAATCTATTCTCAAAGGATCTTTGAACTGATCTTAAAGTGTATACAGTGATGTTACTAAATACTCTTCTAATTCTCTCCTCCATATTTTGCCGTGTTGTCGGCGGCTGTTTGGTAACTTCGTGTCTTACGTGCCCCTATAAATAAAAATCTATCTTACTTAAATCTGGTGAGCTCGGAGGCCGCATAACTGGACCATCTCTTCCAATCCATCGGATTGAGTATGCTGCATTTAGGTATTTCGGGCCATTTGGGAATGGTGCACAGGAGCGTTTTTACGTTCATTTACGGAAAATTTTGAGCACTTTGTACATGTTATTCATATTACTGCGTAATTTCTACACCGATCTCCACTAAATTTTACAGGGGTTTACACATTTAAGTTTAAAACATGTATGTAAAATTTTAATGTAATTGCTTTTCAATGTTTAGAGTTCTCCTTTCTTGCTCCTTATCCCACCATTAAAAATTACTGGTGTCTAGACATGTGGGTCTTAAATACTTACGTAAAATGTTATTATAGACGATATCAAATAAAGTTATGTGCAAAAATTGTAGGCAACTTCAAACTTAACATTATAAAATTATTTTCGTATTTACAGGATGTTGCATATTACTAGGGTGAACCAAGTATACTTTTTTTTTAAATGGGACACCATATATATTATTACACATTTAGAATAAGCTTATGTACCCTATACTTTCATTACGATATACAGAGTATTTCAAGAGTTTTGGTCAATTAATTGTATACGAAAATCATTATCATTTCAACGTCCTGTATACCCTCGACAGAACAACCCGACATTAATTTTTTGCAGGCATAACTTTTTGACAATGGTCCAGTTTTAAAAGGAAGTGGCTATTTTTATAATATTGCAACAATTTAATATAGGGCGAGCCAAAACACGAATACATGATTTTCTTTTTTTTTTTAATAAATCACCCCGTATTTGTGAAAATACACTTCATGTTCTTTCATTTCTATTAAGCACTTACTATACTACTATACATTAGTTGCTGAGATATTTTCAATTTAATAACAGAAAGAGGGTTTTTAAAAAATTTCTATTATAGCAAGTTAGTACACATGAAATCTTACGTCAGCACTATTATTCAATAAGTAGCAACTTACAATAAAACTAGGTGGTGTATGAAAATGTAAACTTTCACCATTATCACACATAATAAAATACTTATCTTTTTTGGGTTTTTTAATGGTGTATTTTAAATTATACAATCTAAACGTTTCGATAACACTTACAGTTATCTTCGTCAGTAGTAATATATGTTGTTAAAGATGTAAACAATTTTGTCAAAGTTGAAAAATTAAAACTAGGTGGTGTTTGAATGTATTACGTGCTATGGTTGGCGATCACGTAATTGGACCACATTTTTTCGACGTAATAGTGAATGGTCTGTTTATTTGGACTTTTTATAAAAACATTTACCACAACTATTGGCAAACATTCGTCAAGAATGTGGTTGTCACACGATGGAGCTCCGGTACTTCACACTAGATTAATTCATAATCATATTAACACCCATTTTCCTGACATGGTCAGCTCGTTCACCAGAGTTAACGAAAATTAATTCTTCATGTGAAGTAATGTGAATCTTACGTATCAAATAGCTCCAAGGACACATGATAATACAGAAATCAGAAGCATTCAAGAGTTAATGTAGAAATGTTACGGAATGTAAGTCGATCATTTGAAGATCAACTGCAATGTGGTATTGATGTTTTCGGGTGACATTTTGAATATTTATGATGGAAACAATGAATTTTATTAATCAATTAAGAACTTTGTCCTAACAACTGATGTTTTCAAATTTTTTATAACTAATTGTCTAACTCTCATTTGTCCATGGCTAACAGACATTTAAAAAAACCCTTTCTGTTATTAAATTGAAAATATCTCAGATATTAACGATTTTAGCTATAGAGAGTGCTTAATAGAAATGAACGAACATAAAGTGTATTTTCACTTTAAAAAACTAATGGGTAATTCGTTTGAAAAAAATGAGAAAATCGTGTGTTCGAGTATTGGCCCATCCTATATTAAATTGTTGCAATATTATAAAAGCACCAATGTCAAAAAGTTATGCCTGCAAAAGGAGACGGTAAACAAAGGAACATAGGATGAGGGTGGTGCCGATGTGTGACGTCATGTATTTTAGATAAGACAAATGAAACTAATGTAACCTAACATAATTAGATTAGATAAACAAAACTACTGTAACCAAACAAAAGTAGATTAGATAAACAAAACTACTGTAACCTAAGAGAAAAAAAAGTGCACGAGTCGGGAATAGAACCCGCACCAAAAGCGAAGAAGACAACTCTACCACTACACCACCAGAGCTCTAGCAAATTGACATTGAAAGTGATATTTAAACCATTTAGAAAATACCTATTTATATGAGGTATGATGACATCACACATCGGCACCATCCTATGTTTCTTTGTTTACCGCGTCATGCCTGCAAAAGGTAATATCAGGTTGTTTCTGTCTATGGTATACACGACGCTGAAATGAGAATGATTTTCGTATACAATTAACCATAAGTTATGGAATACCCTGTATAAGGTATGAAACCCTATACTGAAAGTATGGTGGAGACGAACTTAATCTAAATTTGCCATAGTATATGGGGTATCCCATTAAAAAAAGGATGTATGGTTACCTTGCTAATATGTAACACCCTGTAAGTACGAAAATAATTTTATAATGTGAAGTTTGAAATTGCCAACAATTTTTGCAAATAACTTTATTTGATATCGTCTATAATAACGCATATATCGTACTTCGACGCATAAATGGCACATCCTGTATGTTGCCATTATCCCTTTCACAAAATCATTTATTATACCATTATTTTTGATAATAATAGTTGTAAAGTATGAACGTTGTAACGCCGAAATAGACAAAAATAAATTACAAAACTAAATAGATGGACGTTGATTATCCGCTATTGAAATATTTTAACATTTATTGCCAACAAAATATAATCCCTCCCTCACAAATGCATTCATTAATCCCAAATTAGTGGGAAAAACTAATAGGGATTTTCAATAATTTAACTGTTAACGTTTCCATCAATAATACTAAAACACAATTTCAATGCAAACAATTGTACTAACATAATCAAGTATGATTATCATAAAATAAAATACATCTAGCCCCATTACCACTGTATAAATAAGAAAATGTGTGCAACAAATTATTTCGGTGAATAAAATTAACAGTCGTCAAGAGGATAACAATGCAATGCTTCAACCCTGCGTAAACGTTGAATAACAAAATCCCCCACAATATCTTTCATCATAAATTCCAATTAATTTTGCAGCAATTACACCCATGATGTACTATTTATGGTCATGGACATTCGTCATTTTACATTTTAATTTAATCGATTCAGTCTTACTTTCATTTTCAGTATGACCAGCGTCGGTCGGTAATACATACACCTATATACAACGATGACGTCACCTTTGGTATACATGATACGGAACGGAATTTAAACCCCCTTTAAAAAGTTTTATCGGCACTTTATTCTTATGATACACTCTCGAATACCTAAAAGGTGTCGAGTGGCAAACCTCTTATCGGCTCAACATGTCTACGGTTTCTAAATAAAGTTAGTGTCGGATTTTTCTATTAACACTGTCAAAGGTACGTTAAAAATGACGTTAGAAGATAAAATGTCGTTACTAAATTTTTAATGCTACACAGTCCAAATGCGTATCATCGTACAATCTTTTTGGGCTTTTGGGTTTGTAAATGTGTTTCGGCAATCAATACTTTAACAAAGGCATGTTATTTTTGTTGTTAAATGCGGCGCAGTTGTGTGTAATTTAAAAACACGCTGGCTCTCCTTCGGTAATTGTAATATAATTACATAACTCGCACAGACACGCAGACGTTTAAATTACAATTAAGATGAACAATAGAAATGGGTCATTGCTTAACTGCAATTTTACGTGATTGTCCAAAAAACAAATTTCCTTCTACATCTGATAATAATTATTCCATCATTTAATCTATTACTTTCTATACGTCATCAATCAAAGTCTTGCACTAAGAATCCAAATCACTGAACATTTCAGGCAAGTTAATTTCATACTCATAGTTAATCCCCTCGATTGGTATTGTTATTGTGCAATTTTAAGCAAGGGTCTTGTTTTTATTCTCAAATTTGCTGCCATGTTTAGCTTCAGTGTATTGGTGTTACCCAAAAATAGGTTATTTCATTTTATGAAATAGCATAAATTTGAAACACTTAGATACTACGATTTTGGATTTTTTTAAAGTTTAGTATTCGGTAACACATGAAAAATGAAAAATGTAGGCGAATGCTGGGGTAATTAATAACTTCCCCCTCAGAACCCTAACTACGTTTGATATTCCTCAAAAATAGGTTTTACTTAACTTGGAGTAGCATAAGTTTAAAACACTGGATGTTTGAATTTTTTTAGAAATTTTAGTATTCGGTAACACATGAAAAAATTTAGAAAACCGTTTCATCCTTGCAGATTTACTTTTCATTATTAGGAAGATATTTACTAATCCATTCGGGAGGTAATGGATTTGATCCCCATTACCGTCAATTTTGTATGAGGTTTTTTCAAAATGTTTTATTTATACACATATGACGCATGACCACTGCATATTCGTACATTATGTGCGGTCATTTAGGCGAATACTGAGATAGTAACTTCCCCATCAGCACATTAACTATGTTTGATATTACACCAAAATAGGTTTTTACTTAATTTGATGGAGTAGCATAAGTTTGAAACACTTGACACTTAGGTATTATGATTTTGGATGTCTTTTAGAAACTATAGTATTCGGTAACACATGAAAAAAACCGTTTCACCCTTCCGAATTTAATTTTCATATTAGAAAGAGATATACTAATGCAACCCTCTGACCATTCGAGACGTAGTGGATTCGATTCCCATTACAGTCTACCTTGTATGAGGTTTATTCAGAGGGTTCTTCTTATACACATGTGCGGCTATTGAGGCGAATGCTGGGGTAGCAACTTCCCCCTCAGAACTGTAACTACGTTCTTTTTTCCGAATCTATCCTCACTCCCACCATATATACATACATTTTGTGTGTATGCTGGGAATCCACTACACTATGCTTGAAGGAGCACTTGTAGGTACTTTACTAATTTCTTTATTACATCATAATCCGTTTAAGTACACCTACGTTAATTGCTTTTGTCATTGTACTTTTAGAAGTATGTGTTTCCATAAATAATCAAGATGTTGTTATTCGTTAATAAATGTGATGTTTGTGGTTCTACCGGCACTCTCTATACTTGATAAAAACACTCTTGCAATTTAATGACTTTTCTTCCCCAATCTGATTGTTTATCTTAAAATATAGCAGCGTTGAGGTAGAACACATAGACGTTACCACCATCCGGTCGTTATACTTGGTACGAATGGTACTTAATATGGGTTTCGGTGATACAGAGGTCAACCACGTTCTTCAACGGTTTACCGAATGTACTTCCATTTAACCCTGATAGATTCATGTTGCTAATGAACTAATCTATGAGAAACATGCTGCTCTTTATAATGGAGCATTATGACCTTGGGTGGGAACCCACTCCAGCTCTCTATACATGGCATACACCTGAATGTGTATTTCTTATGGGAGACCCTGTACTTCTATTCCATAGTTAAAGATGCATTCGACAAACTATAATTTGACAACAGGATCCTGCAACTAGCTTGAACAAGGATGCTCAGTTTACGAGGTGAAGAAATTGATGATTCAGCATCCTGTGACAGGAGTGGGTAGGTGTTGTTGTAACTGTGTCGTAAAAAGCCTAGGACTCTTTTGTTTCTTAGAAACTGATGTCAGCATCCTGTTTTGTTTCTTGGCTACGATAATGGCCTTGAAGAGTTGAATGAGTCATGTATTTGATTTGTTCCTACACTAGGTCATGTGACCTGGTTTGTGTTTTGGCTACGATAATGGTATTGAATACATGATTTGTTGGTCTTGAAGAGAAGAATGAGAATTTTTAGACAGCCTTGAAGAGATTAATGTAATGAGTCATGAACAAGGGTTATACTTCTGGAGGTTGGACTCCTACGTCCGGTTAAGGGGTCATTGGACCCCTTGTATCCCGGCACTTTAAAGAGTTAACCCACACCCGCGCCTAGATTCGTTTCCAGGCTAAGCTAGTTACCTTGAAGAAGTCAATGAACTTTCGGTTTGTTTCTAGGCTATACAATTGAACGTCCGGTTTGACCTTGAAGTAGTCAATGACTTCCTTTAACAAGGTTATGGCCTTAACCTTGGCAATATCGTGAAACGTGACATCACAATACTGTAGAGAGAGAACATACAGCTATACTACTAACTTTAGCAAAAAAGTTCATTTCCAAACAAATATTTCATTCTTATAAACCAGCATATTTCTCAATATCGAAACAACAATTGCTCGGCAGAAATCGCTTAATAATGGTTTATTAGCTATGCTTATTAAAAATTATTAAGAGATGCGGAACTCCAAGGAAAAAATTGAATTTTTAAAACAATATTTCACCCATCGAACTTGCAAACTTTTCAATAATTGAGAACGTAATAATTGATACATACTTTTCGTCTTCATTAGACGCGGCTTTGAAAGCCTCCGAGCTCGACATCCGTTATCACACCGTGTTTAAAATGGAAGTAAAACTTCACGCGTATTATTTCAGCAAGGTAAAGGGTTTGTGCAAACTGGTAGGTATTATCTACGCCCTGAAACGTATGTGTCCAGCGCAACACTCAATGACCACAATAAAACCACTCACCAAAATATCTAAACCGATGAAGCGAGCAGCGGAGACATATCAACGATAGAAAGATGGGTCCGCTTCGATCGGCATCATATTACAGTTCTTATTACAAAATTTCAATGGACACCATTAAAAAACGGGCACAAAGGAGAACTGACGTCGAAACGAGCCGGGTGACCGCAAACTTTATACCGGACATACGTGAACGCCTACGTATGGTACAAGGGTTGAGCCGCTTTACTCTCTAGTTTTAACGGACACTGCAGGGCCGGTGTGTATGTAACGAAAAATGGCAAGGGCAATAAAGCAGCCAAGGCGATAATTGAAAGGTGTGTTCAGATCGATCAGCATCACATTATACAAAAAGGCAAACCAATTCGAGAAAGAAGCGGAAAACAAGAAATAATTGCGAATTGCGTACGACAAAATTTCGACGACAACGTTACAAAAATTCGCGCGGAACGATGGCACACTTTCCCAGATGTTTAGACTTCTTTTCAGCGCATACTGGATTGGAAGGGGTATGCATTGGCCCTACACACTCGATGATGTTACCGCAATGGTCGAAGAACGGTTCGTTGGACGAATCGTGAAATTATAAAAACCATTAATAGATTTAAACTAGTGCAGAGACTGGTGACCCCGGATGTGTAACACCGAAAATATGGCGACTCAACAATCCTATTAGAGTTTTTGCGGCCTGATAGTTGTGTAAATGGGATGCTGTGGAAGGCTATTGCAATACAGTCATGATCTGCGAAGAAACCGTAACAACGATGGACATTCAGTAAAGTCGACGCCATTTAAAAACCATCGCAGCAGCCAAGGATCAAAATGAGAGTGACCGGTGTTAGTATTACTGTTATTGTGAGTGACGAAAAAGTGCTAGTGCTAGAAATAGATTTGCGAGCAGTCTCCACTGGATACCTGAATTTTGTTCTTTATTTCCACTCTTCATTTGCCTTATTTATGATTATTCCGAAAACACCTGAAAAATTAAAATTCTTGGAGCCTGCATATATCCCCTGCGAGTTCCGTCATTCTGGTCTTTTTGTTCTTACTGATGTGCAGTATTTTAGTCGTTTATGACCAGTCCTTTCACATTGCCGTTGGTCACCACTTCTTGTATTTTTCCATTATTGGGTCACTCACACATCTCATTATTTTTATGGTGCTTTTATTTATTGTGCGTATACTTCACATTTTTTATAGAACACAGCACCATGAGAATAATACTGTTGCTAAATAGTTGCTCACTCTGAGTACCTGGTATTTTTCCCGTTCTTTCTCTTTCCGTGCATGGTCACTTGTATTAGTCTTATTAATTTGCTTGATGTACGGTCGGTTCTTAGGTCCTCTAGCATTTTGGCCGCAAGTTCACAAACACTAAATGTATGTCCTTCCATATTACATTCGTAGCTCTGTTCCATTACTTATCTAAGAATGTGAGCCTCATCTATTGTTACCCTCTCTTTTATTACTCTGTCATTACTTTGTATGTTAGGTTTAGTACGAAAGTTTTCATAGAACGTATGGTCTCCTGGCTTCGATACTGGCACTATCGCCCTTACCTTCCATTCTTCCAGCAACTTTTCCTGCTCCCATATTATAAACTCATGTATTTTTTCTTTCAAACGTTGAACACCATATTTTATTAATTATATTCTCGTATTCCATCACTTTTTGCTCTTTGCCATTTTTTTACATTTGCAAATGTTTTTTCATACGTAGGTTTTCCGTACCCTTATTCTTCTTACCTAACTGTTTCATCAGCTTCCCGTTACGTTTCTCCTTGTTGCCGTATCATCATACGTTAATAATATTTTTCCAACTCACTTCTTCAACCACAGACGTCGCAGAAAGGGGAAACCATGATACAAAAGTGCATCTTGGCTTCCCGTTTCTATAATCTATTCTTGGTTTTGCATAATTTCTTCCATCCTCGCAACAGAATTGAAGCCGATGCGAGATCTTAACCATTACATTTGGTATGCGTGCATGTTAGCTTCTCTGTACGTTCTGACGTGCTTTATCATTTATCTATTATCCTTCTAACCATCCGAATTTTGTTGTTGCGACACTGATTAAATTCGATCTTATAGTGTGTTTGCCCAGTTCTTTACCAACACATTTTTATTTTTATGCATTTTCGATTTTTGGGCTTACTCTTGAGTTTATGGCCAAAATTCTTGCTATTGCACGTCAAAGTAAGTGTTAAGTGTCGATCAACGCGGCAGTTGAAAAGAGTACCAAGCGCGTTTTCCAAACAGAAGAACTCGACATGCACAAATGTTTGGAGACGGTCATTGTCGAAATTCTGAATCTGGTTTGCGCCGCTTCAATGAACAGGGTCTAAATCCAAGAAATGTAAGAAATAATGCCCGAATTCTTCAAATATTTGATATGGGCAATTCAAGCACACGTCGAGTTGCTTAGCAGCTGCAAATGTCTCAATCGCGAGTATTTAGAGCGCTCAAACATGATCATTGGCGAGCTTTTCATCTGCAACCTGTCCAAGGTTTGCGTTCGATAGACGCTGAAAAACGCCTAAACTTTTGTAGATGGGTCTTACGATCAGAAGAAATAAATCCACAATTTCTACATAACATTTTGTGAACTGATCAAAACAACTTTACAAACAATGGAGTTGTAAATTACCACAACCTTCATGTGTGGGACCATGAAAATCCCTGGCGTATTAAAGAATAGCCGTTTCAGTATAAATTCAACGCAAATGTGTGGGTTGGTGTTATAGAAAATACTCTTTGTGGGTCGCATTCTTTACCTCCTTCTGGAAAATTTGCTTTTAAATTTGCTCCAAGTAAATTGGACGGGGCTTCTGCGCATTATGGGCAGCAAGTTCGGCAGTGGATCGGTTGTGTCGGAAACAAGAACTTAAATTGGATTTCCGGTGGGGGCCAGTTGCTTAGCCACGACGGCCTCCCAATTTGAATCCATTGGACTATCTTGGTTGGGGTCATCTCAAAGGTGTAGTGAATCATATACCAGTAAACACCCGTGAGTAACGAATTGAAAGAATACAGGATGGATGTCGTGAACTAAATAACAATCGTGTTCAAATTGTGGCTTCGATTAATCCTTTAATTCGTCGGTGTCGCAAGTACATAGAAGCAGGGGAAGGCATTTCGAACAGTTGGTATAATACCCAATTGTTATAATTTGTTATGTACTATTTTTGTTTAATTAAACGTTTGATGTTCTTGACTACTAATGCATGATGTATAACTAGGTCGTTACGAATTTTGACCAAAACTGAAAAGACAAGTGAAAAAATCGAAAATGCATAAAAATAAGCACGCTACAGGATCGAATTTAATCAGTGGCGTAACACAAAAATGTTGGGATGGGTAGAATCATCCGGTAATCGACTGCGTCAAAATCGCTGCAAAATAATGGTCATCACCCATCTAGTGCGCGTGCCAAATTTGGAAATTGTACCTATTTCCGTTTAGGAGATATTAAGAAAAAAATATTTAAAACATTCAAATTTTGGTGCCATTTATCTCTGGCTAGAAAGCGTTTTAGAACAATAGTTCGTAGGACAAATCCCCATTATTTTCATGTGTTCTATCGATTCCTGAAGTTATTGAGATTAAACCTGAATCACCCTGTATAATAATTTTTTGTTGGCGCTAATTAGTACATGATGTTTTTGTAAAAACGTCGTTAGGATTATTTTGGTAAAATTAGTTAAATCGTTCTTGAGTATCGCTTTGTTTAATTATGGTGTTAGATTATATTGGCGTCGAATGCCAGTAAATTTTATTAGCCATGTATGCACCAAAGTTCTCTTAAGTTAAAGATGAAAATTTATTCGAAGTCGGTATAAATCCGTTATCCGAAGTCTATAAGCGTTTGTGTAGGGTTACCGGATGAGAATTTTTCATTTTGCTTAATTCGCAGCTACCGCTGTAAGAAAGTTTCTTAGTTGATTAAATTTTTTTTGATTGGTTAAAAATTTATAACATTTTTAAGAGATTAAAGCAGAAAGGTAGCTCCTTTTGTCAAATTAGATACACATTTTATACCTTAACGTAACGAATTATGGTAGACCGACGCAACAGGCGTCGGGGCGGTGTAAATAATGTAAACGTCGACTAATAAGTGTTTGACTTAATGTGCGATATTAGGTACACTTACGCTTCAAATAATTTCGTTTTGCTTGGAACTCCTAAATTTTATTAAGTACAGAGTGCCCATTTCTGGCCCTGCCGTTTTGTCCGGCATCGCCGTGTATTTTTAAGGTTGTATTAATACCTGATGTGTTATCCGAAACTTAAGTAAGCGTAAAATGTAGACAGACACAGTGGTACTATATCGCTACCAACCAAGTAAATTATACAAAGTAACACAATAATGCCTTCAAGATTTGTTTTTTCAACTATTTGTTCATACTTAAGTAATGTTTACAAGGTAACAAAAAATGCAACAGTTTTGTAAAAGTATCAAATTTTTGTAATAAATTTCATTGTTTGATAAACATGCAAGCGTGTTCGTGACTGTTGCTGTAAACCCAAATGCAATAACAGAATTTAATTTTTTTAACACTTTTCTGTTGTTGTGAACCACACATTTCATTACAAAATTGCTGAAAGTTAAATATTATAATGCGATAAAAACTTTAATAAACCGTGCCTATACTTTTTTAAACTATAATTAAAAGAATTCGTAAAAACACAGTTTTTAAAATAAAAACTGTAATTAACAAATTCGATACACCGTTCATTATATTGCGACGATTAAAACTTATTTTATTGTATTACTCATTAAATTTCTATTTTAAGAATTTTTATATGAATTAGATTGTTTAATTTCACACATTTAAGACAAGGAAAATTAATATTTTACTAACAAAATCATAATAAAGGAACAACTTTATGTTAGCGTCTTATTCACGGTGTTTTCCAACATTAAAGATTATTACAAGGGGGTGAAAAAAGGGGGCGCCTACCCGGCGCCGTAAATCGATTAAAAAAGGTATATCATCAACGCACGACATACTTCTTTTACACATTAAAGCTAAAAAAAAAACCAATGTCCCGTTTTCCCCCTTTTATTATTTGAAATGCAAAATTGATAATCTTGTCATGCTTAAAAAAGCGACGGAAAAAAAGAATCACGTTTATCAACCCAGTAACGGAAGGAAATGCCTATTCTATTAATGCATATATAGAATTAGAAATAATAGTCCTGCAACATTTTTTGAAATAATAAAATTATTTATAGATTAAAAGGGTGATTCATTAAAGTTTCATATGCGAGAATGTGTTCTCTCACAAAATTTAAGAATGATGATGCTATATTTGGATTTTCTTTGTATTTAGGGAAAATTTCAATGGAAAGAGTCATCGGGAGAATTTAACCGGGGAATTAATTTTCTATTAATAGATGTAAATGTCGCTTTCATTTTTTATTACAATTTTTTTAAATAAATATCATTAATGGCCGTAACGGGCGAGTTTAATTTTGCGTTTCCTGGTTTAAAACGTCAAAAAAAAAACGATTAATTTTAATTAGACGATGAGTAAATACATCTTTAAGGATATTGTTTCTGAAGCTTATATTGATTGATACATCTTACTAGGATAAAACAATAGGATCAATCATAAGCATTAATAAAGTAACAATTGACTTTTTTATATACCGACAGTTAAGTCACATAAGTAACGTAAGCACCCCACAATTATAGACGAAATTCCTAATGATGATCAACCCATTACACTGGGTGTCCCACTAAGATTGGCCGCCGTACTTTTGTAACAGACTGCCATATTAATTATCATAATAAAACTACACACGAGAAAAAACTAGAAAATAATTGTCAATTTTGTAGGATGGCCGCTAGGAGGCGTAATAGGTGCAATAAATTAGAAAATCTAGCTTGTCTGTAAATCGTGTCAAATTAAGTCGCGACAAAGGTATCTCTATTAAATTTCTATAAAAGTTTGGAATATTTTTTTTCTAATACTTGATTAATTATTTGAAATAAAATGGTGGGTTGGTAGGGGAAGCGTGACTCCTTTTTGAAAAAAAAAAATAACATTATAAGTTTTAGTTCTACATACATAAAGACAAAATTGACTTATATTGTGGCTTGAATCTTGATAGCTCAGATGGGTAGAGTGGTACGGTACTCTAGCAAAGTACAAAGTATAGGGTGTTTTCTTATGGGAAGTACCATGTCTATTATAGATAGACAAAAAGTAATATGGGGCCCTTGTGCTCGATTTTGGTATTCATTAAGATCCAATAGTCATAATCAAGATATCTCTGACCGTTATTGCGAAATTAGTCAAAATTGAAAAAAATTGGCGATTTTGAAAAACTTGAATAACTTTTAATGTATCGACAAACTGTAAAAAAATTCTTAAGGCACTTTTTTAAGTAGAATCCGTTAGTGCATTCACATTTTTAATACCTCCATAATTCAATAAGATATGACATAAAGTTGTATTTTTTTATATGGAAACCATAGTTGGCTATGACATTTTTAAATGACATTTTTTGTGCTTTTCAAAAATATGTAACACTTCTATGCTATTTTAATACTTAATTGATTTTTAAGTTTTTCTTATTTACTTTTTATATTAAGAATACACAGTAGGCATAGGAGGCTGAGATTTATATAGGTAAAAACAAATCTTGGAATTTAGTTATTAAAATGCCTCATTATACAAATTCAGAAACATTTTGGATGTTAAACTGTTTTATACTATCCGAAGGTGGCATCGGAATTACATTTACAACATTTTCCTGAAAGGCAGTAGTCAAATAAAAATATCTTTGAACGGTATAGTTAATAGAAGTTAAAATTTTTGCTAGCTCAAAACATTTTAGGCGACAGAAAAATTTAATTGAATTCGATTCTTTTAAAAATCCCAGGCCAAAAACTTACTTTAAACAAAATTATGAAGAAAATTCGATGGTCATATTAGGACAAGTCGATGCAGAGCCAACTATATCTAGACAAATGCTTAATCTAGGCGTGTCTCGAAGCAAAGCCCTTCGATTTTAAAGAAACACAAATACCATTGCTATAGATTTCGGAAAGAACATTTTTTGACTATAGACGACAGAAGGCGACGTACTGAGTTTTGTAACTGGTATATAAGTCAGTGCCAAAATAACCTAGTTTTTCAAACTCTATTGCATAGTCAGAGGAGGCGTGATGGTATTTTTAATAATCACAATTTACCTTACTGGGCAGATACTAACGCTCATGTCAGTGCTGTCCGCAGGAGGCAAGGAAAATTTGAAATAAATGTGTGGTGCTGCATTAACAACGGATGTTTTTATTATCACATGTATGAAGGAACATTAAACTCAATGAAATATCTGGATATTCTACGAATTCATTTAGAGCGATTTCTAGAGAGTCTTCCTTTAGCACAATATTGCAACGTCATATTTCAGAAAGACGGAGCTCCCGCACATAATTCCCGTGTGGTTAGTGACTACTTAAATTTACGTTTTCCTAATGGCTGGATGGGAACGACAGCACCAATTTTGTGGCCTGCTCGTTCACCCGATCTTTCGCCTCTTTTTATGGGTTTTTTTGAAAAACATTATATACACAAGAACTAATAATACTGTGAATGAGTTAAAAGAAAGTGTTCGTGTGACTTTTACACAATTAACACCATTATCTATATATAACTCTATAAATTAAATTAGAAGACGATGCGAAGTCTGCATCCAAAAGTGGGCGCACAAATTTTGGAAAATACTTGTGTTTTTTATAATGATATTTTTGTTCGTTTATATAATTAGATGTTTACATGCGTATAAAAATTGATTTGCTGTTAGCTTTTCATAATTTCTGATCATGTTATATTGTGTATTTTCATTTAATTTCAATTTGCATTTGAGGTTTTTTGATAATTTTATATTCAATCTTTAGATTTTATAATTTGTTACCATTCCACAAGAACAACATTACAATTAAACTTATTTGAATTACAAATTGTCTCTAAAACATTTTACTGAAAGTGAAATTTCTTTTTTTAGTAGAATATCTTCATTCAATTTTATATCTGGTTTTCTAAGCAAACTGTTATCCTTAATAAATATACCAATTAAGAAAAACAAATAAAATCAATTCATTATTAAAATAGCATAGAGGTGATATATATTTTTAAAAAGCACAAAGAAAATGTCATAACCAACTATGGTTTCCATATAAAAAAATATCACTTTATGGAGGTATTAAAAATGCGAATGCACTAACGGATTCCACTTCAAAAAGTGCCTTAAGAATGTTTTTACAGTTTGTCCATACATTTAGAAATAAAGTTTTTCAAAATCGCCATTTTTTCAATTTTGGCTAATTGCGCAATAACGGTCAGAGATATCTTAATTATGACTATTAGATCTCAATTAACACCAAAATCGAACACAAGGACCCCATATTACTTTTTGTCTATCTGTAATAGAAAGGGTACTTCCCATAAGAAAATATCGAAAATGAACCACCCTGTACATGTCGTAGGTTCAAATCCTACTTTTCATTTATGTATTATATAAAATTAATAATAATTTTTAATGAAATAAAATATCAGTTTGTTTTAACCAAAACTTACTCGAGATTCGAACAGAAAGGTCGAGATAGTTTTACGACGGGGAGGCGTACAAGTGAGAGGAGTGGTTACGCTGCTACCACCGATGGATGGTGGAACACCCAGAAGATCCGCCGTCGCCTACGTCTCCGCAAGACGCGATATACTGTCGCTGCTCGACCTGCCATTACACCGAGCGAGCAGCGATAGACCACCGGCCGCCACCGCACAGAAAAAAGAAGGCGGGCTAAGAAGACACGACCAACCCCGCTACAATACGTTTAGCAACCCCGTCAACGTTCATTGCGGCAGCCGCCACTGACACCGTGGATGGAAGAAACGAAGAAGATGCCAGCCCCAACGACTTTGTCAAGCAGAAGAAGAGGTCGAAGAAGACCCCAACCGTTCGCCCACTAACGCCGCCCAGGACTGACTTTCCAGCCACTGGAGCAGTTTACGGACTGCCCAGCAGTAATGAACCAGACGACGACGCAGACCACAGAACACACCAGGAAGAAAGAGGCTCCGGTAATGCTGCGTCGTAATCCTGGATCGCTTTCTCCCGAGAAGTCTTCATCAAAGTCAAGGCAATTAACGAGAGGTATCCGGATACAGTTTACCTCACACCTATCCAGGCTAAGAGCGAGCGCTTAGCTAAGGTGGCCTGCCCGTAGAATTTTCGGAGGCTGATGTTAGCCTAGAGCGGACACTAAAAGACATTAATGTTCTCTCTTGTTTCAGGATGAAACAGCGAGGACGCCCGATCCCCCGTGTACTGGTACACCTACGGACAAAAACCACAAGAAGATCCGGGAGGTGTAGTACGTCGCCCACCGTCGAGGACTTGCTGTGGAAAACTGGCATCTGGCGCCGGTGTCAGAGTTTCCGCCACGCACAGCGGTGTTGTAGGGCGGCGGCACGCTGTGTCAAGTGCACGAAACCCCGAACCGACCGGGCCAAGTGCGATAACTGTGATAGCGACCACCTCACTAGCTGCAGGGGATGTCAGAAGTTCCCTCGACCTCCACCGCGGAAGAAAACGAAAGCCCCAAGGTGATAAAAGTGGACACCACCGACTGCAGAATACTCTCAAAACCGAATCGGCGTTAATTACGCCCAACCAAGGCGTGCGGCAGTGAGAAGGCAGATGTACCGAACGCGGTGAGAGCTGCAGTGGGGAAAACGCCCGCTTCACCCGCTTTAGGGTACTTGTCATCTGCAAGGTGGCAGCAGCACTAGCAAAGGCGCAAACTGCACTGCTACTGACGCATGGTCAGGAGGTGTCTGTCCGACTTCCATTTCCTGTCCTAAAACTATCTCCTACTTGTTCTGTACCAGTACAGAACAACACAGTACAACAATAGCTCCGCTATCGTTGTGAAGAAATTATGGCGACCAAAATTATATGTTTTTCTTTATATTTCAGATATCCGAGACAATAACATCAACTACACCAGCCAGGGACAGCAGGGCAGTCCACATACTACCAACTCCAACAGAAGATATGCCTACACGAGAATATTTTCTTTTTGGAAACCAACGAACAACACAACACCATGTCAACAGGCATACCATATCATAACGCAACACAACCATAAACCCACGCGCTGCAAATGACACCTCCAGCATAACACAAAACATTTTGGACATTTTATTATATATGTAAATTGTACTTTGTATTTTAATCCTATAATATTTAATAAACTCTGTTGAATTGAATTGAATGGAACCAAAACTTAGTTAGTCTCTTCTATTAATTTTTTACTTGAGGGTGCTAGTGAAAAAAACATTTCAAAAACCTTACTTCCATCAACTTTTTTTGGAAGAAGCATGCAAGAAACTTAAGTGGACAATCGATCAGTGTAGTTAGTTTGTAAAAAATTTTATTTGAATGTGCTAGTGAAAACAATTGAAAAACCTTTATTTCTCCTAATTTTGTTTGAAAGGAAACATGAAAATTACACGGTGGACTTAAGTGGACAAAACGTGGACCATCGATTAGCGTAGTTTGTAACATTTTTAAATGAAGGTGCTAGTGCAACAAAATTAAAGAATCCTTATGTCTACCAACTATTTTTGAAAGGAGGCATGAAAATAACTTGTGGATTTAAGTGGGCAGATCGTGGACCATCGATTGGAGTAGTTAGTTTATAAAATTATTTATTTGCATGTTCTAATGAAAATTTTGAAAAAATCTTTTATTAGCACCACTTTTTTGGAAAATGCACAAATGAAAGAAAATTTGTGGACTAAAGTAGTCAAATTGTGGACAATTGATTGGTGTTGTTAGTTTGTAAATATTTTTAACTTCGATGTTCTAATGAAAATTTGGCAAAAACATTTATTACAACCGAACTTTTTGTTGGAAAAATAAAAGAAACTTGTAGGTTGTAAAATTTTTATTTGAAGCTGCTAACGAAAAAACATTTCAAAAACCTTTACTTGTACCAACTGCTTTTGGAAGAACGAATGAAAGAAATCTGTCGACTTAAGTGGACCATCGATTAGAGTAGTTAGTTTGTAAAAAAATTTTATTTGAATGTTCTACAGAAAATTGTTCAAGAAATATTTATTATCACCTAGTTTTTTGTTGGAAGATGAACAAATGAAAGAAACTTGTGGACTAAAGTGGACAAAACGTATACAATCGACCGGTGTAGCTGGTTTGTAAAATTTTTTATTTGAAGGTGTCTACGAAAAAATATTTCAAAAATTTTTACTTTCACCATTTTTCTTTGGAAGAACGAATGAGAGGAATTTGTGGACTTCGATTGACCATCAATGAAAATCTAAATCTAATGAAAATTTTTCAAGAAATATTTATTACCACCTCACTTTGTGTTGGAAGACGGATAAATGAAAGCAAATTGTGGACTAAAGTGGACAAAACGTATACAATCGACTGGTGTACCTGGTTTGTGGATTTGTTTGTTTAAAGGTGATCACGAAAAAAACATTTCAAAAACTTTTACTTTCATCATTTTTTTAAATGAAAGGAATTTGTGGACTTAAGTGGACAAATCGTGGACCATCGATCAGAGTAATTAGATTGTAATTTTTTTCATTTCGATGTTCTAATGAAAATGTTTCAAAAATATTTATTACCACCTAACTTTTTGTTGGGCAAATAAAAGAAACTTGTAGACTAAAGTGGACAAACCGTAGACAATCAATTGGTGTAGATAGTTTGTAAAAATTTTATTTGAAGGTACCTATGAAAAAACATTTTAAAAACCTTTACTGGCACCAACTGTTTTTGAAAGAACGAATGAAAGAAATCTGTGGATTTAAGTGGACCATCGATTAGAGTAGTTAGTGTGTAAAAAATTTTAGTTGAATGTTCTAATAAAAATTTTTCAAGAAATATTTATTACCAGTTAACTTTTTGTTGGAAGATGGACAAACGAAAGAAACTTGTGGACTAAAGTGGACAAAACCTATAAAATCGACCGGTGTAGTTAGTTTGTAACATTTTTTATTTGGATGCCCTAAAGAAAATTTTTCAAAAATCTTTATTACCAACTAACTTGTTGAAAGATGCACAAATGAAAGAAATTGATGGACAAACCGTTGATAATCGATTGGTGTAGTTAGATTGTTTAATTTTTCATTTGAATGTGCATCTCAACAATCTTTATTTCTACCTAATTTTCCCTTGATAAATGGACAAACCAACTAACCTTGTGGACTTATGCAGACATATTGTGAACAATTGAAATAGATTATTGTCTTTGCAAGATTCTCATTTGGAGGGGCCGACTTAATCCATCAATGCCCAAAATTAAATTTTATATTTTTACAAATATTAAAATCTAGTGTCAGAACATGTTTGTAATAAGTGTGATACTTAGCACAGCAATACTTTTTTTGGCGTATGATGTCACATGTAGGGCAGTTAGGATTAAAAAATTATAAATCGCATTAATTTAAAAAATAGTGTATTGAAACAAATCAATCAAACATATACTGCACATCATATTATTATTATTAGAAAAAACTACATGTAGTGTGGTATTTTAAAAAAGTATCAGGATGCAAACCCATGTTGCACAGGTGCTTAAAGGAGTGCTTCGGCTATTCTTCTAATAAATTCTAGTAGGGAAACGGCTTCTACGTTGCGGTGGAACAGTCACATCAGAAAAAATCTAAATACAGATCAATGCCTTTTCTTTGATAGAATACGGATGCATATAGCCCTCTAAGGTTATCAAAAAGATCAACACCCCTCATACTTTTATTATAGAGTTGGACAGCAATGGGCTGTAAGTACAGATTTGGCGTGAATATATTTGTTGCCATAGTAACTACATTGTTATCATACCAACTAATTTTTCTCATCTTGTAATGCATGGGAAGACCCTCTGGCTTACTTTTGTAGATCTTTCGGTGAAGCGTGTCTCTCCTAATTGTTCCAATGCAACTATTTGTTAGTTTTAAGTCTTGGAAGCAAAGTCAGTGATGTAAAAAACTATCTATATAAATGGTTGACCCTGCAGTCAAAAATTCGACGCACAGTTTTTCTGTTACTGAGCTACCTAATGATGTAACTAATTTTTGTCACCACCGTGAGGTTTTCCACATACCCTTTATATTTTGCAACACACCAAAATTTAAAATCAAACCGTATGGGCGTACCTCTGATAAACTGTGACCATAATACGGTTCCATTGCTTCACCCACTGAAAAATCTCTGACGGCTGAAAGAATTTTTGAAAACATTCATTTGGGTGACTAACAATTGGACGAATTTTATAAATTCTGTCTCCCTTATCAATTTGTTCAAATCTGCCATAGTGTTGCTAACCAAATATGAATGTGAATAGCTTCTACATTTTCAGTACATTCTTCTCGATAGTAAAGGGTGATATTCTGAAAGTATCAGGATGCCTAGGCTCCAGTAGTTCATAGATATAGTGAATTCAACACGATTCTGAGAAACATACCTTACAGCTTCTTTGCATAAATGATCGATAAAGTCATGATCAAAGAACAATTTCAATATAACATGTGTATGGTCTGCAGTCATTCGCTTTCGGTTCTACTATAATTGCAGGCTCCACATTTTTGGTATAGACGTTGTTTGCATTGCCCTTATTGAGAATTTCTTCCTTGCATGATCGATTTCTTTCACTTTTTCTTATTTTAGAATGTATTGAGTATTGTTCTGTCTTTTTCTTTGGAAACTTCACTATCTGAGGACTTATCATCTATTCGTGATTTTACAGGTTCTTCAGTTTTTCTTCTCTTAGAACTATCTTCGTAAGTGTCTCCATCAGCAATAAGCAGCTTGGTTCTTTCCACTTCAAAACTATTTTTTAACTACTCCTGTATCCATTGCTTCAGACAAGATTCCTTTTCAATACTATCAAGTCATACGCTCCTTTAATCTTCTTCATCACTAGCCTGAACCATTTCCGTCCTGCGGGTAATGCAAAACTAACGCGAGTTCATTGGCTACATCTCTTGGTTGAGCTATAGTGTTTTCTTCATCTAGATTTGTAAGTAGTTGAGTAGTTCTTCAGCATCTTTTGGGTTGCAACGATCGTATTTTTTCGCAAGGTTATTATTTCTCTTTGGTTAAAAATTTCAAAATACTGTAAAATCGTTAAAATTGTAAACAAGGCATTACATTTATATTTTTCTACACATTGTTATATATTGATAATAAGTGTACAATTGTAACTATGATTGCAGTAAGAATCGAGTAACACGCACAGAAATATGCCTTCTTTAGGTTATGGCGCCATGTAAACATAACTGCCTACCGTATTACAAATCATATGCGAAGTTCCAAGAGCTACAAATGCATTTACCTTTCAAATTAGGCGAATCCTATAATACAAATAAAAATCTATTGGTGGTCAATTTGAAAATTACAATAAAATGGTGTAAAGTCACAATTTACTGTTTCACAAAGAGCACACGTCCAGTACTAGCAAAGTTATCTAACGACTGACAATTAGCATTTACATTTGGCTGACATTAGTGCCATTGGTGACATATTTAATACATTATCAACTTCAGAACTACAATTTAGTAATAAATGATATTTCAAACGGTGGGCATTAATGCGTTAACGGATCTGATTAAACCGTCAAGTATCAGCTGCGTAAATCCAGCTTTAATCGTTAGTATAAATTCTTTTAGTACTTTAGTAAACAAAGGTTGAACAAAATAAAAATAATTTTTAGAGAAAATAGTCAATAAAGGTACAATATAAAGTTAATAAGCTTAACTTTGCTTTGATACATGAAAAAAAAGTATCTGTTTCAAAGCGTACATACAATATTTGTATGGGTGTAATTTAATAACCGTCAAATTGGTAACACTGGAATATTCTCAAATAATCGTAAAACTTACCTTTAATTTTGCTATCCACCGCTTCGCATTGAAGTCGCTGTAGAAACATCTTTACTATAAATTACGTGTTCAGAAAAGAAATACAGATGCATGATTTTAATACTGAAAGACATAGATAAATGAACAAGTGCCGTAAAATAAACTTCTTTAAGGGCATACGTCACAATCGATTTCACATCTCAGTAACAAAGAGCACATCTAACATTAAAAACATTGATTCACTGCTAATAAAAACAATCTCCCCCTGGCCTGAAATGTTCGAAAATAGGGATGTCCGCTTAGGAAGACCCCCATTCGTTATTATTTCTTTTCCATTCTACTTATATCCTACGACTCCGTTTATTTCAGTCGAAAAATATCAGTTTCATCATCAATCTTTTGTTTTCTTTTGCTTTAGTGTTGAGAATTCACACTTTTTCATTAAATCTTATATTAAAAATGTAAGCGTAACTGTTCAACGTTAATTAAAAATATCGATAAATCACATATTGAAGATGAAACCTTCAAATTCTTACCGTTAGAAATGGTTGATGATTTCCGTCAATTTGGTTTATGAAAATGGACAGTTACTTGACTGAAAGTAATTTGGCGGAATCGATAGGTCTTTATTTTACAGTTGAAAGCTCGTAAAAATCACGGAATTATGTACGTTGTGAATAATGGCCTAACAAAATTGAGGTTAGGGTAGATTTTGCTGAGTTAAGCGTCAAAAAATCGATTAAAAGGGGGCGAACAAGTACTGCTTTCTCCGGACATGTTTTTCGCATCAGTTACGAATATTTCTAATGTAAGACCTATCAATCCGGTGCGATTTGTGATGGTTTCTGTTTCTCTAATCCGGCAATTAATATTGGACAATCGGCAATTCGTACCAAGGTGAAGTTATTAATTAATAGTTAAATTCGAACAAAATGTCGAACAGTAACAGATTTAATGCTATGAATAAATGAGTAACGTTCAACAGTTGACTGTTGAAACGTACGAAATTAATGTAAAGTTAAATAGTTGTAGGTGTTATTTACCAATTAAGGTTATATACAGATGTTGAATGGAAAGTAGTTTTGTCGATTAGATTACATGAAATTTTATTATTATTTTGATAGGAAATTTGGGGAATCGGATACCACATGGTGCACGTGACCTTTTAATATTTTCTATAAATAAATTCTAACAGTTTTCTTTTTTTTTTAATTAGAAGAATATTTGACAAAGAACTACTTCTTTTTAGCTCAAATTTTGTAACATCTTATTTTAAATATCTGAAAATCTGCCAATTTACTTATTTTATTACACAACGAAATTAAAATAATTAGCAGTAGCTCAGCTATAAATTTTTCCTTAAATTAGTTATTTCAAAAAACACCTGCCAAACCGGCCACTTAGGGGGATATTTCTACACGTTATTTCCGTTTTTAATGGGCTGTTTAATTAAAATAATTCCCGTTTGATCAATTAATTCTCGCGATTTTGGGTATTTTACTGAGATAATGATACTACGTGCAAAAATGGCAGAAGAATCTGAGGTAACAGATAGGAGAGGGAGTGCTAAGAAAGGGAGTGTCGGTAGCTTTGTGGTAAAAGGGGTGGGCGTGTTATTAATTTTGCAAGTAGGGTAGTTCGTAATCATAAGTTACAAAAGGGGAAAGTCATAAATTAAAGAGCGCCAGTTTGTTTATAATCGAAAATATCGGGATCTAAGCACATAAATGCGAGTATTTCACAGCAAAGTTCAAAACAAACAAAAAACTCGCTTACCTTTACATCGGATAAATCAGGTAAATCGGCAACAAAAGCCTCGTGCTTGCTGTAAGGTAATTGTACCAGTAGTTGACTCTATTAAGAGATAAAACACATAGTTTTTGAGCAACATGCGTATTTATTAACCCAAATAAGGCCACTGTCCTTTTAAAAGCCATGTTACAGAACGCTGCATATATAAAACTTTGGACAACTTTTAAGAGATGGTATAATATTTGTTACTTCAAACGCAAACACGCGAATATTTCTAGTGTGTAAGCAAATGGTTTCAAGCGTTGAAGTATAAAATATCGATCGTTTGTTTTGATTTTAGTGGCAAACATGGAGACCTTTTGGTATGTATATTATTGTTTAGTTGATAAGTAAATTTACATATTATGACCCAAATAGGATATAAAAGGTATACGTAAATAAAAACTATGAATAACAGGTTATAATAAAGTTTTTTCTACGAGGTGGGTTCAAATAAAGGGTGTCTCAATAAGAGTACACTATTTTGTTTAAAAATAAAAACACATATTTTTTGAGTAAGGTGTGATATTTATATTGCATTAAAAATAAGACATGTTCCGATTATGTATGGAATAAAATATCCGGCAAATGGCCCCCCATGGCTCTGACGACAGTCCATTACTCCTTTCATGGAATTTTCTATGACTTTTTGACAAAGATGTGGCTGTATCTCACTGGTAACGCGTTGGATCTCGGCCTTGAGCTCCTGGTTTATTCGCATAAACCCGAGATTTCACAAAACCCCAAACAAAGAAAACGCACGGCGTTAAATCGCATGATCTTGGTGGCCAGTTGACATCTGAATTTCGTGAGATGATTTGGTCTGGAAATTGTTACTGCAATAAATCAATTGTTTCATGGGCGGTGTGGCAGGTGGCACCGTCCTGCTGAAACCACATGACCAAAATCCGCACCAGACAGTTGCTCGTTGTGAATGCATTTGTTTCTCATAGATTGCGTGCGGATTTTCTAAGCCCCAAATTCGACAATATTGTTTATTCACAAAGCCATTCAGATGGAAATGGGCTTCATCGGTGAAGATTACTTTTTTCGAAAAATCGGCGTTCGCTTCACTTTGCTCTATTGCCATTGAACGAATTGCCGACGCTTTGCATGGTCTGATGGTTTGAGCTACTGAGTAAGCTGAATCTTGTACGGGTGAAGGTGGAGGTCTTTCGTCAAAATTCGCTGCGTAGTGCTTCGTGAAATTTGCTAAAATTCGTCCCCTTAACGATTTGGCTCCTTTTGTAGAAAACCATAGCGTTGATGAATCAACGGTTTCATATTTTCGTCAACATGGTAACGAACAATTTATAAGGGGCAAACCCATAAGGTGGAGCTACAAATTGTGGGTTGGTACTACAACTAGTGGGTTGAGCCTTTTTAGGGTTCTACAACAATAATTGAAGACCAATATAAAGGGGTGGGTCTTGGTGTTAGCATTGTTCTACAGTTTGCTAACATTTTGTAAAATAGACACCACAATACGCCATTTCATTTATATTTCGAAAATTTTTTTTATCTCCATTGCACTTTACAGCAGTTAAAAGGTATGGGTTTGAAAGCGACTGGCACAATTCGAGAAAACCGAGTTGGCAAAGATTGTCCATTATCGGCTTCTAATCTTCTCAAAAAATCCGAAAGAGGTACATGTGAATATCTTACAACTGAGAATCGCAGCATTGTCATCACAAAATGGGATGATAATAGTGCAGTAACTATTGCATCAAATGCAATTAAAGTGTTTCCGACTGCTAACGTGAAAAGGTTTTCTCAGAAAGAAAAAAAAAATGTTCTAGTACCACAGCCACAAATCATAAAAAAATATAATGAAAATATGGGTGCGGTCGGTAGAGCCGAAGAAAATATAAGTTTATATAGAAACTACTTCATAATCATTTTCTAAGGTATGTCGAAAAATGTAAATGTACTGATAAATTTTCTTTTTTCCTGGAAACCTGACTCAGTAGTTTTTCTCTCTTGTTCTTTCTCATATTTGTTTGCCTCATTAAAGCTTTCTTCGACTGGATCATCTGCGTCATCCGTACTGCATCCAGATTCAATCCATTCTTCTTCATCACTATCACTGCTTGATTCAAACAAAACTCTTCGTTTCTTTTTTTGCTATCTTTTTTATCTAATTTTGCCCTTTTTGCTGCTTCTAAACGTTCTGTTTTCGCTCCTCTGCTTTCTTCTGTTTTTCTACCAACAGTTCTATATTTTTCTTTTCTATGTTCTCATAATATTCTTGCCACTTTGTAGTTGTAACTACTGCCGGAATATTTTCAGGTTTTTTTTTCTTCATCGTTACTTCTTTTTTTATTGGCCAGTAACATGTATTTGGAGAGATATCTTTTCTGGGGACTTTTCGATAACTGGGGCATCCATTATTGACGTACCTTACTCTTCAGTAAAATTAATATTTGTAACGTCATGTAAAATATTTTTTGATTCTTCAGTTTCGATATTGGTTATATTTTCCTCTTCATTGGACACATTCTCCAAAATGTTACTTGTAGATGCTTCAGTTTTATTTTCCGGATCTTTGACCAGATTCTGCAAAATGTTACTTTGGAGGCTTCAATTGTATTTTCCGGATCATTGACAACATTCTCCAAAATATTACTTGGGATGCTTCAGTTTCGTTTTTAGTCGTATGTTCCGGATCATTGGCCACGTTCTCCTTTTGGTCTACAATTGCCAACTGTATTTAATTTTTACTGGTAGCATGTAATGTTCTAAAACAACAGTATATTTTGTTCGTTCACGTATTCTTCCACAAATGCAATTCCAGTTTCCAGCTCTTGAACTAATTTTTCCTTTTCGATAATACGTTTTCTTAGGTTCCCTGCCATTCATTAGCACAGCTTTTGGGTTCCAAGGAACGATACCGCATTTGTGAAAACCATTTATAAATATAGGGGGCGATTATGTTTGATCCAATAGTTTTTGGAGAAGCGGGCAAATGTGAATTTTCCGTAATATTGGGGACGCAATGTTTTGCACACTAGTTTACCAAGTACCCTTGAGAGATCTGAACATTACAACGTCCATTGGCTGGAATCAAACACGTAGCATTTAGATGTAACGCAACCAGTATTATTCCTCGTTCTGAACAAAATTTGCTTGTGTGCAGTGTTAAAGACCGTTAATGGATAGTATGACAAATGCTGTTACTTTTTATCCATGGCGTAAATATGTTGGTTACAAACTCGAAGAAAGTTTCCCCTGTCATCCAACCATTCTCCGAGCGTCTTATTTCCCACGTATCTGGTACACTTAACGCAAGCTTGCTGTCAGACATTCCTTTTCATCAGGACTGACTTGTTGGTAGACTCTTATTACCTTTTGCTGCAAGAACTTTATTTTCGGTCGGGTTAAAAAAAAAGGCTGTTTCGTTACAGTTAAAAACTCTTTTGAGATTGTAAGGACATCTTCATAGCCATTGTCTGTGTGATATGTCATAACTTCTGTAAACCTATTCTTTTGTCACAGATGCTCTACTTATTGTTAATTTTTGTGACATCCTTATGGTAATCTGAGGATGTCTTTATAACAAAACTCTCGTACCAATATCTACCTCGTCTATTATGTTTAAAAGGAGTTTTGATTTTTTTCTCATTAACCAACTTTTGCATACTATCTAATAACTGGTCGTTAATTATTGGAAAACCCGCTTTGACCATTTGGAGGATCCATGATGAAATAGAATTTTCAATATTTTCTGACAAATAGGCGTCGGGACCCATATGACGTTTCAATGGAACCTTTCCTTTAACCTTGTAAAGAAGGGAAATTCTGGGTATCCCGTACTTCTTTTCTGCTGCAGCAACTGATAATCCAGTGTTAACACTTTGACGTAGCATTAAACCTTTAACGGAGGCATGTTGATACTTCTGAAACCAATAGTTGATATGTATTGTTGTACCAGTAGTTGACAGGGTGTCAATTATTAGATAGTAGTAATTTATGACCGTGGTATTTATTGGGTGGCAAGAGCCTAATATTCTAATATAAGAAATGCATTGAAACTAAAGCTGACCGAAAAATGACAAAAACCAGTAGTTGACATTTTTGTCAAGCACTCGTCATTGTAATAATTTCGTAACTAGTAGTTCACAACCCCAAGTTCATTAAAGGTTAAGCAAAAGTGAATAAATATAATTCTAAACAATTAAACTATCAAATGTTTACGTAAACTAAGTACTTACCAACAATTTAAGATTGAAATATTACTGATAAAAAACTTTTGCTTAACAAATCTGCGGCCAGTTTTTTTTTATCAGTAAAATTCTACTTTTTAAAAATAAAATAAATAAATTTATGTGATTCGTCAATAATGATAACGCTGTGAGGTAGGGCAAAAATTACATATAAAATTGAAACAACACGCTGAAAATTCTGTAATACGCTATCTATATTGTAATAAAAATAATAAAAAAAAATCAGAGTACCTGTACAAACGTACAAACTCGATACCCACAAATTTACCAAAACAATCATAAGATAGTATAGTCCGCAATAGTGCACTTTTACTCCCAAAAGAAAATAGATAAGCACTGCGAATCCAATACTTAATCTTTCTTTTCGAAAAATCCAACGAAAACTACACAAACAAAGCTTCCCAGGGTTGAAGAATCCTCTCTTTTAATGCACACTAATGAAGGCGACATGTGTCCACGCTCAATAACTTCAATAACCCGGTAGGTAGTAGGTAGATTGTGTATGCGCTTGGTCTCCGCATGTCTTACTTCCTGCTGTTCACCACAACAGCCTAATTCCGACTGACTAAATAATAGAAAAACAAAACCCCTTTACCGCCATAAGATCAGGTCATCTTTTACCCACTTCCATTAAAACGCTCCATACAAAACTGCATGTTGGACGTTTCCAAAGAAAACAACGAGCCTTGAACCGATGAAAACAAAACAGATACTTGCGAATAACGAGCCTATTCTACCAACTGAATCTTCCATCCATATGCTGACATCAAATACTTCTTATGTTGCGTGTTTTCAAATCTCACTGATACCTGGTATCAAAACGTTCCAGATTGACAGAAAAAGGAATATACGTTCACAAGTGTACGATATGAATAAGTAGACCCCCTCAGATAACTTTTTGGACGAACATGCAAAACGAGGAAATCTTGAGCAATTAATTCTCGCGATTTTAGGTATTTTACTGAGATAATCTGCGGTTTAGCTGCTTGATTGGAATTTTTGATCAATTAATTCTCGCGATTTCCAGTTCTATTGCAATATTTCATTATACAATTAAATTTATTCATGACTTGATTTGCATTTTAATCAAATAATTGTGGCAATTTCCCGTTGTTAACTAGTAAATGCGCAAACACACGTGTAATGTGACCTTTAAATGTTTAGTGATTATATAATAAGTGTGACCCATCAGCGTGTCACGCTTATGCGTTAAAAAACACAGATAGGTCCCACCGATGGTTTATGTGGTATGCAAAAGGACTTACTATTGAAATTCGTTCAACCTCTTGGTCTATCATCTCGGTGCAGCGTGCGGTGATTAGTGTGCACATGCTGAATCAGAATCAGATATAATGGGTGGTTACTTTATAAAAAACAATTATTACAAATCCGAAGATGCAGCATAGAGATGATATGTGAACATGCTGGACCAATTTGAATAAGACTACATGACACACCGATGGGGTGTAGTGTACCTATTCTTTAACGCATAATCATGACCCACCGGTGTCACACTTGTGTTTAACAGTGAAACGCGTTGTTCCACTGGTGGGTTACAGTTATGTTTTATAGAAAAAAGCAACCGTGACTCACCGATGTGTCACACGCAATTAATTCACGCAATTTCCATGCGCCAAAAATTAAATACCGAAAGTCATTACTATGCACACATTTCACGACTCCTCTGCTACGTCAAATTTAAAACTTTCACATCGACACCTTACGTAACACCGCCAAAGCTGCATAAAAAAATGTTGATTTGAATTCTTACTTCGCTAAAAACATATTACATTCAACATTTGTTAACCATTGGGTGACGTTTTAGTCGATAAAAAGTAAAAGATAAGTGTGATCCCCCAAAACAGATCACGCTGACGCGTTAAAAAAACCAGGTACGCTCCATCGGTAAATTCTGTTACACAAATGGACTTATTCAAATTGCTCCAATATCCTCGAATTAGTGGGCATGAGCAGGATCACTGTCTGATGTAATTGTTTTTTGTAAAGTAGCCTTGATAGTCCAATATCTTGGATGGCTACTTGATAGAAAACAATCATCATTAATCTGAGGATGCTACACCGAGATTACCAACACTACACCAGTCTTTTGTATACCATATAACACACCAATGGTGTGTCACAATTGTGTTATATCGAATAAAGCGTGAGCCACTCTTGGGTCACACATGTGTTTTTCCAGCTTGTCCCTTATGAAGCTGGAAAAGGATGAAACCTTAGACGAACGCACGCAACTTTCGGTAAACACAGTAATGGAACTTCAGTCAATATGCATTAGAACTACACACTTCCAGGTAGAAGACAAATTCTACCAACAAGAGTTTGGGATGGCGATGGGTTCCCCTCTATCACCCATAGTGAGCAATATATATATATATATATATATATATATATATATATATATATATATATATATATATATATATATGGAAGACTTTGAAGACCAAGCGATATCCGAATTCACAGAAAAACCAAGGATCTGGCTTAGATACGTGGACGATACCTTCGCAGGCTAGATGAATTCCTAGATCATCTAAATAGCCGCGCACCCTCCATCAAATACACAATGGAATTGGAGTCGGAACAAAAACTGCCATTCCTGGATGTACTTGTACACAGGAATGACAACACTTTCACGACAAGTGTATACAGGACACCTACCCACACGGGGAGGTACCTACACTACAACTCCAATCACGTGGCAAAATGCTTGTACGATAGAGCAAAAACAATATGCTCGAAACAAGAGGACCTGAACAAAGAAAATGAAAATATCGCTAAAACACTCAAAGAAAATGGCTACCCCGATCTAACACCTAACCTAAACAGAGAAAGGATAACCGAAAAAGAAGAACCTAAATATACAGCGATAATACCATATATACAAGGTACCTCAGACAAACTACGAAGGATAGGCAGCAAATACAAGATACGCACTGCCTTCAAATCGACCAGAACGCTCAGGGATATACTAACCAAAGCCAAACCTTACAATGAAGATCAGAATTCCAAGAATTGTGTATATAACCTACCATGCGAATGCGGCAGAGCATACATAGGAGAGTGTAGTAGACCACTCAAAAAGTGAGAACACAGGGACACAAGAACAACGTCCGCAAGGGCGAAATAGAAAGATCGAGAATCGCCAAACATGTCTGGAACGAAGACCACCACATCCAATGGGATAACATACAGATAGTGGCAAAGGACGAGAACACAACTCGTCGGAAACTCAAAGAAGCCACATACATCGCACTAGCAGAAAATCCAATAAGCCAAGCTAGTGTAGAAATGAAACCCAAATGGATTCCAATAATGCGCGAAGAGCTTAAGCGCAATACACCTGCGCAAGAAGTTACGGTGCAACATGCGCAATAAACTTCTGCGCAACCACGAAAAAGTTTAATATACAATGTGTCCGCTAATTAATGGTACACAGCAAAACTGGATATTCCTTGGGTAAAAATATTGCGATTTAGCCAAACTTACCATAGTCCAAAAGTTGATCATAACCGAGATACAGGGTGTTAATGTGTTAATTTGCAATTCGTTTTTTCTTAATAATTCATCAACAGGGCGACATAACGGCACAAAATTAGATATGTGGGGGTTTTCGGGGGTGAGAAATTCAAATCCGTTCTTATTTTGGACACCACTTGTAGAGGCCGCCACTTACAGTACATTACATCTATTAAAAATGACCTAATTTTTTTGTATCTCCCGGTATTAGCCTAATTATTAAAGATTATGAATTTTCCATCTTTTTTACAAAAAAAAGGTTATACCTTGTAAATGTCTCTCCGAGTGACCGTTTTCAAGATATTTGCGTATAAATGATTCAGTTCACCTTTTCAAATTCCACATAAAACTGTTGCTTGAAGTAAGCTGTGATTAAATCAGATGCAATAATAAATGCTATAATTGTAAATGTCAAACTTTATGGGTGTTTGTTGATATTTTGTACGTTTTTTTTAATTTTTATAACTGTACAAAATGCCCAGACATAATGAGTTTTCAAATGAAGAAATGCGTGATATGATTTGTGTATACGCGCAGAAATTATTTAATGGACGTAGGGCGCATCGAAGGTATTTGGAAATGTATCCACACCGGAAACAGCCAGATTTTAAAATTTTCAAGAATCTCTATGATCGACTGGGAGAAAAAGGCTCGTTTCGTCCCAAACGAGATCCTACAGGACGCCCTAAGATTATAACTCCTGACCAGGAAGATGAAATTCTGATTCGTGTAGCTGAAAACAGTGAACTAAGCACAAGACACCTTGCTGCGAGAACTGGCTTAGGTAAGTCCACTGTTCACAAAATTCTTACTGAAGAGGGACTGTATCCATTTGATTTCACGCCTGTATAAAATTTACTGCCAACTGATTTGCCAGCTACACTGGCATTCGCTCGTTTTTGTCGTATCCAGCACAATGACGACCCATTGTTTTTAGACAAAATATTATTTACCGACGAAGCAACCTTTACACGTAGAGGCGTTTTTAACTTTAGCAATAAACATTCGTGGGATTTAGAAAATCCACATCACTTCCAACATGAATTTAAAATTAATGTTTGGTGCGGCCTTATTGGTAACCATGTATTGGGTCCCTTCGAATTACCTACTAATTTAAACGGCGAAATCTACCTTAATTTTCTGCAAACTCAGTTACCCGAGTATTTTGATGATTTGTCCCTAGAACTAAGACAAAACATGGTGTTCATGCAGGATGGAGCCCCTGCACATTTCTCTAGACGTGTCAAAGACTATCTAAATGTTCAATTTCCTCATCGCTGGATAGGTCGTGGAAGCCAGACGCCTTGGCCGCCTCGAAGTCCCGATTTCAATCCACTTGATTTTTGTTTTTGGGGATATTTGAAATGGCTCGTGTATAAAGAAACAGTGAACACTCGAGAAGAATTATGGCAGAAAATTGTAAATGCTGTCGTACACTTTCGAAACGATCAGTTATTATTTACGATAAGACGGTCGTTCAGCAGACGGGTTCTCAAATGTATTGAAGTGAATGGTAATCACTTTGAACAGTTATTGTCGAAAGATGCTCTCTTTTTTTATTAAATGTCAATATTTTTGTATTGTAGTTTTCTTGTTGTTATTTCTGTAGTAATTATAGGATTTACTATTGCATCTGATTTAATCACAACCTAGGTACTTCAAGCAAAATTTTACATGTGAGAATTTGAAACGGTGTACTGAATAATTTATACGCAAATATCTTGAAAACGGTCACTCGGAGAGACATTTACAAGGTATACCTTTTTTTTTGTAAAAAAGATGGAAAATTCATAATCTTTAATATTTAGGTTAATACAGGGAGATACAAAAAAATTAGGTCATTTTTAATAGATGTAATGTACTGTAAGTGGCAGAATCTACAAGTGGCGTCCAAAATAAGAACGGATTTGAATTTCTCACACCCGAAAAGCCCCACATATCTAATTTTGTGCCGTTATGTCGCCCTGTTGATGAATTATTAAGAAAAAACGAAATGCAAATTAACACTTTAACACCCTGTATCTCGGTTATGATCAACTTTTGGACTAAGGTAAGTTTGGCTAAATCACAATATTTTTACCCAAGGAATATCCAGGTTTGCTGTGTACCATTAATTAGCGGACACCCTGTATAGAAGTTCTAATATATATATATATATATATATATATATATATATATATATATATATATATATATATATATATAGATTACTCAGTGGCTCAGCGGTAAAGTTGTCAGACTAGTAAGTGAAAGGTGCCAAGTTCGAATCTGAGAGTAGTCAAGTGCTTGGGAAAAATTATATATAACATATGAATTCGACTCAAGTGCGAAAACAGTCCTTCTCAGGACTAAGCCCGATGACGGAAGCAGAGTCCGCTTCCGAAAGGTCGCGCTCAAAAAGCATAAACTGTGGAAATAGGCCGATAAACTCCACTAATAGGAAACCCCAGTTAAAAACACTTATAATACAGCATTTATAATTAATGTTTACACCAAATGAATGTTAGTAAAGATTTTATAATGAATAATAATTAATAAGTAAAAGTAGTAACTAACTTTTTGTCGGTTTTTTATTTTAAAATATGCGTGTTATTTAGAGTTCATAATGGCACTGGGTGCTATTATGAAGGCCATAATGACACTCAAACGATAAATATGTCATAATGACACTGGCGTAGATTAAAATAAATTAATTTAGTGACATGAAATGTTTTTCGAAAACTTTGTTGAAAGAGATCAATTTAGTAACTCTAGTATTATATTAGTTTACACAGAAACACAATTTTGTGATAATTACCGAGAATGGTTGACATTTAATGTTGACATAACACGATAGAGTTATGAGCATGATTTTGGATGCTCATTGATTTATATGGTTAAATTTATTTAGTGATTAAGTAGAATAATGAGAATTTCAATTATCAAAAGCATTAATGTGGTTTAAAATTCGACCAATAGACATCAAGTCAGATATATTATTTATCTTCGATATTGATTTTGGTTATTCAAATGGATAATATTTGTCCACAACTGATAGAAGGCATTTAATTACTTGACAGAAATAAATTGTAAAATATAATTTTTAATGAACAGTTCTTGTTAACATTTTAAAAAGAGTCAATTACCCACAAATACGATAATCTATAATTAAAAAATAATTTTTAATGAAACGTCGTTTACTAAATTAGACAACTTTGTGACAAATTTATTTTCGACATGTTTCATAACTTAATGGAGTAATAAATCTTGAAAAGAACTCAAAACTTCATAAACGATAGATATATAAAATTAATTCCGACAGCGTCACGTACAATAATTTTCCAAAGCTTGTTCAGGAAAAACGTAATCGTGAAAAGAAAAATTAACAGAATACGTTGGATGTGCGTACAAAAAAAGTATAAAACCTAAAATTACTATTGATATTTCTCATCTTCCTTTAACTTACCCATCTTTTTTTTGTAAAACCAAAAGGTAAAATCCACATACCTGAAAACAAAAAGAAAAAAGGTTAGTATATGAGAATTTTAAATGAGAGTTTTAATATGCACCCTTTCTCACATTAAGAGAAAAAGAATTTTTTTGTACATTATTAAATTATAGCGTTAATACTGAGAAAAAGGAAGTTTTACTACATTCAGTACAATGTACGTCTATTTTTATTCTAAAAAATGTCACATCACACTTTAAATAAAAACTTATAATTCCCTGTGAAGTGTATGTGATAAAATTTTCACAAAACAATGTGAAACAAATCTCATAATCCATATTATACACGTGCAAAATGTGTTATGTGGTAGTGTGTCTTCGGAACAAGAACTTTTCCATCCCGTTGCTAGGCAACGCACCCGCGCCCCTTGAGTTGGCCGCCATAGCAACGATCCGGGTCCGGGTTTTGGATCCAGGCACACACTAACACCTGATTAGGTTAGTTACAATTTTATAGTAAGGATGCTACAGATTTATAACATATAAAAAGCACATATCAATAAAAACCGATCTAGGCGATGCTACTTTACTCCATCAATCACTACAATCTTTTCTGCACACAAATGAATGTAATCGATTTTAGGTTTAGGACATGAAATATTACAGATTTAAATTAATTGCTTACGCAAAGCGTCCTGGGAAAGCTTTGGAAAACAAATTTCAGTCATTTTTAGATGTAAATAATTGCGCAGCGATTTTGTAATTTAGCATTCGGTTATTAACTTCAGAATGATAAAGCTTCCTCCAAATGTCCTGACTATAACAAAGTGTGTAATTTGTAATTACTCACCGTTATCAAAAAGAACGATAAAAAATAAAATTAATTGGGCTTACGCATCCCTTAGCACCAACAATTTACGAACCTTAAAAAACGCACAAAGACAAAGAAATAAAAGCGTGAGATTCATTAACCGTAAATAAAGTATTAATTAATTAACTATACCTAGTGTACTTGTTCCAATCCATGAATAATGCTGCAATAATACAAATTCTTATTATTATGGAATTAATGTTAATAACGCTACTGAAGTTACATAAAGATGTGGTACATTGATTTTCTACAAACTCCCATTAGTCATATCCTTTTTTCTGAAATGTACAAATTCTAAATATACGGGAGGGTGTTGTACCTCGGGACGTTTTTCAAATCTGAATATTTTACTCAAAATACAGTGCTATTTTAAAATGTACATATGTACTACTAGGATCTTTGGTCTTTTTTATACAGGATGCACATTTTTATATCAATTAAAAAAATTATATTAAATAAAAATTAGTTATTAAACATAATAATAACAGATGTCCCAAGGTACAACACCTTGCTGAACCTTGGGACAAGTTTCAGATATCGGTATAACGAGAAGAGTAGGTAGATGTTAATAATAATGAGTACATAGGTATAAACTTTAATAACTTTTAAATCGAAATTAACACTAACATTAAAAATTATTTGACATTATAGGGCGAAAAATCTACTTCAAACATTATTGTTTGTCTTGTCAATGAGCCCTGAATCAGCGGAGGTGGAAGTTTTCCAATAATGTCACTTTCAGGCACATCATACTCTTCATCTTGTTCTAGACTAAAGCATCTGGTATCACTGATCCTCTTATAATACTTCACTTGAAACTCAGAATCAGACAAGATGTTAGTAATTTCACCAACATAAAAGTAAGCGAGTTTTTTTCCGAGAATTCTCACCAAAACAAAATCGCCCTTATTTAAATTGCCTTGGGCAAAATTCTCTTCAATCTTCTCTTCTGCATCTCTACGTTTTATATTTTCAAACATAGTTTCTTCATCACTGCTGGAACTTGTTGACACTGTTTCATTATTATCTTTACCTTCATCTGAAGAACTATCCTTTCGACACACTTTTCTTTTCACTGTAGAACAACGTTTCACAGATTCTTTTCTCTTGACACATTTTTTTTCATTTTCAATAGATTCCTTTTCCGGTGTGTCAGTCAAAATGCGTGTTTTACCTCTCTTTCTTCCTTTTTGAGTTATTCTCGGAGCGGCTTTTGGAAATGGCCGTATAGCTTCTGGCGATTTAAATGAAGTTGTTGAGGGAATAGTCGAGGTCAACGCTGAAGAAGACGACTTCGATGTGGATGGAGACGACTTCGATGTGGATGGAGAAGCAAATGTATTGCCTTCAATTATTGGTGGTAAATCACCTACTAAAGCCTCATTTCTTATCTCTCGGTCAGTGACATATGCGGACAGAAATTCTGCATCTCGAAAAATTTTGTCATTGAAAGGATGAATACCCGTCACCTGAAATCCTTTTTCGATATTCTCTTTACTGAAAGACTTACTAAATGCTGTTCCTATTACTCCAGCAACGTCATACATAGTTATAGGTTTACCAGGATGCTCTAGAAACCAGCTGTTAAGAGCAGCATTGTAATAAGATTTGTAAGGGCCAAATACGGTACGATCCAACGGCTGGAGCTTATGTGAAGTGTGAGGCGGAAGAGTGAGCATTACAATGCCATTTTCCTTTGCTAAGCTAATCGCTGGAATAGAAATGTGTGACTCGTGATTATCGAGAATGAATAGGATAGGGTCATCTTTTGTTGGTTTTTCTTGAAAAATGAAATGTTTTAGGTAATCTACAAAAAGCCCTTCATTAGACCATCCAGATGGATTCGCTCCGCCAATGGCTCCTTTTGGAGCACCGGTAAGCATATGCGGCTTGAAGTGCACTCTAGGGAAAATTATCATAGGTGTTACGTGGTTACCAATTGCATTGACTGCAACAATCATTGTTATGTTAATTCCTCTTTCGCCAGACGTAATACTTCCTACTTGTTTGACACCTCTTGATGACAAAATTTTGCGTGGTGTGTGAACTGTGGAATTGCCAGTCTCGTCTAAATTATAAATTTTACTGGGAGGAAATTGGTATCTAGTCATTACATCCTGTAAATTATTGAAAAAAGAAGAAACATTCTGCCGATTAAAACTCGTGGCACGGGAAAGGCTCGTCGCCTCTGGTTTTCGTAAACTCAAATTTCTATGTCATTTTCTTAACCCTCGTAACCACATTTCTCCAGCGATTTTGTTTTCGGTCCAGCTATTTGGTATTGGAATGTGGTTTTCATGAGCAAATTCATATGCAAGTTTCATTGCATCTTTTTTTGTGAGACCATGGTGAAGTCGAGCTGCTTGTAAATAATAATCAACTAACTGGAGTTCTTGATTGTCAGAAAACACTTTGTGAATATCGCATTTTGATTGATAAACATAGTCAGCATTGTTTTGATTTTCTTGCGTATTATTTCCAATTTGTAGCCGGTGTAAATAAAGATGACGAAAGAGAGTAGTTTTGGAAATTCCAAACATTTTAGCTGCAGTTCGTACTTTAATGTTATTATCTACAACTTCCTTTACAGTTCTTTGCAATGCGTCAACATCTACTGGATGCCTTGTTTTACCTTCCTTACTTCACGGCATTTTCCTGAGAACAATAACGATAACTAAGACTTACGCAATTATCAAAGATATATATGGAATTTACAATGTTGTACCTTGGGACATGTCCCAAGGTACAACGAAATGAATGTCCTGAGGTACAACAACAGGCAAAATACTTAAATGGCTGCTGTTTTACCAGGGTTACTTTAAAATGCATGATTTTAGACTAAAAGCTGTAAAACAACATGCTAATCTCACCTGCATTTATGAAATTATTACTGCTATAAATTCTGATTCACTAACCACAACTGAGAAAAATTACTTTTTAACCTCCAAAAATGTAAACACATCTAACATGGACAACGTGCACTTCTCAACTACCAACTGCACACTGTAATATCTGTAGTGAACTAAAATACACGAACGATGTTGAAATTGGTCTATTTCCTATAAGATGGCAGCAGTAGGATCAACGTCCCGAGGTACAACCGTCCCAAGGTACAACACCCTCCCCTACATACGCCCGGGTTATTTTAAAGTTCAAATCTAAATTACTAATAATCTAAGAATGTGACAAATATCTATGTTGAATTTTATCAACCATATTCATACATTTATAATAAAAAAATTATCTTTATTGGGAACAGAAAAACAAAATATGCATGGCTATCTTCAGGTTTCCGCGGCTGCTATGTGGTAACACTGTTTTCCGGGTGATCCGCGAGCATACCTCTTTTAGTCTCAATGAAACTGTTCCTATAAACACAACGTTTCGGCAAAGTCACATTTGCCATCCTCAGGTATGTAACTGTCGGGTCCTGTTTCTGGTCACTCGTACTGAACTCCTTTCTACTGATGTCTGTTGCTCCTTAAAAACGTTGCGCTTTCCCGTATTTATAGCTGCTAGTTTCACTTTCTCTTTTCTGAACTTTCTGATTTTTCTTGAGTCGCCATTGGTTTGCGTTCTAATACAGTTTTCCATGTTGCTGGTAGTAGCAATGCGTCGTCCCTTGTACCCGTGCTCCTTGGATTCTTTTCGATTTCTGTGGCTTCTCTTATTATTCTTAATGTTGAGTTTTCGATGTTGGCTAAAAATCTGGCGTTGTCGAAGTTTATTTTGTGACCAGTACTCGTTATATGCTACGCCAGCGATGATGTCGACTGATTTTTCTTAACCGCGTTTACATCCAAACCAATTTAGTCTTAGGGGTTTTGCTGAATGTTAGCGATTTTTTGGTGTGATTTGAATATAGTCTTCACCTGGTGTTTTTCTACAACTCCGCTGATTTTATCCGTCGTTCCCTTGACATACGGCAGGTAGGCGTTGGACAGCCCGGTTTAGTGCGTTGTCTTCAATTATGGATTGAAAAATCCTTTGGATGTCAATGTTCGAATCTATTTTAGGTTAGGATATCCCATACTTTATTTAATTGTTCCACGAGAGTTTCTTGGTTTGTTAACTTTTTCGATCGAAGGGCTAACGTTGATATCACCGATTTCAGCTCTGCTGGATGGTGGTGGAAATCGGCATTTACGTATATATACGTGTGTGTCGGCTTGCGATATACTGTGTCCCAATTGGTTTTCTTTCTTTCTTATTAGCACATCACGAAATGACAATTGTCCCTCTTTTTCTACTTCTATAGTGAACTACATTGTTGTTTCATGTCAAACATAAATTCTTTAATTTTTTCCTCTCCGTGGCTCCAGATTACAAATGTGTCATCAGTACAAAGCAGTTCAGTACGAGTTCCCAGAAACAAGAGCCGACATTTATAGACCTGAAGATGGCAAAAATGATTTTGGCGAAATGTTGTGTTAATAAAACAGACTCATTCAGACTAAAAGAGATTCGCGCATCAACACTCGAAAGAACAATGTAACATGCTCGACTTCTTGTGAATCGAACTAAACTGGTATATTGATAGTTCTCTGGTAGTATTTGTAGTTAAGGTGTCACTTTCTTCGAAGTTTTCCCTTTCACTTCGACTATAGCTCCTTTCACCATTTCTCTCCTTTCTGCTTTGGTTTTCCCTTCCTTGTTGTTTGGTCGTTGTTCCGTGTGGTAGCTGGTTAGTGTTTCTTTAGAAACGGCTTCCAGGTATTGGATAACGGATAACCTGTGTGCATCGTCCCGTGTGCCATGCTGGATGGTTTTTTCCCTACTTCAATGGCTTCCTGAAACATTTAGTGTTTTATTTTCGATGTAGGCTAGCACCTTAACGTTATCGAAGTCTGTGATGTCCCTTGGAATTACAAATAGAACCGGAGAACAACCAAGATGCCAGTTCGGGTCTGAAGACGACTGGTGCAATTCAACCGAAACGTCGAAATGGTGATGCAGGAAACAACGTGGGAAGAAACCCGAAAGAACAAAAACAACATAGTCAACACCCGCGGAAACCTGAGAAAATCTGTGTATATATACATACATACACGGTGTTTCAGCGAGACCTAATCGTTCGATGTATGTGGGGAACCCATGAACTATAAAAATCTGAAAAAATTACATAAATCTTTACCGATCAGATCTACCTTTGGAAAATATTGTCTACTTTATGGCATTTCCGGTTATACCGGAAGTAGCTACCAGTTTCATTATTTTAAAGGGAACCCCGCATTTTTGCCATTTCAAATTCCACACCCTATGTTTAAAATTTACTTTACCGAGTTATTTCGAAAAATTTGAAAATTGTGACAGCTGCAGACGGAAATCGGTGCTGCATCCTCACCGCTACGAATTTCAGAGTCGGACTATTAGGGTTTCAAGACACCCAAATAATTAATGTTGTGAATTATTTGAATTCTAAAAGTCTTTTACAACCCCCCCCCTCCTCCAATATGTCTTTAAGTTGCATCATTTCAAATGTCCATAACTTGCTTATTGCAAATGGAAAATGGACTTTCCTCAACGGCATACCGTTCAGAGTTCAAAAATCTACAACCTGTTAACATGACTCCATCCCTAAACGCAGCCGTACCAAAGTTAAAAAACTGGCTTTTTAGGTTAAGCCTAAATCTTTCGTTATTCTATTCTATTGACAGGTGCAACCTTTACTTATTTGGATCTCACTTGGTCCTTGATGTATCAATAGTTTAATAACAGTGAATCAAAACAACATTTATTCTCAAAAAAAAAACAAGCAAAACATAATAAAAAAGTGAAATAATTTATAACACAATGTTGATTTTGCAAATGTTTGTTAAGTTACATAGTAGCAAATTGCGGATTGAATTTAAATTAAGAAGTCGTAAACCGTTACTACGCAACTAAGAAACATTTGCAAAAACAACAACTCTTACTGTCAATTGATTAAAATCGATTATGACGTACAGTTTCAGCACACTAAATCAGGACTTCACGAGTAATTCGTAACAAACACATTTTGAATTAGTACGAGAGAAACGTTAATGTCGAGATAGGTAGTTGTTCAACCTTCTACATTATAAGATTTACGTTTATAGCAGTAAACTTCAAATATGTAACAAATTACACGTGGTCAATGCACTTTTACAAATTTCATGGTAGCTGTCATATTAATCTATTTTATTAATTCTAAAATGTCATGTAACGGGACCAAATTTTGTCTGTGGCTCTTTTACACTACCGTAAAAATTGAGTGACTGGAAGGCTTTAATCCCCGCAAAATATAGCAAGTATAACCTAGCAGGTAGCAAAAGTAACTAGAGCACTGTTGATGTGTGGTCAGAAGATTTATTATATGCACATAGACATAGATCACTGAACTCTAAGGTATAGGAACTAGTGTAACTAAAGAATTAGTAATTTTACCTCAAACAAACCGATCTTCATATGCATCAGTTTGTAGTTGAAGTTAATAATAAAGAAAAATAAATGCTCGAGGTATAGTTGCTACCCTAAATGAGAGTGAAATACGTATACAGAATGCAGTAACACATCGAAGACATTCGTTAATTGTACACTTTACTGTTTACCCTACAATTGTAAGTATAAAGGTATAGATACTAGTGTAACTAAAGAGTTAGTAATTTTACCTCAAACTAACCGATCTTCAGGTATAGCTCAGTAGTTGAAAGTTAAAAATAAAGAAAAATAAATACTCATGGCACAAAATCTCTATCCTAAATTAAAGTTAAAGATTTACACAGATATAAAATAGAATTTACACTCTTTATACAGAAACCTACTAGTAAATATGATGACCGAAGTTGAGTCACAAAAAAGTTTACAAATTTAGCGATACCGGAGCCACAGTTATATATTTTGTCAATGTAATATGACAGTTAAACAAGTACACAATAGCCTATAATTATTAAACTTACTATCTTACTATCCTCACCACCAAAGAATAAACCTGCATTATCACTTACAATAGTACGAGTTATATTAAAAAACGGATTCCAATTATTTCCGTAATAATTTATTTTAATTAATTACTCTTTTCTGAGATGATGGTAATGTAGTTACAGGTTTTCATATGATTATAAATACTGTTTATTATAAAATTTACCCATAAAAGAAAACGTTTACTTTGTTAAAATCAAAGAAAATTGTTCGCATTAATGACCATGGTAAGCAATAAAAGAGTTCTAGCAGATATTTTATCTTAATGTTTTTTATTGGTTATAATTTATGAATAATTATTCAGCGAAGTACTAGCAAGGGGCTAAACCCAGAGAGTCTTACACCTACACCTGTCTTTCAAGTTAGCATTAGGGCCCCTCTTACTAGAATATAAATTCAATTTCCCGCCAAAGGGCCTGGGATCGAAGCCCCGAGAGAAAATTGTGAGGCCTTATACCAGTCTTATAAGCTAGCATTAGGCCCGTTTATTAGAATACAGGTTCAAATTTCTCGCAAAAGTAATCAGAACGTAAACACTTAAATACAAATTCAAATTGACCGCGAAGGAACCAGGGGGCTAAGACCCGAAAGCAAATCGCGAAGCCCTATGTCTGTCTTATAAGTTAGCAATAGGCCCCTTATTAGAATACAAGTTCAAATTTCTCGCAATAAGTAATTATAATGTAAACACCTAATACAAATTCAAATTTCCCGCCAATGGGCCAGGGGCTAAGACTGAAAGCAAGTTGCGAAGCCCTATGCCTATCTTATAAGTTAGCAATAGGCCCCTTATTAGAATGCAAGTTCAAATTTCTCGCAATAAGTAATCAGAATGTAAACACTTAAATATAAATTCAAATTTCCCGCCAAGGAACCAGGGGGCTAAGACCGAAAGCAAGTTGCGAAGCCCTATCCCTGTCTTATGTTAGCATTGGGCTCCCTTATTATAATATAACACAAACAAATTCAAATATTTTTGGTCGATGGGCGAGGGCCTGAAAGTAAGTTGCTAAGCCCTACATCTGTCTCACAAGTTAATATTATACCCCTTATTACAATAGAAATTCATATTTCCAGCCATAATCTGCAGACTTAAATACAAATTCAAATTTTCCGCCAATGGGACCTCGACAAGGGGGCAGAGTCCAGAGAGCAAGTTGTGCAGTCCTTCACCTGTCTTACAAGTTAGCATTAGGCCCCTTATTATAATATAAATTCAAATTTTCCGCCAAGGGTACCACGACAATACACGAAGGGCCACGATAAGGCGCGAAGACCCGAGAACAAGTTACGACGCCCTACACCTGTTTACAATTTCGGTTATGTTCAGGAAGGGTTGGAATGGGGCCGCCGAAACAGCCTTCGCCCAAAGCCGCGCGCCGCAAAATTTTACCTATATGAAGCGTAAAACAAACAACTGTAATGCATATGTGTAACCATTTAATGCATTTATTTTCTGCTTAGACCTTGTACACATAATTTTAACTGTCAACCTTCAATATTTACTTTTAATTAATGTGTATTAACTAGAGTATTAATGCAATTTTATTTTCCACTTAAGCCTTGAGCATATAATTTAGCAGTCGACCATCAATGTTTTACTTTTAATTGATAGCACTATTAAAGGGAGTACACAATGAACCGTAAAACAGACTATAATGCACATGTGTAACCATTTATCGTATTAATGCATTTATTTCTGCTTAGATCTTGTACACATAATTTAACGTTCTCAAGGGTGAAATCGTTTAAAGTATGCAACTTTATTACCCATTTTTAATTATGTATAATGTTGAAGGTGACTTTCTCAAGGCAAAAATAAGCATGTTGTTGTAATAAAATTTGTGTATAGGTAAAGGTCACAACCCTCAAATTTTAATAACAATTATGCAGTCTCCTTTATAATAAACCCTATTACGAAAACACTCATTTAACACATCAATCGGTGGTTGTTACTTTCCGATTGCATTGTATAACAGCTTAATAAATGCATTTTACAGGTAAAATCATTTTAAAGCACGTTATTGCCGTAAGCAAACTAATTAGGTATAATTGAATTTCTCATTTTATTTTAATGGCATAGAAGTGCAATAATTTAAACTATGTATAAATAAATTTTCGTATAGGTAAAAGGTCACAATCTGTAGATAGGAATTAAAAGAAATGTAATAATAATTTTAATTACAATTATGCAATGCATTTATAATAAACGCATTATTATTTATCCCCGGCAGAATGATATTTCAACTTCAGGTTAGATAGACATAAACACCAGCTTTAAAAGATACCAAATCAATCTGCTTCTATCAATAATACGGTTTAATCATTTTTAGTCTTACGTTACCTGTAATAATTTTAATAACCATAAAATACATATTAACTTAAAAAAAAGTCCATCTGCTTCTATCAATAATACGATTTAATCATTTTTCATACGTATTTAATTTTTTTAAGGCTTACATTACCTATAATAATTTTAATAGACGTGTAAACTTAAAAAAATATCAAATCCATCTGCTATTATAAAACATCAATAATACGATTTAATCATTTTTCATCCGTATTTAATTTTTAAGCTTACACTACTGTAATAATTTTAATAGAAATGTTAACTCTAAAAAAATACCAAGTCCATCTGCTTCTATAAAACATCAATAACACGATTTAATCATTTTCGTTCATATTTAAGTTTTAGTCTTACGGCATCTATGCCTTACGAGACTAGGGTCTCTTATTAGAATATAATTTTTATGGCAGAGGCGAAGTCTGCGAACAGATTCCCGTCTTACAAGACTAGGACCTCTTATTAGAGTGCAACCCCCAATGCATAAATACATTTTTCGTATAGGTAAAAAGGTCACAATCTGTAGATAGGATTCAAAGAAATGTAATAACAATTATGCAATCTCCCTTGATAAAAACAACCCTAATAAATATTAATAACAGGTGTCCTAAGGGCGACGTCACAAAAAAACAAAATGGCGGCCAAGGTGTCCATATTCTACTCATGAAACTAGTATTCAATGACATAGTCAATTGTGTCAAATGCACTTCAATGTGTTACTATTCTTCTTTAAAGACGCTTTGATATGAGATGCTGTATACACAATTTGGATAGTTAAGGTCATAAACTAATGACGCAGGCTTCCTCTGAATTAATCGACACCAAAAGTCAATTTTTTAGGCTGGCTAGTTTGATGTTCAGAATTATTTTGAAGACAATGGGAGCAGAATTTAAAATTCTAATAAAAATGTAATTTTCTTTAATGAGGTTACGTTCTCAATTGTCTGACATTTAAATTGAAACGTATCCACTAACTGTTCAAGGTGTACGCCTTTATGTTATCCTGATGATAAGTCCATAAACTTTGATAATACCAATAACATTACGTAGTGGAGGCGTATTTGTTATCTTCCCGCATCCTAATAATGAAGGACGTCTATAATTTTAATCACTACTATTCAGGACAGCGAATTGGTTAATACTTAGATTAGATAGGTATCCTTAGCATTTGTCCGCTTTCGATGAGCGTGTCATCAGATGGCGCCGTAGATGGCAATATTATCCTAAATCACACAGTATTTTTTTTAGACTAAATAAAAATCAGAACAAAAATAAAACGAAATTAAATAGATAAAATAAACTTTTCTACGACTTTTCTAACCGCATAATTTGACTAATAAAAGTAAACATCTGTTTAAATTTAAAATAATTAAAAAAAAATCAACATAGGATGACCAGATGTTTGCACATCTCAATTTTGCGCGTACACCAATTTTCGATGTTTTTTAAATATTTAATTAAAATTAATGAAGTATTTCTTTCTTTATATCCGTTTTTAATTCCCAGACTTTTTAAATTAAATTCAATGATAATACCCACATAAAAATCAACCCCCATTAATTTTTACAATTTAATTAACTGAATTTGAATAATATTATTGTTGTTAAATCAGATCTTCTCACGGTTTAATTAATGATAAGGGGTCCTGTGAAAGACTCAATAAACGATTCTTATTTTTCCCATATAAAACATGTAATTGTGCAGCCTAGTTTTGTCACAGGAGATTTACATAACGAAATATATTTTGGAAATGGTGTCATGCCACCAAATTTTAAAATATTGCACATTGCAATCCATTGATAAACATTTCATATACGTATTATAGGTACACAAGGTTGCCTTTGTTCGATTAAGGCCATATAAATCAGCTTAAATTATGCTGAAAACACAATGTGAGAGAATGCTAACATGCAAGCAAAGATTCTTAAGATTAATTGTATAATTAATTAGTATGCATAAACAATCGTTAAATCGGAAATTTGTTGAAGAAAATCTATAACAAAATTTGTATGCCTTTCGGTTGTGTAGTTGTGTACATCTGAAATACCAGCACGTGTAAGTTGACTTCCTTAACACGGAATGTGATACGTAACTATTTTTTAAGGTATTGAAATTTATAAATGTAAAAGTTAACCATATTTATTTACTGCGCAGGAAAACTCATTAAATATTCAAAGAATTTATGGTAAAGTGTAAATTATCTATGCTTACAGAATATATAAATATAATATTATTCACTTCAGATAATTAAATTCCCTAACATTGATAACAGCTGCATAAGATAAATAAATTCTATATTTAAACGCTCGACTATCAGGCTTTTCATTCGTACTGATTATAAATAAGTGATGAGATATAAGCCCAGTGGAATTGACAACGGTGCATATCGTAATTAAGAACAGGTAATCATGTGGAAAAAATGGTTGCATAAGGAAGTGGATCCCATTTTAACAATTGGGGACAATTGTCGAAAATCTGTAAAAAATGTTTATCTATAACCAATAGGGTTTTCAAATTTTTAGCTGGCTAAAGAAAGGTTAATTTGAAACCTGATAGATTGAAATCGGTTAATAATTTTAAATAATTGCAAAAAACGGTCTAAATTGAAAATCAATCATTTTTCATCTTACGAAAAAAAGCACCTACATGCTTGAGACTTTCAGTAATTATGTCTTTTATTACCGGTAACCCACCATAATTTTTCCGTTAAAAAATATTAATCTGTTCTATTTTTTTATAAAAAAGGACCAAAAATGTATTGTGCAATTTGTTCCTTTTTTCGTCGGTTTAGAGGGTTTTCCTGAGACATTATACTTCCTGGAGACTTATATAGGGTGTACTAAAAGTCCATCAGGAAACTCCGGGAGGAGATTCTACGAGCTAAAATAATAGCAGTTTGTAAGGAATTTTTTTTTAGGATTGTCATTTGTTTGCAAGTTACGGCTTGTCAAAGACCAATTTTTTTATTTTATTTATTAACGATTCTGGTTTTACAAAGAGATAGCGTTAGATAGTGGAATTACATGAACAAAGTATGACATATTCTCCTATTTTATAATAATAAGAATAATACATTTTATTTGTCCAACAGAAACAAGTACCAATTACAGGGCAAACTGAAAAAAAAAAAAAAACTAAATACAAATACATAAACACCAATACAAGAGAAAATACTACACACATAACATAAGGATTATAAGTTACTTTTTCTGACTAAACGGTTGCATTTATCGGCTTGAATAAAGAGCACATAATTTTTTCTAATATTGTTTCTCTTTATAATAATGTTCATATTTTTGCGATGTTTGGCAAGAGAAAAAAGTTATCAACAAAACAAATTTTGAGTTTTAGGTATAGTGCCCTCTAACGGCGCATAATGGAACTTTTTTATTACTGCTCCAATAGAACTTGATCTAATTAGTAAGTATGTCAAATGAGAGACTAATCGACCTTGAACTGCAGAAGTAATTTAAAAAGAAAATTAAAAAAAATCGGTCTTTGACAAGCCGTAACTTGCAAACAAATGACAATCCGAAAAAAATTCCCTTACAAACTGCTATTATTTTAGCTCGTAGATTCTCCTCCCCGAGTTTTCTGGTGGACTTTTAGAACACCCTGTATAATATACAGGGTTAGTCAAACCTTCGTCGTAGTCCAATATCTTATTTATACTAAGAAATACCAAAAATTTGTATAAAGATAAAAGTTGAAGACTAGTCAGGAGCATATTTTAAAAATATTTTCGAATATACAGGAACATCCATATTGAATGGGTGAACCAAACTTACTTTTTTTCTAATGGAATACCCTGTATATTATTTTGAAATTGAACATGGCTTAATTTTTACTATGTTATACGGGGTATTTTAGGAGTTTGGACCAATTTTAAATAAAAATCGTACCGTATTCGAGAACTTACAGCCTCTAAACTTGGCAAAAAAAAATTATTTTTAATTTGTACGAGTTTTCAAATATGTCTAATTTTTACCCATAATAGTGTTTTTTGGAAAAGCTTATTTTTTTACACATTGTGGTCCATAACTCGACCACGTCATTATTATAGTTTTCTTAAATGGAAGTTGAACACAGCTTAACCTGACCATTACTCCAATATACGGTTTTACTATGTTATACGGAGTATTTTAGGAATTAGGGCCAATTTTAAGTAAAAATCGTGCCGTATTCGAGAACTCGTAGCCTCCAAACTTGATACCCTGTACATTTTTTCATCCATCGATGGATAGATTCATCCCCTTCAACTTTACTATTTACATTTGGCTACACTCATCATCGCTTAATTTTAGAAAACTAAAGAAAAGATTTCTTACCTATTCTAAGCAAAATTAATTATTTTTTAAATTAAAAATCAAGTCGCCTGGCATAAATGACGTTCTCCTTCTATCAATATTTGGCATTTCCCTTTTAATATTTACTTGCTGTTAAAAGATTATTTTTTTAACAACGAATTTCACCAAAGATGTTTTAATTGATATGGTTTTTTATTCTTGGAGAGTCTGAAAATAACTGCTTATTAGTAAAAATAATTTATGGCGCAAGATATCCCGATAGACGATGTCCTGATCAGAAAAATTTTAATAAATCACTTGAGAGATTTTTGGAAACTGGAAATGTTGAGTATAAACCGCCAGAAATTAACAAACGTGCGCTTAATGCTAATAACCACTTAACTGTTGCTTTGGCCGTTACAGAGAATCCGCACGTGAGTCAACATGAACTATAATAAATAGTAGGGTATTAGCCAAAGCTCTGCAGGAAGATGCTACACCAACATCATTTTCATCCGTACCGGTTACAACTGCACCAAGAGTTACGAGAAGCTGATTTTGCTAATAGAATGAACTTTTCTAATTGGTCAGTTAGAAAACTACAGCAGGATCCAAATTTTTTTGATAGAATGGCGTGTTCTGATGAGGCAACATTTCATAAAAATGGTTTTATGAATCAGCATAATTTCCATTATTATGCAACAGAAAATCCTCACTTAATAATGCCAACAAATTTTCAGGAAAGATGGAGTTTGAATGTTTGGGGGAGTGTACTGGGAGATCAGGTTATTAGACCCCCATTCCTTAGAAGCTCATTTAAATGCACAAATGTATGTTAATTTCATACGAAACGATCTTCTTGTTCTACTGGAAAATGTCCCTCTGAATATCAGGCAAGCAATGTGGTACCAACACGACGGGGTAGGTTTCCATTATTCAAGGCAGGTTATAAATGTATTGAACGAAATATTTCCTAATAGATGGGTTGGTAGGAATGGTCCTGTTGGGTGGCCTGCACGGTCGCCTGATTTGACAAAACCTGATTATTTTTTGTGGGGTTATGTTCATGACGAGGTTTACCAAACAGCTCCTACAACGGTTGCAAATATGAGAGAGAGAATAACAGAAGCTTTTAGATCCATTACACCCAATATGCTCAGAAACGTTGCACGAAGCTTCAACGAAAGAATAAACCTGTGCATCAGAGAGAACGGTCGACATTTTGAACAACTTTTATAACATTTAAGTTTACATTTAATGTATCTAATAAATTAGTTACTTTCATTTTCAACTAGTGTTGTTTCTTGAATAAAAAAAATGTTCAAGAAGTTTTGTAGTTTTATATGAATTGGGCGATGCTGAGTGTAGCCCATGTAAACAGTAAAGTTGAAGGGGATGAATCTCTCCATTGATGGATGAAAAAATGTACAGGGTGTTAAGTTTAGAGGCTACACAGCACAATTTTTACTTAAAATTGGCCCTAACTCCTAACATACCCCGTATAATATAGTAAAATCGTATATTGGAGTAATGATTAGGTTAAGTCCTATTCAACTTCAAAATAATACACAGGGTGTTTCATTTAAGAAAAATATAAAAATGACGTGGTCGAGTTATGGACCACAATGTGTAAAAAATAAGCTTTTCCAAAAAACACTATTTTGGGTAAAAACTAGACCATATTTGAATACTCACAAATTAAAAATAATCTTTCTTTTGTTAAGTTTGGAGGCTATAACTTCTCGAATACGGTACGATTTTTACTTAAAATTGGCCCGAACTCCTAAAATACCCCGTATAACATAGTAAAACCGTATATTGGAGTAATGGTCAAGTTAAGCCATGTTCAATTTCAAAATAATATACAGGGTATTCCATTAGAAAAAAAGTAAGTTTGGTTCACCCATTCAATATGGATGACCCTGTATATTCGAAAATATTTTTAAAATATGCTCCTGACTACTCTTCAACTTTTATCTTTATAACATTTTTTGGTATATCTTAGTATAAATAAGATATTGGAGTACGACGGAGATTTGACTAACCCTTTATATAATTTGGTAAGAAGATCGAATTTACTCCATTTTCACCTTCAAAATGGCATCCGAAAATAAAATGTAAGTCATATTTGGGGTGAGTTTATTGCAAATATATTTGCAAAAAAAAAAAGGAGAAATCGGTTTGAAACTTTGAAATTCGAGTAGCTGGCAATTTTTCACGTATTAAAAAAAGTTCCAGTGCCTCAATTAGGAGCTGAAATCTATTTTTTTAATTGGCCAATTGTTTATTTACGAATATTAAGGGTTGCAAATTTCCCTGCGACTAGTGTGATACTTGAAATTCATGATGCCATCTTGTACAAGAGAAAACGAACGTTTTACATGTGTGAAAATGAATTTTTAGTTGACCGTAACCGCGGAAATTGGCCATTTTTTAAAAAAAAAAATCTCAGCTCCGAGCTATGGGAACTTTTTTTTAATACGTGAAAAATTGCCAGCTACTCGAATTTCAAAGCATATTCCTCATAATAGGACATTTCTTGACGTGCATAGGCGTTTGGGTGAAGATGGCTGTTTTAAAAAACCAAAAGTTAATAGTGCTATTTCCAGAACTCGTCGCACTGCGCGAAACGAAGAAACTGTTTTACGAATGGTAGAAAATAATCCGAGAACAAGCACGAGGAAAATAAGATCAGCGGGACGAAATGTTAACCGTGATTCAGTTAGACAAATTTTGAATGAACAACTCCTTCGCCCGTATCATTTCCAAAAGGTTCATTCACTATTAGAACATGACTATCTTCCTCGTGTACAATTTTGCGAATGGTTGCAAAATCAAAGACACGATATTTTTTCTTCAATTTTGTTTACTGATATAGTTGGTTTTAGCCGTGATGGTGTTCTGAACCTACATAATATGCTCCATTGGAGTGATGAAAATCCTCATCAAACCATATTTAGAAGTCACCAATATGGGTTTTCTATTAATGTGTGGGCAGGTATAATTGACAATTACTTAATTGACCCATTTCAATTGCCCAATTGATTGACAGGTGAACTGTATCGAGATTTCTTGGAGAATGAACTAAATACGTTATTAGAGGATGTTCCATTGGCTATTATTGGTAGAATGCGTTACATGCATGATGGCGCGCCAGCTCACTTTTCTCGATTGGCAAAGGAATTTTTGGATAGGAGATTTGGAAATACCTGGATTGGTCGAGAGGGACCTGTACCCTGGCCACCTCGTAGTCCCGACCTTAATCCCCTCGATTTTACATTTTGGGGATTCATGAAAAATGATGTTTATTCTGTAGAAATACATAGTGAAGAGCAATTATGGATAAGAATTATGGAATCCACAGATAGATTCCGTAATAATCCAGGAATATTTCAAAGATGCCGTCAATCCTTAGGAAGAAGAATTGAAAAATGTATTCAAGTACAAGGACAACAATTTGAACATCTTCTAAAAATTTAATGTTTTTTTTTTAATCACTGCCCGTCATTGTTTTTGCAAATAAGCTACTTTGACGCTTTTGGATAATTTGCATGCATCGGATTCATTTTTCTCGTAAACTGTTGGTCCTAGCGACTTCAAGAAAGTATACCTTTCTGAAGCAGAAAAGATGGGAAAACACATTTTTCCAGTCGAAAATGACATACAGTGTAAGGCAAAAGAGTTAGGACCGATTCAAACAAGATGGAAACCTGTATGTGGCGCCTTCTATCAGTAATAAAAAAACTAAGGTCATATTTGAATTCTGCGTGATAAAAAGCCCCTGTATACAAAGTTTCGTCCGCTTAATACATCATTGTAAAAAGATATAAAAAAAAACAAAAAAATAATTAAACTTCAACACCTTGTCTTTTATATGTTTTAAACGAAGGCGTTGCGGACCTAAGTTCATAGGAATTTTTTTTCTTATTTTAGTGTCCTCTATCGCGTGGCACTATGCAAGGCACTTTTTTCTATGTCACCCTGTATATAAAAAAATACAATAAAAGTGTGGTTAATAGTATATTTTATAAGTTTCAAGTTGACAGGATTTTTGTGACGGGACTTTTTACCTTTTATCCCGTTTATAAATAAATGAAATAAATTCAGGAATATTGTTGCATGGTTTTAATATATTTTATAATTTTAAAGTTAGCAGGATTTTTCAGAGGGGAGCTATGCATTTTGTGTATATTTGGGGGTGAATTTTTACCTGTTACCCCCTTTGCAAATGAATGGGATAAATTCAGGATGATTGTTGCGTGGTTTAATATATTTCATAATTATAAAGTTGGCAGGACTTTTCTATTGAATTGCTGAATCACATCTCTGGCACGCCTAATGCAATCATCATAAACGATCTTAACGCCTGCCATACGCAATTTGTAAACTCCAATAACATCCGAAACGGCACCCGCCTTTCCCACAACAGTCTCACCTTTCCATTTTTCTCTGCAAGCAACACAGATCCAACAATTTTCATCTTCCAAGATGCCTCTATAGTGGACCACGTGCAACGAACCACTTATTAACACATCTCCACAAACAAGTCATTTAGTAACACTATCACTTTAGACCACCTTCCTTATCGTGTCAAAACGTCCCTAGCCCTCTTCCAACGCACATTATAAGAAAAAACTTAAAACGCCAATGGGAATGCATTCAGCGAATAAACTTCCAACAACCTTCCGGCGCACGAAATTCATACTACCAACGATGTGCACAGGCAGTCGCCGACTTAGCTTCCGTTATAACGAAAACAATATCAATACCCCAACAATCTATCGATATCTCCTGTGACCCGCCTTTCCATTGTCGCTTTGATCACAGTTACGAGGTGAGTGTATCACTAATTTCCGAGATGAAGGGCCTCATTCTCAAGACTGAATATAATCGACCTAACATCTTAATTTGGTGCGAAACCAACAAATACACCGAATAACAATGGACCTCTAAACTTAATTATAGAGGCGGGAAGAAATTCTGGCACACTTTCAATGTAAGTACCAAACGTAAATCCAAACTCGAGTCTTACTTAATTAAACTAGTTCCTAGCGACCAGGGTGACACCTTCAATCTGTTTATACTTCTCCGAAGGAGCGCTTCTTCGATGGCACCCTTAAAAACCGCCTAGAGCAAAACCTGAAGGATTTTCAAAACCCTATTTTATTAGATATAATCCCAGATGAAAATGATAACTTTTACTCTCCAATCGCACTTACCCAAATCGTCACCGACGCCCAGAAAGATAAAATATTTGCACCGGACACGATGTTCTCTTTTCAGCTGGGAAATGCTATGAGCAAATCCTATTTCGAAGACTGAGACTTCTTAGATCCAATAACCTACTACCCGACAGCCAGTTAGGATTCCGACCAAACAGGACCTGGTAAGATCCTTTATTAAAACTTCTCACTGAAACAGCGGTAGTTTTTTTAACACCATCATTCTAGCCTCGCGGTTTTTCTAGACACAAGGCAAGCCTTTGACAGAGTGTAGCATGCTGACCGTATTCACAAATTCTAAGCTGTAAGTAATCCCCCCCCCCTCCGTCACCAGTTTACAAAGCCCATACTTTCTTATTTAACATATATAACGGTTCGAATCTGAGTACGCTCACAAAGTTTTAAGCCAAGCAAGCGCCTTGTAATCGAGACTACTTAATCCTTGACATTCCTAGTTCAGCTCCATGAACATCCCTAGCTCATTTTTCCCACGAAACTGACAGTCGGCCTGGGCCAACCAATGAAGGATGTCCGTAAATCCTAACTACCAAATATCTATTACTCACAAAAGTTCACGTGGTCATTTCCCTCCAAAGGGAAATATTACCATTTGGAGAGATTACCTACCTAGGAATAACGCTTACTAAGACCGCCGACTTTAACAAAGTATGATATCGAATAAATCTCTCAGCATGCTTAGAGGTCGCATACGACGCACTTAGTAAACCTACATTCGCCCCATGTGCTTCATAGTTCACCGCCCTAAAACCAACACAACTTATCTCCATATTCGCAATATAAACGCTGAGTTACACGGAGAATACACAACTACAGAACACCTAACGAAATTAGAGTACCACACTAGCATCAGCCTTCCTTTTACACAAAACCTCGAGGATTTCTTTTATTTCCTAAGATAAAACAACGAAGGCTCACGCTAACGGCTCAGGATTACTCTACCGCAACACAAACACATACACGTTAACAAATAAAATAATCACCCTGCAAGCTCCACGATTTTTTTTAAACCACATACCACACCCTATTGAATGCACTTAAACACTATAGAGGAAACAAATATAAACCAGCATGAACGATTCTGGCGCCCTGCTCCCGCCCTCCCACTCCTCTTTCTCTCTTAAGCCCACTTTCCGAAACAAAAAAAGTTAATGTCGCGAACCATATTTATGTATATGCAAATTTTTTTTGTGCTTCCGTTCGACAATACAAACTTTCCAATCTTCAAAATCGTTTAGTAGGTCTAGCCTGGCAAAAGGTCGAAACTTTTGGTTTTGTACCACTGATTTTTCATACACGAATTTTTGCTGACGGATGCCATTAATATCAAAGCCGTTTAACACTTTGATGTTCAGTGTTGCCAACATACCTTAAAATATGACGGCGATAAATTTTTTTTATGAATTAATAACCTCAACAAAAAATGCTGCGTATCACTAGTCCAGAAACGATAGTTTTACGAGTATTCGCAGTTGCAGGCTTCCGCTATTGTAATCAAGGAACACAATAAAGGGAAGTGGCAACATTGCTGCACTAGATAATGAAGAATTAAAAAAAAAACAAATTAATGTATGAGAAACGCTTACCACTTCCGAAAACTTTATAAGAGTGAAAATGGTAAATGGTAGAGCAGAGGGATCGTATTAATTTTTACATTCAAAGGTTCAAGGTCGCGTCCAGCCAACACATGTAGCCAAGTTAGTTGTAGCTGAGTACTCCACTCTAGCCCAGTGAAACGTAGCGTTTGCGTTGCCCAAGTCCACTACTTAAATTTGGTTGTAATCTGAAGTTGGACTTGACTTAATAACATAAGCTAATTTTTATTTCGGTTTTTACGCTTCTGGCAACTATTAATTGTCAAAAATTATTTGAACTCACAATCGAATTAAAAAATTTCTAAGATTCAAATTTGGAAGTTTGGAATCGACGTTAGTCTTTGAATTCTTAATAGAGAACTTCAAACCTCTACTAAAGGATTAAATCATTACTACACCTTGTAACATCGTTACATCTAATTTAAAAGTTGTGAATGTTTTTAGTAAATCTGAAAAAATAAGATTTAATCGAGGAATTAACAAGTTTCCAAAGAAACCAATGTTTTACACAAGTTTCATCTAAAACTTTAAATTTATTATAGATGTTTGGTTTTTATTAATTTTCCAGGAAAATAATAATTCATCCCTTATTTACAGAACAACAAATCAATAAGTTCCAATATAATTAAGATAACATTTTCTTATCAATCATATTTCAAAATATTTGAAAGCAAACAATCTCGTGATTCGTTATTCCAAATATTTGAAAAAGATAACTTGATTATTGGGAAGTTTAAATATTGACGTATTTGGGGATCTTCGAAATGTTTTTTAACGTTTCACATAAACGGTCCGCTAATAACTTTTTTTTTCTAATTTAATTTAGCTTTCAACATTATCCCCCATGCAGCGCTTAGTAAATGCAAGTTAACAGAAGGATCGGGATAATTATAGTAGCTAAAAAAGGTGGCTGGAAAGGAAAAGCGAATTAACTGTACATAATAACATATTCATTGCACTAAGAAGCGACCCTAAGGTTACAAAACAGCGGAATTAGGGAAAAATGGGGGAAGCTGGGTAGAAGATTACTTCTGTATCGGAAGTGGGTGGAGGAAGAGGTTTTGGAAAGGCACTCTTTGTCGCGGTGGAGAGAATCTCATGACAAGTTGCAAAAGAGAAGTAGGTGGCATGAGCTCCACCAGTTGTTAAATTTTTGTGTACTCAGGCGTGGACACTTGGGGACTTGATAGCTTTCATCACATGTCGTCGAAAGTAGGGCCCACTTGTGTGCAAATAGAAGAATACTTCGGGGTTAGATTGGGAATATCCGAGGGTATATGAAGGGAAAGCGCCTACCAAATAAGATGCACCTGGGAATACCACAAAGTTCAGCACAGATCTCTACGGGGTGATAAACCGGATAAATGAAATAGATGCGTTGTTTCTCTTGGAGATATTCCGAATAGGTTTCGAGATTTTTCGAAGCTTAAGAGATTCGAGGATCTCTACGGGAACGATAGGAGTTTAAAATTGGTGGTTGGGGCGGGAAAACAAAAGCTTACCAACTGTGTCAAAGTCGAAGTGATCATTGGCAGCGGCTCGCTAGATTTGGTTGTAGTTAAGCTTTGTGTTTAAACACGGGAGGCGATGAGGGACAAAAAGAGTTTCAGTGTTGTAATGGTGGAGATATTTCGGATACAATATAGAACGGAAGCATGGTAAGGAGCGGACTTAACGGTTTTAGTTGAGGAAGAACCGATGGAAGGCATTGGAGACGTTCTCTCTTGTAGGATAATGATGAGGTTTCGTAAAAGCGGTGAAGTCATGTTATACTATGGCTGTTAGTGAGGTAAATGCGAAATTAGGGACAAAAAAGGTTATTGTATTAAAAAGATAGACTTCCGCCTAGGCGTCCTTACACCCCCCTTGGACAATGGGAGTCCTATAATAGAAAGAAGGTCTTTTTGTTAGTAAAAATAAAAACAATATTTTATACTCTTTTTTGAATACGTTTAACCTCGATTCTCGTTTCGTGGTTCCCTTTCCTTTGTTAATTCTGGACCTGTGCAGTTCTTTTCCTGACTTAAGGTCTGGTCTGCTCTTCTTTTATCGGTTGGTATTTCGGCTTGTTCCTTGCATTCCGCGAGTTAGATCTTCTTCAGGGACAGAAACCGCTTCTGTATGTTGACTTATGGAACGCAGTGAGAATACCTAGAAGCGACGACCACGAAGTCCGGGTTTCAGCAATTAAGACGAGAAAACGCTTGTATTTTATAAACTTTTTTGTAACAATTAATTATTTTGAAATCGAAGACGACTGCTCAGATCAACGGTTGAATTGGAGTGAAATGTTTTATAGAGTTGAACTCAAAATTTATAAAAGTATCGAGTCAAAGTTCTTTAAAGCTAAATAACTTTTTAACACGCAATGAGATCAATATCGATCAGTTTTCTTTAAAACTTCAAGAACACGGGCGAGAACTGCTACTAGACCGATCAGAATTTTTTCATCAAATTGATCCATAATAGTTTTCTTCCGAACTCGCTACTAGCTAGAAATTACGCCAGAGCTTCTCGAACTTTGAAATAATAATTTTCGTTGAAATTCTGAAAAATTCCAAGCCAACGTTCTTTAAAGTTGTTTTTAATTCGCTACCAGATCGCTTTGTGGAATAATGGTTTTCATCAGAAATCTTCAAATACCCGTTTTAGAACTACTGGAATTCTCAAACAACATATTTCGTCAAAAATTATAGCCTAAAATGGAGCGTTTGAATGCGCGATCGGATCACTTTGGACCATACTTTTTTTTAATCCTACATAAATTGCTATAAATTGTGCAGAACTACTGGAATTCGCAATGAAAAATAACAATTAAATCTACTGTCGAATAACTTTAATTTGCGATCTTTCGGCCATAATAGTTATCTTCAGCACTCCTCAAATAGTAGCTAATTGAGTAAGCTCAAACCATTTCGTCAAAGTGTAAAGCTAACCCTTTTTGAGGTTAAATGTGCAATTGGATGGATTTGGACCATCACATTTGTCTTTACAACTATGCGAGTACTAGTTTATAACTGGTACCAGAACTATTGGAACTGGAAAAAACATTTTCATCAAAATTTAAAGTCGACATTCTGTAGAATCGAATTACTTTAATGCACAATCGGATTGCATTTGGAAACGATACCTGTGGAACTCTTACCCTAGCATTTTCGTCAAAACTTTCGTTAAGATTCAAAACCGGCCAAAATGTTTACTACAGATACATTACTTTTTTAGTGCGTTTTAATGTACGAGTTCCATTTGTACACAACATAAACAGAAACGACAAAAAATTATTACTGTATGACCACCCCAGTCAATTCAAGGAGTCCACAAATGCAGTCCTGAACAAAAAAAATATTTCGGGAGAACACATTTAACGCTTTACACCTGAGAAACTAATAGATTTTAGACCAACAGTTACTTACACATGTTCATCAAGAAATAGAACGAAATATTGAAACACTCCGTATATGTTTTGTTAATATAAAGTTTACTCTCCAAGAATATTAACTACTCAAATAGTAGTGAAAATATTTTCACCATAACATACACACAAGAGCTAGATAAAAAAAAAAACAGTTTCGTCACAATACAAGTAAAAAGTCGATCTAACATCAGTAGTGGTTTAGTTTAGACTGCTTCTGTTGCCTTTTTCCTTCATAGTGGTAATTAATATAACAATTCACGAATAATGTCCATTCACAGATAAACTAAAAAAAAACGTTCCTTAAATTTTGTCGCTCTTAAAATTTTGCCGCCCTAGACCATAACCTAAATCCATCGTTGTCCAACCTGAAGGATCTTAAAAGTTTACGACACATTACTAAGATAAGAGTTTATACATTACACATGTTATTTAAGTACAATAAAATCAAGTGTACCAGCGTATTTACACTATAATGTAATCATTAACAATTAAAACGCAAGAGAAGCGTTCCAATAATTAAAAACTATTGTGCAGGTATTTTAAAAGTCATGCTCTTGTAATATGAAAAATAGAAGCTTTATCATCCGTAACCGGAAGTGATTCTTTCACATTTTTATATTAAAATTAACAAACTACAAGCATGATTATAATAATTCATCAAAATCCATATATATATATATATATTTGAAGTCATATGAAAATTATTCAACTGTGAAACTGACACAATTGTCACATTGAAATTTACGAGACCATAACTGTATGTATGTTGCCAAATCGATTACTCCCAAAATTTGCAAATAGATTTTCGTCTCAGAATTGTCCAAAGAATAACGCCACGAGTAGGAAATGCGCAAATCTCTACACACCCTATATATATATATATATATATATATATATATATATATATATATATTTTGTAGGCAAAAAAAATTTTCAAATCGCCATTGTTACCGCGGAAGAAAAGATAATTAATGGGTTTTAATATAGGTTTAATAAATCGTAATTTGGGGATATTTTATGTAACTGATATTTGACTAAGGGTTGTAAAGAAAAGAAAAACATATGTTGGGGCAGAAAACACGTGTTCGCTCGAAACTGCCTTTACTGAAAGACCGTGACGAATCGTTGAAAATTGCTATGCACACGGATTTTAGCTAAAAACGTCGTGTTGGTAATTAATTACATAGGAACATACCGCAAATCAAAAGGCGTCCTAGTTTGTTACTTGAAAATTCGAGATAATAAGGTTTGTTACGGACGAGTGTAATTTTAAAAATTAATACTTATTTTAGTAAAAAATATGAAAATATTCCCACGTAATATTTCTTGTTTTTTTATAACTTTTAAAAACGGGGGTAGATTTGGGAGTACCGACAGGGAGTTGCAGTTAAGAGTTTCGATTCAGGGATCGTTCCGACTGTATGATTAAAAACCATTCATTGTAAACCGCTGTGGCTATAAATATCTTATCGCGCACTAAAAATGCAATTTTGCCTTTCCCCTTTTTTGTTGGTTTTAATGTAAGTTTTTCACAAAATTAAAGTGGTCGGGTAAACAAAAGTATTGCTACATAATCGTATGGTTCGAGGTTCTAATCTGCGAAACTGACGTTTAAACAACATATCTCTAAATAATTGACACCGCGTCCTGTTTAAACCACGTATCTTAATCCGTCGTGGTTGTGAATAAGTGATTAAGTAAAGGATTATATTCAAACTAAAAGCACTCCGCGTCAGACAGTACAGTGTCCCCTCCTTCATTGCTTGTACGAGTTGGACTGTTTACTAATATTTACGCCCGTGTAGACCCGATAGACCCCAGTTAATTGTTATAAATGATGCCGAAGTTTACAGACACGGGTCCAGATGACATTAAAACCACCTTTAATTCCATTGTTACGGTTAAACTAACCCGTTCTTATTGTTTTTAAATGGAGAGAGATGTATAGATGAACGTGTAAGCTGAGGAAGGATAGTGTAGTTAGTAACGCAGTCACTCAAACTTGCGGGTAGGTTATCGGTCACTTTGTTATTATTTTATTGCATCTTACTCCCTGCGAGGCTTTGTTTTAATGTTTTTTTAAGTGTCTTATTTAGCCTGCTTATTTAGAATTGTTCGTCTACGAACTGATTTGTTATATATATATATATATATATATATATATATATATATATATATATATATATATAATTAATTTATTATAATTGTACGTATGTATTTTTTGTGCTTTTATTATACACTATACAATTATGTATGTGAAAATTAATTAAAAGGCTTTACTAAAATAATTGTGTACGCACTTTAACCTGATTTAATGGTACTTTGTATATTGACATATTGAACTCTTTCTTTGTTCTTTAATTTATTAATGTACTTGTGCAATTACTTATTTATTAACAAAATGGGGTTTCTTGGTGGTTCTTTCCCAATATAGCAAATGAACGAGTTGAACCACCACCAATGTGCAAAGCTCGTTAATTCTAATTTGAGTAGTTTCATTGTTTACCTGTCCCACTATGATGCAACATAACCCTTCGTAGCTACCACTAGACGGCCAATTCCTTTTATCAAATTTGAGTTTTGCAAGTAACTCAATATCAGACTTGTAAATAAAATCTAATGTTTTAATTATTGCCTGGAAAGTCAATGTAAGGTGAGCAATTAATGTGAGTAAGCATAGCATTATTGTCAGTAAAGTCAAGATACATGCCTTAGCGATTCTTTCTTGAATTTGCATTATTGCCAATAAGTTTAATATCATGCGCTTAAAGTTTTTATAATCTTTTAATTATTGAGAATAATTTCAAATTATACTTTTAAGGATAGGGTGCCCTTGGGACACTACAATATATGTATGTATGTATGATATATATATATATATATATATATATATATATATATATATATATATATATATATATATATGTGTGTACACACAAGACTCTCTTACTAATTTTTCTCGACGCTCGGTTTTCTCTACCTTGGTATACAATATACTACTCACCAGTACTTACCATTAGTAAGCTTACATTTAAAGCGTGAACTCCCTGGGTAAGTAATGAATATTAGTGCCTACTATTCTACGTCTCAGAATATGAAAGAGTAATAAATTACCTTGATAACGACAGGTCAGCAGTGTACTTATTAAAGGCATATACTTGTAATGGTAAACATGGCCTATTAATACGTACAAAAAAAAATTAAGTGATTTAATATCTAAGTTTTTGTCTGAGTAACCTGGAAGTTTTTTTTATCAAACCAAATGATGTTTCTTAACTTGCATTTAATCTGTTGCAAGTTTCAGCACAGAAACCGTTTGTGACCCCATTATCATGTGTTTTAAATTTACGTAAATCAATGGAGCATTTTATTTAAAAAGAAATGAAGCTATAGCACTATCTTTGTTAGTTACGTACAAATTGTTTGAGATTAGCACACACGTCATCTTTACTGAAGCAGATAATATATTATTCTACAGAATAGCGAGGATCGTACGAAATTCCAAGAGTGTTTGTATAAGTTTAGAAACTACTCATTACACTGTTATCTAATTATTGTAAATTAAAAATATGACTAATTCAACGGGAGATGCATAAGATGCAATTACCACATCACTTGTGTTCCGAGTCCTAGCTCACAAGGGATTATTACGAAGATATGAACGCTGATGTTTTTGAAGAATATTTTCAACAAATAATAGCCAACATTCCACGGAGAGCTGTAATTGTTCTGGATAATGCAAGTTACCATTCTAGGTAAGTCGAATGTTTACTAACAACTGCATGGAAAAAAGGAAAGATTGATTGTTAGTTGCATATCGCATTTGTTTCCAATACCTACCTTTATGACAATGACAATGTAAACTACATTTATAATTATTTTAAATTAATCAAAATATTAGCATTTTGAAATAGCCACAGCTAAAATAAATAAATTTCACGCCTTTCAATTGTTTTAATAATTAATCTACAATTTTTAATGCATTGAAAACTCAACCGCACGTCTATGAGTTGTCTGATTTTCGGGCGAACTTTAAAGGGTAGTCTTATGTTTGCCGTTTACCTGAACCGCCATAATTTGCATGAAATAATTTCAATGGGCTTGAGCATTCAGATATGCTCTAAACACGTCTTCATTCAACACACACTTGATTCAAAAACATTCAAGTGTATTTCGAAATAAAAATCTTTTCCATTAGTACCCCGTATTTACATAAACCGGGCCTCCGAAGCCCGTATACAACTAGTTCCTATAAAACCAGTTTCAAGGCTGATAGTTATTATAATTTGTCAGGCACTGCTGCGCGGAATTGTACGTGTCTGTGCAAGTTGAAACCTGGTTGTAATAAAAGTTGCATTGAGTGAACTGGTGAAACACACATGATAATGGCGTCAAAGAAGAATGTGAAAAGAGTGAGATTTGGTGACCGTGTCTATGAAGAAACAGTGTCGCAGTGGGCAGCTGAAAATGATGATCTGCCTTCTGAAAAAAGTGACGAGTCTGAAGCAGAAAATAATGACACAGAACAGAAGACACAAATTTCGAATTGGTTTCTGATGAGTATTCTGGATCTAGTTCTGACGATGATGACGATCATTCACAGGATGATGTTGAACCATATTGGTAATTCTTCAACGACTGGTTACATTGCTCCAAGTGGTCTGGATTGAAGTTTGGAACCTCCAACAAAACATAAAATTTAACCTGGCGTGTGCCAGGACTAGCAAGAAAACCTATGGCTGCAACACCGAACAAAGCGTTTCAGTTATTTCTAACTCCAGTTATTGTACAAGAAATTGTGCACTGTACTAATTTAGAGGAGATATGTTTTTCCGGAGCAAAACCGTGGAAAGATGTAACTGTTGATGAATTTCATGCATTCTGTGGTTTAGTTATTCATGACAGAAGCCTGGGATATTCCTGCGAGGGAACTATTTTGTAGTGAATTTGCGAATCCTATATACCGAGCCACAATGTCCACACTACGCTTTGTAGAAATACGAAGATTCGTCAGGTTTGCCGGCAAGAGAATCCGGAATGGGTGTTTGCAAACCGATAAGTTAGCAATGGTGTCCTACGTTTGGGATTTATTCATTCGGAATGCAAAATCATCGTCGTACCGGATACTAACGTAACTATTGATGAACAACTCGTTGGGTTAAGATGTAGATACAGATTCGTTCAATATATGCCAAGTAAACCGGGAAAATACAAGACATAACTTAATGAAAAGGATTCATAAATGTTTACAAGTAGATGGTGCTAATTTTGAACACTTATTATAAAATTTCATTTGTTTAATATTACATTTAGTTATTTTTGTTTGTAAGTTATCTAATTAAATTAATACAAAATACCTAGTCAACGTTTTTAATGATATCCACAATTAATAATCCTTTCAGGGTATTGGTTACTTTTCAGAATTAGTAACTTATGAAAAAATAACAAAATATCACCTTAAATAATGGAAATCATGGCCTACCCTTTACTAATGTTGAATTGGCTTAAAAAAATACAGCGGAAAATGTAATAAAATACAGGGTGTTCTATTTCAAGTAAGCAACTTATAAATGATTTAAATTGTGCATGTTGGCGGCTAAGTTTAAAACACCCTGTATGAAATATCAATGAGATGGATATATGGAGTTAGCGGGCAAGCGCTTGTTGTTTATTGGTTACCATTTCACGTCACTAGCTTCGTTATTAATGGAGATATCGTTATTCAATGTGGACTAGGATTTTTTCAAAATTTAAAAAAAAATCGAACTATCTCGAAAATACTTCATTTTTGGTGTAGGACATTGTGCACAAATTTTATCTAGAATTTCATGTAGAATTCGAAAATAAAATAAAAAATATTGGGTTCCATTTAAAATAACAAAGTTGACGTCTACTTCCGGTATAACCGGAAGTGCCACATTCAGGACAATATTATATTTGAACTCAGCGTCATCCAAAACCTACATCTTCGTAATTTCAGATTTTTAACATAACTGTATCCGCCATTACTTTTAATCAAAACTCTTCGCGCCACACCCTGTATAGTATGTTATTTTTATTCAACATTCATTGTTAAGTTCCAAAGTAAACTAAACTTAATATAATGTTTGTTTTATAACCATATCAGTAAATCTCTTGAGACTTGTTAAATTCATTAGCATAATCGTATCGTGTTTAAATGTTTCGAAGATATCTCATAATTTTCATTAATAAAGTGTCGTGTGATAATAACGGATATTACTTCAACTTGCTTATATTCTGAACATGACAAAAAATTTTATTTCACCAAATAAACCATGCGGTTTATAATATCAAAGGAATATACTTTCATAGTACGTTAATTGCTTAATATACAATGAATCACTTTGGTTAATAGTTTTTAGTGAATCAACTTTAAATAGTTTGTCTATAATTTATATCATTTATACTTAATCAATATAGACCTTGCTTTTTAATAATTTATGTAGGTTTATTTGCAAAAGACTTTTTGATTGCTTTGCTGTGTAATCATTTACAACAATCTTGCTTTGAAATATAGTTTTAAAAACTACTGACAAATTATTGCTCAGGCAATCATCATCAGAATTATCAAACAAACAGGAAACCTTATAGTAAACTTTTTACGGGTGCACCTACACAAATAATGCTGCTATCAATAAAATTACGATGAAAATATCTGGTGTAGACCACCACACGACCTTCCAACATACAAAATGGAAATTAAAAGAAATGAAATAATTTTAATAACATTTTCTTTAGGATAATTACGCAACCTGTTTTATAAGAAGTTTATTACGAAAATAGGCAAGATTGTAAACGCAAAAACAATCATCTATATCAAACAGACGTTCAAAACTTCATGAGAGGCAGAGGTTAATAGACATCTAGATGTTATCTTAGATTAAAAAATGAAATAATTTTAATTTCAATTTTTTGGGATAAATATGCAACCTCTTTTGTGCGTTCATAACGAAAACAGGCAACATTGTAAAAACAAAAACAACAATCTAGAGTCTAGAATGACGTTTAAAACTTCATGTCAGATAGAGATTAATTGACATAAATACAAATTACGGTAAAAAAAATTGCAACTCCGCCCGCTTCTATAAAAATATCGATAATACAACTTCGGCATTTTCAATCATATTTATTTAATTTTTACATTTATTTCGCTTTACATTAAAAAACTTTATAAAGAAAATTTATGTAAAATTAAATTTTCTTTAAAAATACGTTTGCACTTTTTCGTATAAAATTAATCGTTATTCAGAAATGAAAAAAAATTGCTGCCAAATTACGCAAAAATTGCATAGAACATAATTAATCTAGATCTTGGTATTTTTATATCTTTGAAATAATAAACCCCACCCCCACCCTCACCGCCGCTGGATTTCTCCCAAAATCTAATCAGCTCTAAGCCAATTGAAAATAAGCTGAAATACAAAATTTTATGTACATAGGTATTTTCGTTCTGGAGTTATCGTGGATACTAACATACATCCATACACACACACAGACATCCAGACAAGATGGCCGATCTTGGCGAAACTTGGTCAAAAGTTGTAAAATGAGCTAATAAGCCGATTTAGCGATAGTGAAGAAAAAGTCGATTGCATAACCTTCTATCATATGTATATGTAGGTTGGAAGGTAAAAATGTGTAGTTTCGCCAAGATCGGCCATCATGTCTGGGTGTCTGTATGTGTATCTGTCTATGCGTGTATGTGTGTCTCGATGTATGTTAGTATCCACGATAACTCCAGACCGTAGGTACTTAAAATTTTGTATTTAAGCTTGTTTTCATTTGGCTTAGAGCTGATTAGATTTTGGGAGAAATCGAATGGCGGAGAGGGAACAGCTACATATTTCAAAGATATAAAAATACCTAGATATAGACCTTAAACAAATCGATTAATTACGTTATATGTAAGTGTTTGATATGATAATTTAGCGGCAAAAAAATTTCTAAGGTAGAATTTTTCAATATCTGAATAACGATTAATTTTATAAGTAAAAGTCTAGACATATTTTTTAATGAAAATTTAATTTTACATAACTTTATATAGTTTCTTAATATAATGCAAGTTAAGTTTAAAAATTAATTAAACATGAATGATGATGGATAAACTGTATTATTAATATCTTATAGAAGCGACCGGCTTTGAAATTCTTTTTAAGTTAACATTCGACATGAAGTTTTTAATGTCATTCCGACATAGATTATTGTTTTTGTTTTTACAATGTTGCCTGTTTTCGTTATGAACGTATGAAAGAGGTTGCATAGTTACCCTAAAAAATTCAAACTAAAATTATTTCATTTTTTTTAATTTTTTAAGTTAGCATGTAGATTTCTATTAACCTCTGTCATGAAGTTTTAAACGTCTGACATGAATTATTGTTTTTTTTTTTACAATGTTGACTATTTTTATAATAAAAGAGACTGCATAGTTATCCTAAAAAAATTGTTATTAAAATTATTTCATTTCTTTTAATTTTCATTGTGTAGGGTGGAAGGTCGTGTGCTGTTTTACACCAGATATTTTAGTTTATAAATATCAATCTATTTACTGTAACCATAGCAGAGAAAGCGCGGAAATGCGAAAAACACCATTCACGTAATTTTCAAATTGAAGAGACATGTATGTTTTAATCTCTTTTTTGATAAAATCAAGCTTACCTACTTTATATATTACTTATGACTAAAGACATAAAAACAGATGAGTTACAAGCAGGTCCGGCTCAAGAGTTAATGGCGCCCTAGGCGAGTGTATTAGAGCCCCCGCCCCAATAATTCAGTCAGTAAACGTGAAAAAAAAACAAATTCAATTATGTTATAAATTTACTATTGTCAGGTAATCATAATAACTTAACAATTATTTACACTTTGCGAAGGTGTTTACAACAAAGAGTTTACATTTTTTTGTTTCCTGGCTTTCTGTTTGGCAAATGTTGCCAGTGATAGGCAAGTGGGAGGGCGGGGTGGGGAACCCCAGCACGAGAAAAAAGCTTCAAAGCTGTCGTGATTAGAAATCTAGTTTAGCGTTGTTACAAAAACTACGAACAGCGCAGTACATTATAAACTATATGATTCCAGGATAAATTACAAACTGATTATTAAAACTGATTGCAAAATACAATTCAATTTGGAATATACAGTATATTCCAAATTGAAGTGTATTTTCCAAGTATTTTAATTTTCTCAAAAAATATATTTGTCTTATTTTTGGCCTTGTCCTGCTCTTATCGGCAAACGGGTTCGCCTGGCGCCTGGCGATCCTCAGGCCCTGGCGCCCTAGGTAGTCGCCTAGTTCGCCTATATAGTAGAGCCGGCCCGGGTTACAAGTAAAAAACTCTTAATAGCACTTACGTTTGTATTACCATAGTGATGCGTAATTGCTTCATAACACCTTTGTAATGCAATGTACTATTAAATTGTAATTTTATCCTCCAATTATACAGGGTGTTCTTAACAAATCCTTAAGTACAAGATTAAAAGAAAATATTTCTGAGAAATGAAAACGTAATATTTCGATGATATAAAAATAAATGAATCATAAATAAATATTTTGCATTCCTATTACACAAATGCAATTAATCTAAATTAGTAATCCTTTTATTGTTTTGCTAGTGTGTGAAGATAGCAGGATCATTTTTGATAAATGTAATTTAAACATTTGTAATAATTAGGCATTATTTTCGCCATTGAAATTAAATTAGGCAGTGAACTTACAAATAAATTAATTTTTTCCTTACGCGACAATTTGGCGCACGTTATGCGCCCTTAAAAGTTAATTATTATGGAAAACAAAATTATTGTAAAAATTACATCGACACGGTTTTCACACAGTTGTTGACTTACGCGTGTGAAGTTCGATCCCGGAAGCCAAAACCAGAAAGTTCTGGGTTCTGTAAGTACTTTCAAGAAGTGCTCTGTAAGTTTGAGCTATTGTGCTGATCATTAAAGATTTAAAAATCAAATTTCATTTTTGGGTCCAAACTTCACGTTTTCCCTAACTTAAAAAAATCGAAGTTCTGTTGCGCCAAAAGTGCTATACCCATATAAATAAATGTGGTTCACTAGTATTACCAGAATAAAATATTTTCAGCAAAGAAGTTATAAAAGCAAAAAAAATCGAAAGTGCTGGAAGTCCTGGCAACTGTGCTGGGTTGTGCTCGACGAGTAAAATCGAAAAGCTCTTTACTATTTTTCGCTAGGACGAACAACAAAAAAGTTTTTGGATAAACAATTATCCTAATAAACATAAAATTTGAAAAAATCGAAAGTGCTGGAAGTTCTGGCAACTGTGCTGGATTGAGCACGTCGAGTACAGTCGAAAAGTTCTTTACAACTTTTCAACATAATGAATAATAAAAAAGTTATGAACAATATCATTAACACAGATCGACCATAGAGCAATCAAAGTTCAAGAATGGAAAGTGCTAGGTGTTCTGGCAACTGCGATGGATTGGGGGTTTTCTTGACGCGTGTGAAGTTCGATCCCTTAAGTCAAAACCAGAAAGTAATGTCAACTGTGCTGGGTTCTGTAAGTACTTTCAAGAAGTGTTCTGTAAGTTTGAGGTATTGTGCTGATCATTAAAGCATTAAAAATCAAATTGCATTTTTGGGTCCAAACTTCACGTTTTCCCGAACTCCAAAAAATTGAAGTTCTATTGCGCCAAATGGAAGTATTCGAGGTTAAAACGAAGTACTATACCCATATAAATGAATGTGCTTCGCTAGTATTACCAGAATAAAATATTTTCAGCAAAGAAGTTATAAAAGCAAAAAAATCGAAAGTGCTGGAAGTTCTGACAACTGTGCTGGGTTGTGCTCGTCGAGTACAGTCAAAAAGCTCTTTACAACTTCTCAACATAATAAATAATAAAAAAGTTATGAACAATATCATTAACACAGATCGGCTATAGAGTAATCAAAGTTCAAAAATGGAAAGTGATCGGTGTTCTGGCAACTGTGCTGGATTGTGCTCGTTGACCACTATCGATAATCTCTTAACAAGTTTTTGATAAAGTGAACAACAAAAAATTTATTAACTACAACATAACGAAAAATGGAAAGTGCTGGAAGTTCTGATGACTGCTGGGTTCTGCTCGTCGTACTATGAAAAACCTCGTTGCTATTTTTCTCATTTTTTTCTCACGCACGCACGCACAGTAAAACACGTAAAAGCTGCAAAGAATTAAATATACTTGTATGCAAACATTTCGTCTGGGGTTTAAATAGTTTTGTTTGTTGTGGGTTTATATACATTTGTAATATCGACATGGAATTTGAATACTCCAAATCTGATCATTATTACGGTAATAACTTTCAGTCATCACACGATGAATGTTTTTGTACCCAAACGAAAGAATAGTCAAGCAATATTTGGCTAATTAAGTAAAATTATTGATATTTTATTACTAAATAGCGCCACTTACGAACCTATAACAAAGTTGATGTCTCCTGTAAACGTATTCATGGACATAATGAAGTTCTAGAAAACCCCAAATCCAGCACAGTTGCCAGAACAAAGAGCACTTTCCATTTTTGAACTTTGACTACTCTATGGTCAATATGTGTTAATGATATTGTTCAAAACTTTTTTATTATTCATTATGTTGAAAAGTTGTATAGAGCTTTTCGACTCGACGAGCACAATTCAGCACAGTTGCTAGAACGTTCAACACTTTCGATTTTTTTGCTTTTATAACTTCTTTGGTAAAAATATTTTATTCTGGTAACACTAGCGAAGCACATTCATTTATATGGATATAGCACTTCGTTTTAACCTCGAATACTTCCATTTGGCGCAATAGAACTTCGATTTTTTGAAGTTCGGGAAAACTTGAAGTTTGGACCCAAAAATGAAATTTGATTTTTAATGCTTTAATGATCAGCACAATCGCTCAAACTTTCAGAGCACTTCTTGAAAGTACTTACAGAACCCAGCACGGTTGACAGAACTTTCTGGTTTTGACTTCCGGGATCCAACTTCACACGCGTTGTTAACTTCAGCATAAATCAATTTTTTTTATGCAGCCGTAAACTTATGAATTATTTAATTTTTTTTTGCGAAATTAAATTAAATTTTGTGCCCTTATAAAATACAAGTTAATTGTAAAAATCACGACTAACTTAACAACGCTTTTAAATTCTCCATAAATCAAAATTTTCTTATCCAGTAAGTAATTAGGCGCCAATTATACGCCTTTAAAATTAAATTTTGCGCCGTCACAAAAAGAAAGTTATTGCAAAGAATACATTGACAAGGTTTCACAGCCGTGAATTTATGAATTTTTTCTTGCGCAATTAGGAGTCCATCATGCGTCCTTAGTAAAATACAAGTAATTTGTCTCCGTTACTTTTAATCCATGGAATAAAATAGTTGACACTGTAAGTACAAATTTAAAATCTGGATTCCCAATTACTGTTGATAAAGTGTTGAGAAATATTCCTGGAGGAATACCTGAAAATGACGAAAAAACTCGAGTTCTTGATTCATCATTGGTGGAGATTTCCAAAGAAGCGAGAGGGACAGACAGACCAAATAAAAAGAAAAAGGAGAAATTTTAAGCTAGAAAGCAGATGAGCAGATAAGTCGATTTAGTGTTAGTGAAAAAAACTCGATTGCCTAACCTTCTACACCTACATATGTACAGGGTGAGTCAACGATCGAGTGAAGTTAACTGGTGCTTTATGGGTACTTTGCCAAAAAAAATGCATTTATCATATTATATGGCTAGTAAGTGTGCGCATTTTAAAATTATTGTGGACTATACAGAGTGTTCCAAAAAAAGCAGGACAAGACAAACTTAGTACTTTTTTAATGGACCATCCTGTATATCATTCGATTTTTTTCATTCTAAGCGCAATTATAAAAGTTTATGTAAATAGGTTTCATCCGTGTAAAATTTACCGTTTTTGAAACATTTCGAATTTTACGCATTTCCAAGTATAACTTTATTATTGTATTCCATTTTGTGTTTTGTTAGGAAAACTTTCATTTTTGTACCAAAGAAAGACCAAGCTTAAGCCTATGTTCTGAAGAAGAAATATTAGAGCTACATAATACTGCGTGTTCAAAATATATGTCCAAACCGGCGAAACTTGAAATTCAAAAATATGTAATAAGTATGTCCTATACATATGTCTCACTGTTTTTGAGTTATTTTGATTTTTCTATATTATTCAAAATTTCAAAGGTTTTTCTTGTGATTATTTGCAGTGGCCACGAAAAGAATTTCCCACATGACAAATATTTGACTTGTCAAGCTGTTGTTGCATTTTGGTAGCCATTTAAGATTTAATGGAGAGATTCGATTCTACTGGCAGTGTGGATTATGTAAAACGCAAAGTGATGAATAGAAATCTCAGTCACCAAGAAAAAAAACTTGAGATTCTGCTTCATATTGAAGAAAATCCGGTTGTCAGTAGTCGTCAGACGGCAATATCATGGGAAACGTCACGATCAACTGTTTATCGGACAACTAGAAAGTATAAGTATCATCCTTACTATATTGAATTACACCAGGAATTACATAATAACGACTTCGAAAGACGGGTAAACTTTTGCCAGTGGATTATTGCTCATTGAGATTAAGTTTGAGTTTAGAAGCAATGGTGCTGTAAATCGTAATAATATGCGTTATTACGCATTAGACAATCCATTTTGGATTCGACAAACGCAAAACCAAAACCACTGGTCCATAAGTGTTTGGTGTGGCATTCTCCACAATAGAATTATTGGACCGTATTATTTTAACACTCCCAACTCTTCGTATCTACTTTAAAATCCTCTAAAAAGTTTTGCCTAACCTCCTTCATCTGCTTAGTAATGATGAACGACAGAATATGTGGCTGCAATAGGACGGAGCCCCTCCGCACTATCATCGCGAGGAACCTAATTTTTAGATGGTCACTACCCTCAAAAAAGGATTGGGCGTGGAGGATTTGTCCGATGGTCACCAAGGTCGTACGCTCATACCCCATTAGAATTCTTTTATCGGGATATATTAAATAACGTGTATTTGTTACATCTCTCACTACAAAAGAAAATATGGAAGATTGGATACGACACGCTTGTGCAACGATAACACGGGATATGTTGGGAAACGTGAGGGAAAACAATGATTAATGAAGCGACTAAATGTATGCATTCAGCAAAAAGGATACCTTTTCGAACAAATTTTACGAAGAACTCATTAGTAACTGTTCAATTAACCAATGGCTTGAGAATGTTCGTTTATTTTATATTAAGTTCTTACGATAATATTTTCTGTTGGAGTTAATTTATATCTATGTTAGTGTTTAGTATTTAATGCAACTTTTTGTCTCTCTTGTTTTCATGGCTACTGCGAATAACCACAAGAAAAACCATAGAAATATTGAATAATATAGAAAAATCAAAATAACACAAAAACAGTGACAGATCGGCATAGAACACAGTGTTAAAATATACAGGGTGTTCTATTTGAGAAAAGTGATAGTTTTCAATTTCAAGTTTCGCAGGCTTGAACATATAATTTGAACACCCTGTAGCATTTATCTCCAATATTTCTTCTTCAGAACATAGGCCTAAGCTTGGCCTTTCCTTGTTCCAACTACATAATAATAAAGTTATACCTGTAAATGCGATTTTTTTGGATAAAATTCGAACTATTTCAAAAACCGTAAACTCTACATGCATGAAACCTATATAAAAAAAATGTCTTGCACTGCTACTTTGGAACACTCTATATAGTTCAGAATAATTTTACAATGTGCACACTTGCTAGCCATATAATACGGCAAATGAACTTTATTGGCAAAGCTTGTTCATAAAGCACCAGTTTAGTTCACTTTATCGTTGACGCACCTAGTAGGTTGGAAGGTTTTAAAAATCATTACGTGAAGATTTAGATATCATTGAACTGGTGCAAAAAAGGTCTTTCTCGCAATAGCAAAAGGGAAGAATTGTGACACCCTGTATATACAATACAGCAATACCATCATTGCCGATGATACGTACGTGATGTTTGTGTCATAACGTAAATATTTCATTCTGAAAGTGAATCACAACAATATTATCAGTGTTTAGGTTTTAACGATAAGCTGAATAATAGAGAATTATTAGAAATTGATAAGGCGTATCATTAATTCCACATAATAGACGTGAAATCTATACTTAAAATGAAAAATCTCACAATAATAATAAAGTATAATTTAAACAAACAACTGCAATGATAATGATAAATTTATATTACTTGATTTAGTTTATTCGGTAAAAATAAAAGTGAAAGATTGTGCGAAATTGTTTAGATAGATCACTGCACATGTGGATGTAAAATAGTGTTAGCAAATCCTTTCGTGATGATTCAATTTCCACGAGCTGATTCTCGTTCATTTTTAAGAGTGAAGTACTAAGTTAATTAAAATGCAAATTAAAGTAAAAATAAAAACAAACATGTCAGACATTATAATATGTACTTATTTAAAAGTGAATTACGTAATCTAGATTGTATCTTTATGTTGATTAGAAAAATGCAAAATGTATATATACTCTTTCCTCCAGCTCATTTACCTAAATGAGTAATCGACACGGTACGTTTATTATGTGCAACTTCCAATTAGCAAATTTATTCTTATTTAATAAGTTTAAACTAGGATTGATCTATAATAATATTACCTACGCATACAATCACCGGAAAGTTTCCGATATCAGTACGAAGTTGTTTAGAAGTCAATTTTCGAGGTTTCAAATAGTGTTTAATTAGGTGTCATCGAGAGGTTGATCACTACCCGAAATCTTGTACTACATTCACTATTTACAAGAATTACAAATTATTTACAATTTTTACAAATGATTTATATTTACTATTTTTACGAAATTTTTGAATATATTTAATTTACTATATTTACTATACGAAGTGTTTCGGGAAGAATACACGCAACTTCAGAAAATAGATCTAATCATTTTAACAACATTTTCATGTAAACGTAAGTTCAATAGTGCTTTGTTTTCGAGATACAGGGCGTCAAAGTAACAAAAAAAGTTGATTTTTGAAATAGCTCCAAAACGAAAAAGGATATTTTTCTCATTCTTGGTATCATAAATAGAGATATAAAGTACATTGGTTTTAGCTTATGAATACGTTTTTATTATGTACAGTGGCGTAGAACGCAATGGGTAATGTAATCTTTTAATCCTTGTCTACGCCAGTGGAGTACATTGGATTTTTTTTTTTTATTAAAATACGAAATCTTGATGTTCTTCAGATAAAAAAGGTATACTTTGTCTAAATCGATAACCTTAACAATTTCTAAGATATTTTGCGTTTTTAAGTATTTATTACCAACTGATTAGACAGGTTATTACTATTCTATAGTATTTGGGAACCAACATCAAAACGTGAAAATCAGTGTTTCCTTCTATTAAAAAAAAACATATTTTATGGTATCAAAAAAAAAAAATTAGTCCATGTTAATATTATGTAGACACGTTTTGATGCGTAGAAATTAGGAATTAAAAGGTTGTACTACCATTTGCGTTCTACGCCACTGTACATAATAAAAACGTATTAATAAACTAAAACAAATGTACTTTATATCTCTATTTATTATACCAAGAATGAGAAAAATACCTTTTTCCGTTTTGGAGATATTACAAAAAGCAACTTTTTTTTTGTAACTTTGACACCCTGTATCTCGAAAACGAAGCACTATTGGACTTACGTTTAGATGAAAGTGTTGTGTTAAAATGATTTTCTGAAGTTAAGTGTATTCTTCCCGAAACACCCGGTATATTTACAAATTATTTGCTTCATAATTACAATAATAATAATAAAAAATGCTTTAAGGATGGTAATGAAAATTAAACATTATGTCGTATAGCTTCTCTACATAATGTACTATAGCGTGCCCCAGGTACCCTATCTTGAAAAGTGTAATTTGAACTTATTTGCAAGAATGCAAATTCAAGAACAAAAGTGATTTATCTTTACTTTACTGACAGTATCGTTACTATTACTAAAATGAATTGCTTGCCTTACATGGACTTTCCTGACAACAATTAAAACTTTACTCAAATATCAACTACGTAAAATATAGAAAATAACATATTCAGAAAACATTATGAAATTACGACGTAATATATAATTAAATATATCAAACACCGTTAACCCTTCTATCGCGGTAATAATTATATATATATATATATATATATATATATATATATATATATATATATATATATACAGGGTGAATCTTAATCTAATCCGCCATAATTAAAGGAGTGCTAGAACTTATCATTCTAAGCAAAAAGTTCATATGTACATGGGTCTGGAAATGCTTCGTTTCCGAGATACAGGGTGTCAAAGTTGAAAAAAGAAACCGTGTTTTCTTCAATATCTTTCGACTGTTTCGAAATAATTTCATGAAATTTCGTATGTGGAGGTTTTTTGGGATGACAAATTTAAATTTGTGGTCCATTTAGTTGTGGTTTCTAGGGGGCGCCAGCGGCAACCATTTCGACCCCTTTAAATCGTCGCAATTTTTTTGTGCTACACTGTATACCATTTTGGACTAGAAAAATCGATCTTAATAAAGTCGCTAGGAGCAACCCTTTCCGAGAAAAACGCATTTAAAACTCATGATGCATACACATTTTCGGAGGGTATCCTTTTGACAGGTTTAACAATTGGGATTCTTACTTGTTTACTTATGTGTCTGCTCTAGCAAATTCACTTTTTTTAGCAGAAAAGATTTGAATTTGTCATCCCAAAAAACCCCCATATAAAAAATGTCATGAAATTATTTAGAAACAGTCGAAATATATTGAATAAAACGCGATTTATTTTTTCAACTTTGACACCCTGTATCTCGGAAACAAAGCACTTCCGGACCCACCTACATATGAACTTTTTTGCTTAGAATGATGAGTTCTAGTACTCCTTTAATTTTGGCGGATTAGATAAGATTCACCCTGATATATATATATATATATATATATATATATATATATATATATATATATATAATTCGAAAATACCTAAATAGGTATTTTCGAATTTTGTCTAATATTTACCGATATTTAGTGATATTTATAGTATTCTTGTACCAATGTAGGTACATATGAAATTGTATTATAAAAAAGAAAGAGAAATGGGAAAGTAACGTGTTTCATTCCCTCCCCGAAGGTGAGCGCATGGTTCGAGCTTTTTACGTTCCTTCAGTCACAGCGATGGATCCCAGAATACATATATACAATAGGTACGATGGGAGTTTTTTACGTTATCTATCTAGCTATGAAAACAAGATGTTAACGGATTAACAAAATTTTATTTTTTCAAAGTAAGAATCATTAACAGTAACTCATTTAATCCAACGTTTTTGTAATAATGCCTTCCGAAAAAAAAATATTTTGGTAATTCTGCAAAATACCACTCCACAAAGTTTTCTAAGTCGTCATTCGATAAAAAGCGACGCCCTCCCAAGTATTTTTTGAGTTTTAAAAAGAGACTATAATCACAAGGGGTGAAGTCGGGGCTGTAAGGTGGATGTTTAAGAGATTCCGCTCAGCGTCCCAGAAAAATGTCGCCATCACTTTCCCCCCAGAAAATTGCGTTTTCGCCTTCTTGGGTGCCCACCATTATGAACTCATTGCATGAACTCTTGTTTCGTAGGTGGATTCCAGTGGTGTATCCACGTTTCATGCCCAGTTAGAATTCAATAGAAGAAGTCTTCATCTTGTCATAAAGCAGTCAACTTCGCGCCGACAGTTTGCTCATTCCCAAATCTTCATGTAGACTTTTAAAAACACTCGTTTCTGATATTACTATTTCTCTAGCAACGGAATTTTTTACTCGGCGGTCAATCAACACCAAATCTTCAACTTTCTTGATCATTTCGTCAGTTCGTGCTTCCTGAGGTCATCCATACTTTGGGTCATCATGAATGGATTCCTTGTCCCATTTGAACTGCTTGCAGCAAAACATTCGTTTTGGAAATAGGACGAGAGCTATTTTCTCCATACACTGTCTCTCATGGTTATTCTTCGGGCTACTGGCTTCCTTCGATAAACATTTCATGATTATTCTGTGTTCAAGTTGCAAATCACTCATTTTCGACTTATTAAACTGATATAAAAATGACAAATGTTAAGCGATTAGAACCTGGAGATGGCTCTATAAAAAGTCACAGAAATTGCTTTTCATATTGCACTTTGTTTTCATAGCTAGGTAGGTAATATAACAAACTCCTCTCGTATATATGCATGGAGTTAGGGTTCTGGGGGGGAAGATACTACCCCAGTATTCGCCTAAACAGCCGAACATGACGTGCGTATACGCACTGATCCTGCCGCTACATGTATATGAGGAAAACCCTCTGAAAAAGTAAAATTATGATTTCAGATTTCATATGCTTATTTGACATCTTAGATCATTTTACTGAAGAAGATCACTGTAATTGTTATCGAAACGTTTAAATTTGTAAAAAATTAATAAAACAAAAACACAATATCATACCCAAAAACTAAGTACTTTGATTATGAGTGACAATCATAAAAGTTTGCATTTTCATATAAAGGTAAATATTAATACCGTTTAAGAAACGGATGAGTCATTCCATTATAACGGTGCCGAAAATTCTAAAACAACACAATAATAATATTAATGTGTCTGTTATGTTACAAACGACGTTACAAAGATTTTTTAACGGGGTTTTATTACTTCAGAATTTATTCACGCCTATCAAGTTGGAATTCGGAAATAAAAATAAAATTTGTGCCCACATTATTTTAATTTATGCTACTAAGCAAAATTAACCATTCATCAATTAAGCTTCGGGAGGCAATTTGATGCGTAGCCCCCGTTTTTTAAGAATTTAAGTTCACCTTTACGTTAATAAGTTGTGCTCGATATGTGTTGGAGTCGTGCCGTCGACAATATTTTTGCAATCTCGGGGGCCAACTAGACGCCGCGTAGCCCTAGGATTTTTTGAAGAATTCGAATCCACTTCAATGTTAATAAATTATGTTCGATGCGCGCGGAGTTGTACCGTTGAAATTTTTTATAATGATCAAACGGTACAGAATATTTTTTACAAGTCCCGGTTCCTGAACTTTTTTAAGAATTCGAACCTAATTTGATTTTAATAAATTGTTTTAAACGCGTGAAAGGTTGTGCCGTTAAGTCACGGGGGCCAACTATACGCTCAGTCCTAGAATTTTTTCGAGAATTCCATTCCACTTCTATCTTAATAAATTGTGCTCAACGCGTGCGGAGTTGTGCCGTTGAAATGTCTGATACTAATCAAACGGTACACAATATTTTGTACAAGTGTCGGCCCCCGGGTTATTTACTATTTCGAATCTGCGTTTATTAAATTGCGTTAAATGCTCGTGAGGTTGTGCTGTTATAATTGTTGATAATGATCAAATGGTACACAGTATGTTTTACAAGCGTCGGAATTCAAATGCATCCGGAGTTGTGTCGTTGAAATGTTAGACGATGTACATAATAAATTGTGCTCAACGCTTGTGTGACTGTACCATTAAAATTGTTGATAATGTTCAAACGGTACACAATATTTTTTAGTGTCGGTCCCCAGGCTTTTCTAAGAATTCGATCATACTTTTATCTTAATAAGTTGTGTTAAACGCAAGTGAGGTTGTGCCGTTAAAATTTTTGACAATGATAACAAAAAAAATTCACTTAACTTTTTGAAGGGGGCTTAACTTACGTGGACAAAACGTCGACACTCGAATAGCGTAGTTTGTAAAATTTTTGATTACCACCAAACCTTTTTTCGGAAGGTGGACAAAAAATTTGTGGACCCAAGTGGACAAATTGTAGACAATCCATTGGCGTAGTGAATTTGTTATAACATTTTCATTAGAAAGTGCTAGTTACAAAACATTCAAAAATATTTAATTTCCACCTAACTTACTTTTGGAAGGTGAACAAATGAAAGAGGCCGGTGGACTTAAGTAGATAAATCATGGACAATCGATTGGCGTAGTTAATTTGTTAAACATTTTATTTAGAAGTGCTTGTTACAAAAAATTCAAAATTCTTTATTTCCACCTAACTTATTTTTAAAAGGTGGACAAATGAAATGAGCCTGTGGACTTACGTGGAATAATCGTGGACAATCGATTGGCGTAGTTAATTGTTAAAATGTTCATGTTAAAGTGCGAGTTATAACAAATTAAAAAATTTCTATTCATACCAACCTTTTCTTGGAATGTGGACAAATGCAAGGAGCTTGTGGGCTTAAGTGGACAAATGGTACACAATAAAATAGAGTAGGTAGTTGGTAAAATCTTTCATATTAAAGTGCTAGTTACAACAAATTCAAAGTATTAATTTCCACTATTTTTTTTTGATTTTCGACAAATGAAAAATGTTGAGTTATGTGCACAAATCGTGACCATCGAATGAGGTACGGAGTTTGTCAAATTTATCAATTGAAAGTGGACAATTCGTGGACAATAGTTTGCCGTAGTTTTTTTATTAGAAAGTGCTAATGAAAGATTATCAATAATCTTCTAACCACCCGCCTTGTTTATTGAATTGAAATTGTGGACAATTGAAACAGATTTTTTTTTTACGAAATTCTGATTTGGAGGAGCCGATTGCATAGATCCCAATTTATCTATCTATACTAATAATAAAATATAGAGTTGTATACGAAAAAATGTTTTTAGGTAGCCCTGTTTTATGCACGTACCAGTATAAATAAAAATATTTTTAAAAGTTGCCTCTTCACAAGCTCTACCATATGGCATAAATCTACTTACTTACTCATCCTGTACATATTGCATTTTGATTATTGATAATATGTAGATAATTATAAACTATACAGTGTCATGATTGAAAGTATCATTCATTTTGTGAGTATATGTGAAATAGGAAATTAGGACACGATCGTAAATTGAGGAAATGCGCTTGAATTTGCAGCGAAATGAATGATGTAAACTTGTGGTAAATAACAGGCGACGATTGTGGTAAATGTTCATCATTTCAATATAGTAATTACCAATACAATTTTTTTTATTTAACAATAAAACCAGTCCCTAGATAAAAATACGTGCGAAAACACAGTACGTCTCCAATGGCGTTATTTGACAATAAATAACGTCCTTGAATCAAAGTACGTCACTTACATACAGTAATTGAACTTCTCTCCGTATATAAAACGAAGAAAGACGCAAAGTTGTGAACGTGGTTAAAGTAAATGACTTCAATCACTTACGATCACTCGTGTATGCAACCGTCTTCGGCTACTGTAAATACTGCAAAAAAAGTTAAAAAATGGTTTAATTAAGCAATAAATACAATAAAATTTAGCTACATATATTTTGTTTTCCTGTATTTCCTGCATAATGCACACGTGCAACAATTCAATCGGGTCTAACCTATAAAATTGCCTCCAAAATAGCTTACTTTAAACTACATAAAACTCATGAAAAGCTTTAAGCTTTCTTAATAAACCCGTTATACGCGATTATTAATTCTTAAAATTTACCACACATTGGTACTATATTTCACGTAAATTAATGATTACTTCTAGGTTATTTGGTTACAACATAATTTTTTAAACATACTTTAAAAATTACTCCGCGCGAACAATAAAAAGTATCCGTTTTTTAGGGTTTTAGAGATACATAAAAACATAAAGTTTTAGTATGTTACCAATTGAACCATGTGTAACATAAATACAAAATTTGATATTATATTTGCAGTAATACATGGCACCCTGCGGAACGGAAAGTTGTACACGCATTTGACTTACATTTTTGTCTTCGGTAAAATTTCAGTAATATAATCAGAATTATTTCAAGACCATAACCCAGTATTTTTTAAAAGCCAATTTTTTGAGGTTTTAACCACTGCGCTTCGGCTGTCACGAACAGGATATAACAATACAATTGATGAAATATTTTTTCGCCAAAATAAAAGCACGCTCTGAAATTTACTTTTCAAGTAAGGATACTGACGTAAATTTACTCCCACACATCATAATGGTTTAACACGACGTTCTACAGCCCTTCTCATATCTTCTCCCAAACACATTAATTACTTAACCAATAATAAAACTTCATATAAGAACCGTAATAAGTTACATGAGAAATTTCCTTTCTACGGTAGTTTTTGCAAAATCAAAACCTGCCATCGAGCGACTATACAAACGCCTTCTATTCAAACCTCACGCAGCGACTCAGGTTAAACCAAATTTTCAACTAATAATTTTACAAAACTTTGAATTAAATCAAATCCATATCTGAAAAACTTTACTATAACGAAATTGAATAGCATCAGACGCTGTTAACATCGACTAACACAAACGTCCACAATAATTAAAATAATCAAACAGAAACGGTACTCAACTTTAATTACAGCATCGTTGATTAATAAACCCCACACCGTTTACCCTTATAATATACCGCCAATAATTCCATATTCTAATTAATCCCAACCAATAAAATTATTTCCCTCAATACGATCTTAATAAAAAAGAGGAGTTTATTAATCACGATTTAGTTTCAAAGGTGTAACTAGAGTACACCTTTTCCATGTAAGTATTACACGCACGTGACACAATTTCGTACTTAACCAGAATTTTCTTCAAAATCGTGTCAAATACGTTTTAAGGTTAGAGTGACTTGTAAATAATCAAACCTTAATATATATATATATATAGGGGGTCCCGTAAAGAATGGGCCGTAGTTCAGAGGTAGTTTCCCTTCCTTGGGTTAGAATAACCCCATTTAGTCCAAATTACCTTAGTTAAATTCTGCTTCCTTAAAAAGTTATGACCTTTCTAAGATGCATTTTTAATTTCACTTTTTTCCATAGCTGTCTCATTTTTCAAAATATCTTGTCTAAACTTGGTACAGGGGAGTTTTTCGGGTAGACAAACATGAATATCTGTTTAATTTTAACATAAAAGATAGAGGGCGCCACCAACACCTTGCTCATGTTTATGTTTTCCGCTATATTTTTTTTGCGGATCAAGATTTTGAAAGACTTGTTAACATTTCTGAAAGGTCATTTAATTTTATTTAAAAAACACTTATTATATATTGCTAAATGGATCCGCTTTACAGGATAATGGACTTAAAGTGAACTATGCAGAATGTACATATTTTATTTGTATACAATTTAATGCTAATTTAATCTAGTAGGTATCCATCACAAAATCGTAATTCTGGTTTGACTTCTCATAAAATATGTTTGGTGTGTTTTTACCCTGTTTAGTTTGTTGTTAGTTGTTTTGAGTATTTCATTGTTTAAGTATTAGGTTTTCGTTTTAAGAATGCCGCGACATAATTCGTTCTCAAATAGAGAAATGAGTGATACGGTGGCAATTTTCTCTCAACAAAATTCCAATGAAAGTGCTGCGGCCAGAAATTACAGAAATACTTTTCAAAATGGTAAACAACCAGACAGAAGATTATTTTCAAGAGAGGAAAAAAAAAGGTAGCTTTCGTCCTCGCATTATGGACGACCTATAGTACATAGCGTCGAACAAGAAGAAGAGGCCTTAGATCTAGTTGAAATTGATTTGTCCATTAGCATTCGGCGAATATCACACCAGTCCAAAATTTATTACCAGATGATTTTTCAGCAAGAGCGAATATTTCGAACCGGGTTTTAAGCCATCATCGACGTGATCAATCTTTTATAAACAATATTTTGTTTGCGGATGAGGCAACTTTTATCAGAAGAGGGGTATTTAACAGGAAAAAGTGCCACATCTGGTCTGACAAAACCCCAAACTCCACAAGCGAGCGCCACTTTCAACACGAATTTAAAATTAATATTTGGTTTTGGATAGTGGGCTATTGTCCTTCAGCATAACTTGTTTAACCTGCTGGATGAAGTCCCTTTAAACGTTCGTCGTGAGATGTGGTGTAAAATCACTTAAATAATGTATTCCCGCATCGTCGGATTGGACGAGGAAGTGAACATCGTTGGCCTCCACGAAGTTCTGATTTAAATCCAATGGATTTTTTCTTCTGGGGGTACATAATAACTTTAGCTGTGACTAATACAAGAGCTGAACCGTATCAAAAAATTGTTGCAACTGCAAATGCACTTAAAAATCTGCATCCATCGGTTTTTGCAGTAAGAAGAATGTTATTGAAAAGATGCCAATTGGGGCGCATGGCGCACATTTTGAGAATATCATGCATCATAATTAAATACTTGTTCAATGTTTTATAGTTTTTTAGTTGTTTGTAAATATGCAAGTGAAATAGGTACATTCTGCAGCATTCACTTTAAGTGCATTTTCCTCTAAAGCGGACCCATTTAGCGATATACAATAAGAGTACCTTTTTTTTAAAGAAAATTAAATCTTTATCCACAAAAAAATACAGCGTAAACCAGAAACATGAGCAAGGTGTTGGTGGCGCCCTCTATCTTTTACGTTGAAAGTAAATAGATATTTATGCTTGTCTACCCGTAAAACTCCCATGTATCAAGTTTCTTGAAAAATGCGACAGCTATCGAAAAAAGTGAAACAAAAAATGCATCTTTAAAGAAGCAGAATTGGACTAAGGTAAGTTGGCCTAAATGGGGTTATTTTAACCCAAGGAAACCATCTCTGAACTATAACCCATTCTTTACGGGACACCCTGTATATATTCGGCATTCTATGCTTTTGAGTCTCACAGTAGTAGTAGTAGAGTAGTAACGCATTTTGCGATGTTTATCCACGTTAGTAAATGCCAAGCGTTTTTTAAATGAAAATAATAAATAATTAATTTCCTAGTCATATTAATCAACTTTACTCATACGTTAAGGACGGAAGTGGAAGCAAATCCATGTCATATAATCGAGGAACTGCCAAGCACTCTTTATCAACCTTGGTCAACTATCCAAGCACGTTTGAAGTAATTGGTAAAGAAAGGCAGGTGTTTGGGTTCCGCATACTCTATCTGAAGAAAACAAAGTTAATCGATCCACCACACGATTACATACCAAGACGGTGCTATTGTGTTTGCTGAAATCGTTCACTTGGAGTGCTGAAACCTGGACAAACTGTGAACGCAGGTTGTTACTGTGAAAAGTTGAATCGAGCAATTCAATTTTTAATTGAAGTGTCCAGAAGTGGTGGCTATTCAAGTGAAGTTCACTGAGTTAATTATAAAATAATAAAATTTCGAATTCAAATACATGTATTTAAAAGAAAAACTAAGTAAAAGGTGGTATGTGAACTGCACCGCTTATTTCAGTCGCAGGTGAATGTAATCTAACGAAAGCGAGAGTTTAAAAGTCACACCAAATGTACACACTGATACAGCAGTTGTCATAGTAAGTGAAGAGTAAAAACAATCACTGGTTACGCAACAACATTTGACCGTGAAGAAATTTCCATTAATGTTTGACTCGATCCTAATGTTGATACAAAGCTATTATTTTGTTTTTGTGGTACCCGACCCCAATTAATTTGTTCATTTTCTCGACCACAAGCCGTCACTGGTGCACAGAAATTGTCAACAGAAAAGCGTTATTCTGTAACACGACAATGGCCGCACCGCACAAGACGAATCCTGATAAAAATTAATTAATTGTGGTGGGACGTACTCCCTCACTCACGAAAAAGATTGTTGACTAAAAGATCATTAGTTAAAAATAAAAAGTGTATGTAGGAAAAGGACGCCACTTTCTGGTCCCCTTATAGCGTATATGCAGAATTCCTATACGCTAAGAGCAAAACTCCGCTTTAGAAATTTACATCTATGTGATACACTATAGCAAGTTTTGAATTTTTTACACAAAAACAAACATGCACCTAAATTTTATTTTATTTGTTTATAGTTTAGTGTATGTAGAATTCATATCAATAATAAAATTTTTCAATTTTAAGGACAAAACACACTTCCTTACAGTATTTTTACGACGACGTGCTGTACTAACTAAAAACGAAAGTTTACAGAAAAACAAAAAGATGCACCTAAATACTGTTTTTTTTTTTGTTCTTATTTATCTTTTGTTCAGTACATATGGAGTTCATATCAATAATTAAACTTCAATTTTAAGGGCAAAACTACTTAGAACTTTATTTTTACAGAAAAACAAAAAAATATGCACCAAAATATTATTTTTTCTTTTTATTGTTTAGTGTTAGAATTGATATCAATAATTAAATTTTTCAACATTAAGGACAAAACACTCTTCTTTAGAGCATTTTTACTACTTCTTGCAATTCTAATTATGAACAAGGGAGTTTTGAATTTATTACAGAAAGCAAAAAAATATGCACCAAAATATTATTTTTTCTTTTTATTGTTTAGTGTTAGAATTGATATCAATAATTAAATTTTTCAACATTAAGGACAAAACACTCTTCTTTAGAGCATTTTTACTACTTCTTGCAATTCTAATTATGAACAAGGGAGTTTTGAATTTATTACAGAAAAACAAAAAAATATGCACCAAAATATTATTTTTTCTTTTTATTGTTTAGTGTTAGAATTGATATCAATAATAAAATTTTTCAACATTAAGGACAAAACACTCTTCTTTAGAGCATTTTACTACTTCTTGCAATTCTAATTATGAACAAGGAGTTTGAATTTATTACAGAAAGCAAAAAATATGCACCAAAATATTATTTTTTCTTTTTATTGTTTAGTGTTAGAATTGATATCAATAATAAAATTTTTCAACATTAAGGACAAAACACTCTTCTTTAGAGCATTTTTACTACTTCTTTCAATTCTAATTATGAACAAGGGAGATTTGAATTTATTACAGAAAAACAAAAAAATATGCACCAAAATATTATTTTTTCTTTTTAGTGTTTAGTGTTAGAATTGATATCAATAATTCAATTTTTCAACATTAAGGACAAAACACCCTTCGTTAGAGTATTTTTACTACTTCATGCAATTCTAATTATGAACAAGAGAGTTTTGAATTTATTACAGAAAAACAAAAAATAGTACCTAAATTTTACTTTTTCTATTTATTGTTTAGTTTAGAGTATGTAGGATTCGTATCAATAATTAAACTTTTAAATTTTAAGGACAAAACACCCTTCCTTAAAACATTATTACAACTACGTGCTGTACTAATTAGAAACGAAAGTTTACAGAAAAACAAAAATATGCACCTAAATTCTGTTTTTTTTTTTCTTATTTATCTTTTGTTCAGTGGATATAGAGTTCAAATCAATAATTAAACTTTTCAATTGTCAGCGCAAAACTCTCTAGAACCTTTTTTTTTGCAGAAAAAGAAAAAAATATGCATCTAATATAAGTTTTTCTTTTTATTGTTTAGTGTTAGAATTCATATCAATAATTAAATTTTACAATATTAAGGACAAACGCCCTTCCTTAGACCATTTTTACTTCTACGGATACACTAATTTAAAACTAGAGTTTTGAACATTTTACAGAAAAAAAATATGCACCTTACCTAAATTTTACCTTTTCTATTTATTGTGTAGTGTATGTAGGATTTATATCAATAATTTTCTTTTCAATTTTGAGGGAAAGACATCCTTCCTTAGAATTTTACGCATACGTGTTACGCTAAACATACACTAGCAAGTTTAGAATTTTTTTTACAGAAAAACAAAAATATGCACCTAAATTTTATTTTTCTATTTATTGTTTAGTGTATGTAAACTTAATATCAATAATTAAACTTTTCAGTTTTAAGGACAAACATCATTCCTTAGAAAATTTTTACGTCCATGTGCTAAACTAATTAAACTCAAGCAAGTTTGCAGTTTTTTTTACAGAACACGAAATATGTACAAAAATATTGTTTTTTATTAGGGTACGTAGAATTCAAATCAATTTTGAGGACAAAACATCCTTCTTTATGCATTTCCACATAAGCCACGATGAATGCCTTAATGACAAATCTGCGAGAACAACCTTATTAAATGTATAGGGGATCATATCGATAATTTGTGCTTATTCAGTGTTTATTATAATTCGTATATGAATTGCTGAAAGCTTATTGCTAACTTTACAGGGAATATACAGGGTCTATTTCTAACTTCATTTCGGTAAAAAACACATTAATTCAAAATAAAGAATAATAATATGAAGTGTAAAAATAGATTCATATCGAATTGAAGAAATTGTACATAATTATTTGGTATTAAAAACCTTATATTGATACATCTTTGTTTTGTTCATATAAAACTCAAACAACTAATTAAAAAGATTTGATCGTTTATCTCTGTTCATGAAGAAACAGAAAATGGAAATTAAAAAAAATGCTACAATTTAATTTATCAAAATTTCTAGGAGAGCACTTAATTAATTACTCGTCCAGAAAATACATTAAATTCTTAAGGCGATAAGGGTATTTTAAAAATGTCATCTTTACTTGACTTTTAGCATTTGACCCCGGATATCTAGAATGCAGTGGAATGTTCAAATAAAGATAGCGCCTTCTTGATTGTGTCTCTAGTTTTAAATTATTTATTTATCTCTTTATTTACAATTACACCCTGTATATTGATTGATGTTTAGTCAATTTCATTACGTAGTATAGTTTCGAAAATTATGACAAATTAAAAGAACTAAATAATTGTTTCAGTAATGAAGCTCATATAATTATATGTTCAAGAAATTCCCAACATTCCAAAACAACATCTGCTCTGCACATTATTTCTACGTTCTGTGTCAGTGACTTCAGAAAAAGTCTTTAAACAGCTTTGTTTGATGAATTTTTTCAATTAAGGATTATTTGCGCTAGAATTTTTTTTGACGATTTATAATTGAGATTTTGTTATAATCTTTGTAAGATTAGCTTTTGATAGGATGTTTGAACTTGCTGAGAAAATTGTAATGAAGATATAAACTTGAAACGCAAGTTTAATAACTGTTAATCCCAAGTTTAATCAAACTTTTCGACAAATTAGTGCGTTAAATGTAAATTTTGATTATTATCCTTAATCGAGTGTCGAAAGTAAAATTAAAGTTTTTTTTATCATTTTCTATTAGAATGTAAATTTTTGTAACACATTAAGAAATTAAGCAAATAATAAAAAGGTCGAATACGCACGAATAAAATATTTACAGAATAAGCGCAAATGACCTAAATAGGTACAGGTACAATAAAACGTTCAATAATTTGATATTATCATTATGGGTGCACGATTAAATTCTATTAAACTTACCCTATACATGCAGTACTGTGTAGGAATAATTAACGTACCTGAAAAGAAAAAAAAGGTATAAAAATGTTATAAATATATACATAATAAACTACACAAATTATACCAATTGGTCAAAACTTATTTCTATTATGCTTTATGACGACAGCTTCATTATCATTACTGTTCAGTAATGTCCTGTATAAAAGAACATACATATTTCCGAAACTGAAATTAAAATAAAAGTTTTCCAGAAGATTGTAATTACTAATATTAGTAATGTAAGTGCATTTTTTGATGTTGATTAATAGACCATCCACTCAATATACTGAGTGGGGCAAAGGTCTGTAAACGCCCAATTATCTCGTAAATTGTTAGTCCGAATTGTACAAAATTTGGGATACGGAGGTTGCAGATTTGGCATTTGCAATGTTGCCAAATTTGCCGTTACTCTGATATTAGTCACTTTGGTTTTTGAAATACATCACCCTATATATGCAGTCATTATTGGAATATTCAATACGAGTTCAACCATATGTAACACTTATTACTTTATGTAGTCTAGAAGGTCTTAAATACATAAAACAGAAGTCTGGCAACCCCTAATTGTCTTAATAAAATTTTTCAACTACATTAAAACGTAATAATTGAAAGATTACATGGGCGAGAGATCCGGAGATGTGAGCGGACACGGAAAAATATTGACGTTAGCCTCTTCGAAGTGCTCCATAGAATGCCTTGCAATGTGGAGACGGGCATTATCCTGTTGGAAAATCGGGTCCTTTAGCTCCTGAAGGAATGGAGGGATATGGTGTTCCATCACTTCATCAACATATCGATGGTCATTCATATTGCCTCAGATGAATACCAATTGAGACCCACTTACATAAACAATAGCACCCCATACCATAACCCCCATTCCGCTCAACGGGAAACTGCACATTGCGACGTTCTCCACGTCTACGTCTGACCCTCACGCGACCATCGTGCATTCCCAAGCAGAATCGGAATTTGTCACTGAAGACCACTCTATGCCATTCCACGTCCCAATCCAGTCGCAAGGTACACCCCCGCAAACGTTGCTGTCGATGACTAGCCGTCAGCGGGAGGACAAGATGTGGTCGATATAACTGCAAGACAAAAGCTCTAATTCGACGGTAAACTGTACGAAGGATTACAGGACGTCCTTCGTTTTCAAACCATTGAGCGGTTATTAATCTTATACTCGAGAATCGGTCTCTTAATGCCACTAACCGGAGATGGCGGTCCTGGACCACATTTATCTGTCTTGGCCGTCCACTTCCTCTTCTACGACGTTCTTAACCTTCCCTAGACCATGTTTGATAACACCGTACTACAGAGGATTGATTGATTGATTACGGTTAAGACGATTAACAACTTCTCTGAATGAAAAACCAGCTTCACGTAAGCCAATAATGCGACCTCTGTCGAATTCACTGTTGTCAATGAGTTTCAAGTTGCCGCACTCTAGGCATAATCGCAGCCTCAAAATGCAACGAAGAACACAAAAGCAAAAGAATTGCAACCAAAAACAATACCGAAATCGACTTAATCTCTCAAGAAATACACCCGATGATTTCGATTGTTACAACAAGTAAAACGTCAAACTTTCCATGGCTAATGGATTATTTTGAATTAAATTTTAATCAATCTACATTTAACTAGTTAAACATTTTTGCCAAATTTGGTCCAAAAATTCCAACGCCATCTTGGTTTTTAGATTGCGTAATCTTCTACTATTACTACATTCAATGATTTAGAAGTAATGACAATACGAACTTCAAATTACAGTTAGTTTTCATTAAAAAAATATTACCAATAAATCAATATCAATACTCGATATCGAGATAAGTTTTGAGCTCGCTGAATATAAATTCAGGACCATTGAATTTATGGTTTGTTACAGCTTAACAATTTGTATTGAATGAAAATTATAAGTACATGGTGTTCGTGCATTAAAGAGCTAGCTTGGGAAAATAGTTTATCACTAATAAATTGGAGTTATAGATTACTTATTTTGTGTTTGTGTTTGCGTGTGCGTTTGCGTTTACGTTTACATATGCGTTTGCGTTTGTTTTTGTTTTCGTGTTCGTGTTCGCGTTCGTGTTCGTGTGCGTGTTTATTTTTAACATAATGATTACTTAATCAAGTGTTCAAAATGTGCTCCATTTGTGAGTTGACAGTACCCTAATCGATGGTAGAATGCGTCTACCACATTTCTCCATAATTGTCTAGAAATTAATCGAGATTCATCGATAATTCGTTGCCTTAGCCCTGTAAGACTTGCTGGTTTAGTTTTGTGAACTGAATTTTTCAAGTATGGCCAATAAAAATAATCTTTAGGATTGAAATCAGGTGAACGTGGAGGCCATTCAATACTACCTCGTCTACCAATCCATTGCCCGGGAAAGATCTCATCTAAATAACGCCGAACATTTACACCAAAATGAGCTGGAGCTCCATCTTGCTGAAACCATATCTGATTAAAATTGGGTCCAAACAAGTTTCTCAGTGTAGGTACAATTTCATTTCTAAGTAGCATTTCGTACTTATCCGACCTTAAATTTCCTTCGATAAAGCACGGCTCAATTAAATGAGTACCCACTATACCTGACTATACATTTAATTTTGGTGGTCTTTGAGTATGGTTTTCACGCATCCAGTGTCGATTTACGTTGCTTCAGTACCTTCTGTCGATTTACACTCCCACACAGTGTAAAGGTTGCATCGTCGGATAAACATATGCTGTTAACGAAATTTCCGTCATTTTCAGTTTTATCCATCATTACCTCAGTAAACTCTATTCTACGATCGAAGTCATCTTCACTTAATTCTTGCAATAAATGAATTTTGTATTGTTGAAATTTATTCTTATGTAATACACGTAAGACTGATGAATGGCCTATATCATGTAATTGTGCAACCCGGCGTGAGGATGTATGTGGATGTTCAACGAAACTCTGCATTATATCCAAAGTTTTGTTGTCATTTATAACTGTTTTTTGGTCTACCTGATCGGTATCTATCTTTTACGCTTTCACAGTCCTCAAAGCGCTTTGCAGTTTTTTGTACCGTCGCGTCGCCTTTCCAAACACATCAAACTACAGTCAGTTTTATTTAATAATGTAAATGGCGAACAAATGTCAAAATCACAGCATTTTATATTTAAACATTTAAATTTCTTCAAATCTACATATTTTGCGCTGTGCTATGTAGACTACATAAAATCATAAGGGTTACATATGGTTGAACTCGTGTTGAACAGGAGATTCCAGTAATGACGGCATATACAGGGTGATGTATTTAAAAAACCAAAGTGACTAATAATATACGAGAAACGGCAAATTTAGCAACATTGCAAATGTCAAATTTGGAATATCCGTGTCCCAAAATAGGCGCATCCCAAATTTTGGACAATTTGGACTAGCAATTTACGAGATAATTGGGCGTTTCCAGACTTTTGGTCCACTCTGTATATTATTTTGATGTTATTTCGTAATGATATTTTCTTAACGTCAGCTGTTCCTAAAGTTGGAACCGCCATTTATGGTAAAACAGTTGGTAGAAGGTATTACACTTACTAAAGAATATTAATAAACCGTACTCACCAACAAATTAAGCACTCGGGTGAGTTCTAGAAAACAACTTACTGAAGGCAACAACAATGTTTTTTATTGTATTGTATTGTAGTATGTTTAAAAAAGAGTTCTGACGATTAAGTGCAAAAAATAAGAGTTTCAATTAATGGGGCGCTACCTTCACGTTTTCACAATTCGAAAATTAGTCATACTATCAATAAAATAATTACAATAAGTTGAAAGCGGTAACTAAAAAATGGCAAGAACTTTTTGGTTTTTCTAGAGCTTCGATAATTAAGGATTATTATTAGTATTCTTGTTGAGCTATTCAGAGCTCTTAACGGAATGCCGAAATAAAAGTATTATATTGTGGAAGAGAAAATGTCGATCCAATAAGTGAAAAACTGCAAGAGCTCTTAATTTTTGATTTCACCATCCCGAGTATTAAGGGTTATTGAAAGTGAATGTGTTGTGACTGTGAGCGGCTGTTTACTGTGTCAAGGCGTTCTCTCATTACCATTATCGACAGCAAGCCTGGTAAGTGATCGTTTTTTTTTAAATTTTAGCCCTTACGTTACATTTTTTTTTTACTTTATTTAATTACTCGAGAGCCGATTTTAAGGTTTGGTTATATTTGTTGTTGTATAGGCGTATTCACAAACTCAACAATAGTGTTTACACGCTAATTTGGGTGATATTATTATAATTATTATTGTCTAATGATAATGGTAACCGTTGGGTAAAATAACAAGACACTTTCCTATAGTTGCCTTACGCAATGAAATCGGTGTTAGCCTCAAATCACATGTGTATTACCAAAATTGAATGTAACAGTTGGCTTGTTTATTTATCCCCAGGCATTTGACCATTTTCAAAAACGAAATATGGCGCTCAACCTTGTTTATAAATCTAGGGCCCTTTTGTCACAGGTATTTCCGATAAGACATTCCTTGTATATAAAATAATATAGTGATCTGAGTTCGAGTTTGGTTATGTCTGTTATTGTATAGGTATTTTTACCAATTTAACTGTAAAATGTATTTTTAGCACTGTACGAAATACGTTGCGATAGTGTTACACGCTAATTTGACGTTCGAATATTGCCAGCAATGTCGGAGGTTTTCTCATGTATTTTTGAATTGTGATTGATTTTAGCAAGCTGTAAGTTAAGGCAGACCAGTATTTTTTAATTGTAAGCTGCTTTTTGTAAGCTATAAGGTATGATTTGATTGATTGAGATTGAATTGGTTGAGATTGCTTTGCGGATGATCAACTGTTTTCCCACGCCGGTGCCCTTACGTTTAGGGAGAGTACCAGCTCTGAGTGTCGGTTAGCCTTATGTACAAAGTAGGCGGTTGCTCATAGGAGCTAGGTGTATACAGTGGGAGAATCGTTACCTGAAGGTTATGAAGAATTGTTAGCACAGCTTCTTGTTTGATTTTATCGAGACTGATTTGAGTGATTTGGCTAATTGCTTTGATTGAGTGATTTTACTGGGCTATTAATTGATTTGTCTTTTGACAAGGGGGTGAAGGTCCGAGAACAGATTCCGGCGTCCTATACCTGTCTTGCAAGTTAGCGTTAGGGTCCCTTATTAGAATACAATTTCAAATATCCCGCCAAGGGGCGAAGACCTGACAAGGGCCGACGACCCTAGAACAAGTTACGGAGCCCTGAAGCGGTCTTTGAGTTAGTATGAGGGCCCCTTACTAGAATATAATTTCAAATTTACCGCCAAAACGTAACTGGCCTCCAAGATGGCCGACAATACAAGTTAACCTACAAAATGTAATTATGGCTCATAATTAAAAGCAAATTGACTGCGGAATTTACGTGACTTGCTTTTCCTGTTTAAAAATCTTGCCGCGTAAAAACCCAACGGAATGTGATTATGCCTAACGATTACAGGGATTTGCATGTACTTACCGCTTTAGGTGGTGCCACGATCAATCTCTATTACATAAAACATTAATTAGATAAAAAATACACTTTTAAAAATATATTACTAGGTAGAGCCCCGATTAGAGCAAACATTCATTAGCTTTAAAAATAAACCGGTTGATGGCGCCACAAACAATCAGGGAACCAACAAGGGGTGAAGACAATAGAGCAAGTTCAGGAGACCCATACCTGTCTTATGAGATAGTATGGCCCCCTCATTAGAATACAATTTCAAATCACCCGCCAATTACAAAAATGTCCGACAAAAACCGATACTATTTCAAACATCCCGCCAAGGGGACCATAACAAAAGGCTACGACACGTGAACAAGTTCCGGGGTCCTAAGCCTGCCTTATTAAATAGCACGAGGGCCCCTTATTAGAATACTATTTCAAATTTTCCACCATGGGGCCGGGGCCGAAGACCGGACAAGGGGCGAAGGCTCGAGAACAAGTTCCGGCGTTCTATACAAATTTAAATTTCCCGCCAAAACAAGTTAGCCTACAAAATTTAATTATGACTCATAATTAAAAACAAAATGGCGTCAGTTAATGATGACTCAATTAAAAACAAAATGGCGGAGGAATTTAATTATGACCGTATAATTAAACAAAATAAAATGACGGCCGCCGGAGACCTATAGCTGACCCCCATATTAGAATAAAATTTCAAATCTCACGCTATTTACAAAAATCGTCGAGAAAAACCGATACTATTTCAAATTTCCCGCCAAGGGGACCATAACAGAGAGATAAAGACACGTGAACAAATTCCGGGGTCTTATGAGATAGCATGAGGGCACCTTATTACAATACTATTACAAATTTCCCGCCAAGGGGATGAATACCGGACAAGGGGCGAAGTCCATAGGACAAGCTCCGGAGTCTTAAACCTGTCTTGTAAAATAGCATGAGGGTCCCACTTACTAGAATACAATTTCAACTTCCCGCCAAAACAAAAATGGCCGACAAAACAGGTTAGCCTACAAAATTTAATTATGACTCATAACTAAAAACAAAATCGCCCCAAAATTTAATGACTTAATTATAACACAATGGTCGAGGAATTTAATTATGACCTTATAATTAAAAAAAGGCAGCCTCCGGAGATCTATAGCTGACAAGATGGCGAAGACCCGAGAACAAGTTCCGGAATGCTATACCTGTCTTATGACATAGCATGAGGACCCTCTTATTAGAATACAATTTTGAATCTCCCTCCATAGCCAACAAATCAAATGTAAGATAAAACAAAATGGCCGTCAATCCAAACCCACAGATCCACCAATCAGAACATTGTATGCGCAAAACTGCCAAAAATGCTCTTAATACACCCAAAAGGTCACTAATTAGAGGTGAAAATGCCTTCAAGAGGCTGAAAATTCCATCAAGGGGTTGAAAATATCACCCGAAAAGAAGCCGACCCACCCTCACCCCCACTCTGTCCGCTCCCACCACACCGATGACGCCACGGTCTATTCTGGGCTCATTCTACTGGCGGGTGTTGAGGAAGCGATTGTTGACTGTTAAGACGTCCGTGTTGTGTCCTGTTCTGTAAGTAGAAGCGCAACTTTTTAAAGTTTTGCTGATATCTGTAAGTTTTCTCTGAGATTGAAAGAGGGTGTATGTTGTGTTCATGAAGTACGTGTTTCAGTTAGAAGAGATTTCGACAGATTCCGCTGCCTTTGTTTCATTGTAGGTGGTTGTACGCTTTAAGGATTGGGAACTAAGATAATAGAAACCTTCGTACGGGTGCTGCTAAGTCGAAGTTGAGAGTAGGACCAGAAGGGAACTAAGATAATAGAAACCTTCGTACAGGTGCTGCTAAGTCGAAGTTGAGAGTAGGACCAGAATGTATCCTCAAGGATTCGATTGATCATATTACACTTGCCAAGGAAGATCTCAAGAAAAGCGTTTGTGGTGCTCTGTAAAGTGTTTGTGTGTGGAAAACTAGAAGGTTCCGACTGCCTCGGATATTGGAAGGAGCAGGAAACAGCATTGGCTGAACGTAGGATTTACGTGAAGTGGAACTGTGGCTTTTACAACAATTGCTGCAGCGGATGACACAGGTTGCACACTCGACAGTGATATGCCCTGTTGATAATGCTTGGGTAGTGGTGCAGGTATTTAGGACGGTTTGCAAGGGTAATGTTTTTCAAACTAGAAGATGAGTATGTGAGAAGGTAATGGTACAGGTAGGGTTGATAAGGTGAATAATAATTGCCTTCGGTACGATTCGTATTACTTTGTAAGTAAGTAAGTAAGTACTTTATTGGTCCGATAGGTCAAATACAGATATAGGACAGACTGGACTGTTGACTGAAAGCAGAGTAATTGAATAGAGGATCTCATTGGAAAGGATATTTATATTTCGCGATATTTCGGATGCAATACCTCGAGGATTGTGGTGAGCGGGTTTGACCGGGTAAAAGGGTGGTAGTGTTGCCAAGAAAGCGAATTTAAGGAAACGTGTAGTGTGTTTGTGCACTGAGTGTGTGCGTATTTTGTGGACGTAGGCGATCGTGTAGAGATGTAACAGTGTGTAGATATGGTTGAGATCCAGGCAGCATCGAATTTGGAGTGGGTACGAAGGTGATGCGTTATGGGTTTCGGGGTAGGCAGGTGTAGTCTATCATACTAGTAGTCGATCTGCGTCGATAGATAAGATTTGAGAAATGATGGGGCAGAAATACCTTTGTTTTATCGGAAGGGCGGCTTTGCCCCGAGGTGCAGCCTCATATTCCGAGAAAAAATAAATAAAAATTGAAAAAATGTTTATTAAAGTACCCTTGTCATCCCATTATAGATCGTCTTTCTTGGTTCACGGTGTCTTGCATGTGGCTTTTTGGACACTTGTAAACGTCCTATGACAATTCCTGTATTTGTTCAAATGCAAATATGAGATATCCAAAATGTAGTCTGATTCTCATAAGGTAGCCTTATATCTCAGTAAGATCAAATCACAAGTACCAAATCACAAACAGTGTGATATTAGAAAATAAAACTACCGAATTAACATGAACTAATTGAAGACTACCTCTAAAGCAAAATTGGTTCGTATACATCTTATCAATGAATTAGAACTCTATGTTGTGTCTTAAACACGTGTCATATTTTAATGCTTAAAATTCCGTTTGACTTCCTAATGCAGCTACACATCTCACAGCATTTCTAGATATCCTCGCTCCAAATCCTTTCTTTCTTTCTTTCCTAAAGTCAGTTGAGGTCACAGTCGATCCACAGATCAGGACGTCAGCACGTCAGAATTCTGCCTACTAACTTGATCAACATCCAAATGTCTCAAACTTTTCAGTCTATTAATTAATCAGTGACGGAACAGTACGCAAACAACCTGTTCTGGGTCATATTTAACACTTCACTCACTTTAGTGAAGTAGAAACAGAAAAGGGGACAGTCCAACACACCCCCAGGAAATATGTAGATGCCCAACTTTGTTCCATTATAAATATCCTTTACACCAACTCACCTTAATCCTGCTTTTACATTTTTGGCATTCATTTCGTTTACGGTTTTACAAAAGTAAGTTTTTATTGTTAAAGCAAACAATAAGTTGCACTCAATTCAGAAAAATGACCTCCAAGAATAACATGTGCAAATGTGGTTCAGTAGAATGGTGTAACATCAATTCTCAAACCACAAATCAATAAATATACCGTAAGTGACACAATGTACTATTAATAACTCGTATAGATAAATGGATGAGCATCTTGTATATCCAGTTACTTCCTCTTTTCAATCAGAAAAACGTACAATCATTGAGAATTACAGAAAGATGCAGGTCACGGTAATTTAACTGTATGAACATTTTTTTAATTATTTATGATGAGTTTGAATTGTGAGTAATTAAAAAAAAAACTTGAACGCATTCTTTAATTTGATGTCAATACAAGAAAAATGCAACCAGAGTAGTGCAAAAAAATTAAACTGGTTAGGTTAGTTGTACAACTTCGTATTACTAATTTCATTGACAAGACAAGGTTAAGTTATGGGTCGGTGACATGAAAATTAAAAAAAAAAGAAAAAAGACAGACTTGTTAAAAAGTGACGAGAATTTATGAATAATGCAATAACTGCAAACTGGTTATTAACCTTCTGTTCGTGCGGATTTATTATTAATCGTACTTACTTACTTTCTAGCTACAGCTAAAAGGATTTAGCAGTCTTTACAGACAACCGTTAACAAAAAATGGAATCAACCCCGATGGTTTGATTTATTTAAAAGAAAATTATGTTGGCAACACTATCAATGTACTCATTAGTGAAATGATACATATCCATGGCCCACACACCGTCTGTTTTGCATATTCCAAACATTTTACCATTAACCTGTCAACTAACAGAGGTATAAATAGAATAATGTAAAAAACAAATTTCAAAACCTTCTAAATAAATATTCGTGATTTAAAAAAAAACATAAAAGAACCGAATATCTCGAAACCGGTGTGAAGTTAGCCCCTCAAAATGTTTAAATTATTTTTTTTTTTAATTTAGGCTCGAAGTACCCTCAGAAGTACTTTCAAAGTTAAAATTTTTAATTTTTTATTGTTGCAGTCGTTTGTCGGTGTGTGTGGGCTATGTTTTGCCTTTTGTAATTTTCCAATAAAATTTTCATTTTTTCGTTAGGATCACTCGTTAGTATTGTGGGCTATTTTATGTCATTTGTTGGGCTTATTTAATTATTTTCTCAATTAAATTTTTTTAATTTAGGGGTGAAGTCAGTCCTCAAGGTTAAAATTTTTTATTTTCTTTTGTTGCAATCGTTTTTTAAAGTTTGTGGGCTATTTTTGTAGTTTGTTGGTTATTAGTATTTTACTAGCACCCCAAGTTAAAATTTTTCAGTTTTTTAATACGATTGTTGGCCATTTTTCGTCGCTTGCTGTTAGCCCGCGAGCTTAAAATCTTAAATTTCCTGTTGTTGCAATCAGTTGTAAGTATTTCTGGGCTATTTTTGGTCGTTTCTTGGTTGTTAGTATTTTTCCAATTAATTCTTTCAAATTCAGGAGTTAACTTAGCTCCTTCAAGGTTAAAATTTTTCATTTGTTTTATTTAGACGTGAAGTAATCGTTTGTTGGTTATTAGTTCGTATTAGCCCAATCAAATTTTTTAATTTAAACATTAAGTTAGTTCACGACAAAAAATTTTACTTTTTGCTTGTTCGTTGGTATTTGTAGGTTTTGTGTTAGGCGTGAAGTTAGCCCATAAGTTTAAAGTTTTTCATTTCTTTTGTTGCAATCGTTTGTAGGCCGTTTGTCCGTATTTGTTGGGTTTTGTTGTTCAATGAAGAAGTAAACCCCTCACGCTTAAAATTTTTGTTTTTTGCTTGTTTGTTGGGATTTGCTAGTTTTGTAGCATTTGTCGGGTATTAGAATTTTCCCTATTAAATTTTATAATTTAAGCGTGAAGTTAGCCCATAAAGTTAAAATTTCCATTATTTTTTTGTTCCAATCGTTTGTAGGACAAATGTCCAATTATCTTAGCAACTTCTTGAATGTGTGTGTGTTGGTTACTAGTAAAATTTCAAGTAATTTTTTTTTTTATTAAATCGATGACATTTTTACATCAAGAATCTGAACGTAAAACTCAACGATTCGTTACACTACTTCAGTAAAGGCGGACACCTGGCAGCTAACCCTTAGCCAAATATCAGTTACATACATTCGCACATTTCTTACATAAAAATACATAAAATACAATATTCCGAAAACATTAGCAAATTACCACGTATTTTATCAAGGTATTAAAAATCCACTAATTAACTTTTCTATCGTGGTAACAATGGCGATTTGACAATATATATATATATATATATATATATATATATATATATATATATATATATGAGATACAGGGCGTAGAAATTTAGAAATCAAAATTAAAAAATTGCCAGAAATCAAAAACGCCTTTTAACATTTTTTCAAAGGACCCTGCATACCTCTTATGGGTTTTTAGACCACAGTCAAATTTAATGAAATTTTAGTATGTTATAGACTAAAACTATCTGAACAATATTTGTCATTGGACCAACTTAATCTAATAGCTAGTTTTTAATATACAGGGTGTTAAAGTGGTAGTGCCTAATAAGCATTATGGCTTTTCAGTGAGTTTTAGCATGGATATACACAAGTGTTACAATTACATATTATACTATTTAGTAATTTTTCATTATTCTGTACTTTCTATCATTCGATACATGGTGTTTTAATAAAAATTAGTAGTTAATACTATTAAAAATTACAGATATAGCCATAAGCCTGATACATATCCACACTTTCGATTGTTAATAACAACCAGTTACTTAAAATGATAATGTCACCTGTAACTAAGTTTCCTTAAAGTCATTATTTAAGTTTGCATTAAAATGGATTTTCGATTAAACTTTCAGTGTTATGTATGTGAAATAGTGGGGAATCCCAGACAAATGACCATTTTACGACAAAATGCCGACCAGAAGATAAATATTGCTCAGAGAAGACGACAGGAACTTTCACTTCCGCCAATGGACATAAATGGTAATACCAGGCTATGTACAAATTGCAATCAAGGTATCATAGATGAAATTCGGGTCTATGAAAATGATCCAGATCCAACAATTATGAAGCTTCCTCTAAAATATAGTGCTAATCATTGTTTAATATGCAATAATGCTGCAAATATTCAACATTTATCAGGACAGGCAAGGACAAATGTTTTTATGCGAAAGGGAGTATACATACCTCGTATTTGTAAGGTTTGTCCTGTCCATCTTGATGCGAATGGTTTATTACTTTTTCCATTAGAAAATGGTATAAGGTCCATTAAGAAGCTATACAATTTAAAAGGGGCAGAGTTGGATCAGATGTTGACAACAATACGAGAAAGTAACACAAAAAATGAAACTTTTTCGGATGAAAACAATTTCAGTGATGAGGAGCTAAGTGCGCTGTCATCCTGAAACAGGGATCAATTTCGGGAATTGGTCAACCTTTGTGCGAATGTTAATATTTACGGAAGAAGGAGAGAAATTAAAAAAAAAGATTTACTGTGTTTTTTGTGTAAATTACGTCAAGGACTTTCAGACACGTTTTTAGCGGCGATGTTTTCTTATGGTAACAGACAGAGTGTCTCATTGGCAATTCAAAAAGTTAAGGAATCATTATCCAATAATTTTGTGCCCCAGAATTTAGGACTTCGTCACATAAACCGTAACCAATTTATTGCTGAACACGTTACCAGCTTTGCATATGAGTTATTTAATGAGGAACCTGAAAACCCAAAAACCATTATTTGTATCGATGCCACTTATGTTAACATAGAGCGTAGCAAAAATTTTCAGACCCTCAGGCAGTCCTATTCAGTTCACAAACATTGCCATCTTGTTAAGCCAGTGCGAGTTGTTCCCCCAGTTGGATATATTTTGGATGTTCATGGTCCATACTTTTCCAACCCAAGAAATAATGATGCGAGTATATTAAGATACCAATATAATCAGGATCAAGAACTAAGACACTGGCTGCAACCTGGCGATGTTGTGATTGTGGATAGAGGCTACCGAGATGCTCGGGAATTTTTGAATACTATTGGCATATCTGTGCAAATTCCACCAGCGCTAGAAGGCAGACGTCAATTGCCAACTGTAGAAGCCAACGCCAGCAGAATTATTACTAAGCAATGGTGGGTAGTAGAAGCTCGAAACGGACACGTTCAGTCAATATTTAAAATTTTTCGTAACTGCTTTTCAATTGCCCAAATACCCAATTTGCGGACATTTTTCCGTGTTGCCTGTGCCCTAATAAACCGCTACCATCCACCATTACATATGGAAGAAGCAAATGAAGAACTAGCACAAGAAATGCTTCAAATGGTAAACGAACCTAATCATGTACAAGCTAGAGCGGAAAATGAAGGCTTGTTGAGGCGGCACGGCAGATGGGCACCTTTAGAACAAAACCAATTAGAAAATGTTCCAGTTCTAAATATAGCTCAATTAAGACGCATAACTTACGGAACTTTCCAACTTAAACTAGCACCTTCTTACATACAGGATAACAATCACCAACTGGGCAACCACTTTTTTCGAAATTGATACGGCGTTCAACGAATTAAATCTCGTTCGGCTTAGAATTAGATCTAGACATAGAAATAAAATTAAATATCAAATTCTAATTAGCTATAACCCTGTTCCTGATAATGATGCTGAACAAGAAGATGGTCCTATATTTGGCTACTATTGCCAATGCAAAACAGGAGCGCGAACTATAGCAATGTGTGCACATATAGCAGCAGTTATTTGGTTTTTGGGCTATGCAAGGCACGAAGAAGTTATTAGGCTACCGCAAACCAAAGTGCTAGCCGCTACTCAAGATGTTTTAAACAGACATGCTGCCGTCTAAATGTTCCGTTTCTTGTATATAAATCATGTAAATATTAGGATGTTTATTTTATGTATAAGTTCCACTTTTTATCATGTAAATAATCATATTTAATACTAATTTTTGTTGAAACACCCTGTATAAAATGTTAGAAAGTACAGAATAATAAAAATTACAAAAAAGTATAATATGTAATGGTAACACTTGCGTATATCAATGTTAAAACCCATTGAACAGCCATTATTCTTATTAGGCACTATTACTTTAACGCCCTGTATATCAAAAAATAGCCATTATATTAAGTTGGTCCAATGACAAATACATATTAAAATTTCATTAAATTTGACGGTGGTCTAAAAACCCATAAGGGGTGTGCAGGGTCCTTTGGGGATCAGTATGATCTTAAGGAAAGTAATATTTTGACATAAACTAACTTTTGAAAAATTTAACCAGTATCGGGGTTAGTGGAAACTTTTATCCCCCTATTTTTGAATAGTATATGGAGTATCAAGAACAGTAAGGGACGTTTACCGGTCGACGGCCATGGGGGGAACCCTTAATTTGGTCCAACCCTTAATATTCGTGAGCAAATAAACGAAAAGTCAAAAGTGACGTTGTAAATAGAAATGTCCAAATTTTTTGTTTTTATTGTTGTGAAATATAGGTAGTATATATAATTTGACGTTGGTAAGTAAAACACTTACCGACAAGTTGGGTTTCGCAACCAGTAAACATATCCTACTGTCTTGGAAATAGATATGGTAAATAAACGAAAAAGCTCAATCGTGTGAAAATAATTTTTCAAGCGTATATAACCTCTTAAAGATCGAGCATTGCCTCGCAAAGGTATTTTATAGGCACGCGGGCTCATTAAGCTGAAATCTGCTAAAATAAAAGACAGTACAGGTGCCCTCCCTCGCTCTTGTATTTGTATGAATTAGCATTGTTGTTTATATTTATATTTGTGTAGAGGTGGCTGGTGAACGGGTACATGATACCGCTGGTTATTAATTGTAAAAGGCAATTGCCAGTGGGTACGCACTCCCGGGTGCAGATAATCATTAAACACCTCGAATTTTATTTTTATTGTTTTTATTGTTGTATATATGAATGTCTATATTTTTCTCACACATTCAAACTTATGCGTCGGTTACGATATTAGGATCTATTTATAACTTACCCTTGTAAGGCTTTGTTTAATGAGTTTTTTTGTGTCAGTTTGTCAAGTAGAATTGTTTGTCTGCGAACTAATTTCTCTTTATAAGTAATTTATTGTAATTTGACTTATGTATTTTGTGCTTTAGTAGTCACTAAACCTTGTCTATTTTCTGTTGTCCTTGCCTTTACCTTATTATCACCTGTGAAATTTTACTGTTGTATTTTATATGTACCGTAATTTGTTTTATTGTTTTATGTGGTTATTTACTTAAAGACCGCCATGACTGGTTTTAAAAAAGCCACATGTTAGGTATTACGATTTGTTTTCTGATTATTTATGGCACAACTGTGAGTGTGACTACATGGGTTTTTTTTAAATAGTGTTTATGTGTAACTAAACTGCTTTTTATTTCTCTTAATGGTATAACTTTGTATGCACTTTAACCTGATTTAATACTAAATAAAAATTATTATTAATTTTATTAAATACATAAATAAAAAGTTTACCTCGAGTAGGATTTGAACCTACGACCTGTACTTTGGTAGAGTACCGCGCTACCAACTGCGCTATCGAGTTTCAAGCCTCAATCGATGTAAGTTTTGTCTTTATGTATGTAGAACTGATGTAAATTCAAAATAAAAAATAAACTTATAATGTTTAATACTCTTTCATTGTTTTTTTTGTTATATGATTTATTAATGTACTTGTGCAATTACTTATTTACGAATAAGGTGGGTTTTATTGGTGGTTCTTTCCCACAATAGTATATTAACGGGCTGAACCACCATTGCGCAAAGCTCCTCATGATGCAACACTTACCTCATCCATCCTATCTAATTCAAATAGCACAGCGTACCTATCACTAGACGGACACTTCGTTTCAATAGATTTAAGGTTTGCGAGTAATTAAATATCAGACTTGCAAATAAATTCTAATCTATTAATTATTGTCAGGCAAGTTCATGTAAGGCAAGCAATTAATTTGAGTAATAGTGACATTATTGTCAGTAAGGTCAAGATCAATCTATTAGCGACTGTTTTGTTCTTGAATTTGCATTATTACCAATAAGTTCAAATTACACTTTTCAAGATAGGGTACCTGGGAGACGCTACAAGCTTCACTGTACATTTTATTCTAGCGCTTTAAGGAAGCCGATCCAAAATCGTATTTTCGTGATCCATAATCGTCTACAATTAGTTTAAAATTATGGTTATAAAATAGATCATTTTTATCAAAGTCATTGACCTACATTAAACAGTTTAGGCGACAGTACATATCCTTGACTCACTTTCTGTCCAATGAAAATCTGCGTTTCCGTTGACCCAAACCTTCTCAAAAATATTTTACAACCAAATCACAGAATCCCGCCATTTCCGTAAGGTCATAATTAAGATAATTATGAATGTACATGATAATATACTAATTCCAGAAGATACTTCCGTAGTCTAATTACACTTCATCGGTAAATGATACCTAACCTAACCTCAACAGTGTATAAATGATACCTAACCTAATCTCAACAGTGTAATGTACTATTGTTATTTTACATACATATTCGTTCATTATAGTATACGTAAGGCAGCGATTCCCACCCTGTGGGGCCGCCTTCAGGGAGCGTGATAACACTAAGAGGAGGCACGAATATATCAAAAATAAATTACTAAAAATATTAATTAAAAATCATTATTAATTTTATTAAATACATAAATAAAAAGTTTACCTCGAGTAGGGTGTGAACCTACGACATGTACTTTGCTAGAGTACCGTTCGTAACATAACTAATAATAATAAAAACATTAATTAATTTAACTGAAAGAAATCAAAACAGAATAAGTTCTGAACGTAATAAAAAATAAAATACATCTAGAATGATTATAAATATGTATCAGTCCTGCCGGTTCCGGTTCTGACATTGGCGCGGGCGGTGTCGCCAAATATCAATAAATTTACTTAGTCTTAGTAATTCCTGAGATCTGTAGCGTGCTTTAGCGTAAAATATTTAAAATACATTATTATTGTATTTGGGGGGGGGGGGATTATTATTGAAAACTGTGTCGCAAATACTGAAAGGTCGGCGTAAAGTTTAGTTACATTTTTATTAAAAATATTTACTTTATCTACTAAATTTTTACGACAAATAGATGCAAATGCATTACCGGAATAATCATCGTTTCGATACACAAGTACTTAAAGTGTAAGTAGCACTTTTATTCTATGTAAATTTATGTTAAAACACTTCTAGATGTTTAATGTAGTCAATTCTGCAAGAGGAAACTAGAATAAACTATTACACGTTTTCTCTCTCAAAGCACTCTTCAAAGTTGAATTTAATTGACCTCTCGATATTTAAATGAATTATAGGGGATGCGGCTCTAAAAATATCTTGTGCAATTTGCGTTTAAGGTTGCTAAGGTAATTAAGACTGTAATTAGTAAAAAACGCGAATTCCTTCCAGGGAAATTACAATTTGGGCGGATATACCCGAGGGATTATGGCTGTTTCTAATCTTAAACAATTTCGTCTAATCAAATTTAACTTTGCTAAAGGGTAGTTGCGAGTATCTTTGTGAAGTTCAGAGAATTGATGTACGTCTAACAACTAACTTTTGGGTAATATCATTAGGGAACTATTGTGTTTAAAGTACATATAAATTGGAGAATGAAAGCTTTTGGGATTTATATTCATAATTATAAATACTTATGGGATACAATCAGTGTAATTATCTACAAAATGTATCAGTTTTAAAAGCAATTGCAGTTGTCGTCAATAAAAATACAACGTGATTAATAATTATGTCAAAACGATTTAATAAAAATAAGAAAAAAATGTTTATTAATAAAGAAGGTAAGTACTCCCAGAGAAAATACAAACCTGTTCTAACAAAGAATTTACAATAAGAATAAAACATTTTAATAAAAAACGGTGCAATTGTATTATGATACATTGAAATCAGAATGTGTACATTTAATTAAATTTACGAAAATAATTTTAATGTTTGGGTAAAAAGTCTCGAGCGCCACGTTCAAGCATTTGTAGGACGGTTTGCTTGCATATATACGTAATGTATATATGTATGCTGGGAATCCATCGCTGTGGCTGAAGGAGCGTCGAAAACTCGAGCAGCCTACTCACCCCTTTAGAGAGAAAATAAAACACATTGCTTTCTTTTTCCTTTCCTCAAATATACTCTACGACATAAAAATGTAACACCAAGATGGCGTTGGAATTTTTGGACCAAACTTACAGAAATGTTAAACTAGTCAAATGCAGTAATTGTTTAAAATTTCGTGCAAAATAATCCAGTAGCCATGGAAAATTTGGTGTAGCAATCGAAATTATCAGGTGTATTTCTTGAGAGAGTCGATTTCGGTATTGTTCTTGGTTGCAATTCTTTTGCTTCCGTGTTCTCATTTGCATTTTGAGGATGCGATTATTTATGCCTCGAGTGCGGAAACGTGAAAGTTATCGACAACTGAGTGAATTCGAGGTGCAATTATTGGCTTACGTGAAGGTGGTGTTTCATTCAGAGAAATTGCTAATCGTCTTAACCGTAATCAATCCTCTGTAGTACGGTGTTATCAAGCATGGTCTAGAGAAGGTCAAGAACGTCGTAGAAGAGGAAGTTTTCTTTTTTCTTTTCCTCAAATATACTCTGCGACATAAAAATGCAACACCAAGATGGCGTTGGAATTTTTGGACCAAACTTGGGCAGAAATGTTTAACTAGTCAAATTGCAAAATAATCCAGTAGCCATGGAAAATTTGTTGTAACCATCGAAATTATCGGGTGCATTTCTTGAGAAAGTCGATTTCGGTATTGTCTTTGGTTGCAATTCTTTTGCTTCTGTGTTCTCCTTTGCATTTTGAGGCTGGGATTATGCCTCGAGTGCGGCAACGTGAAAGTTATCGACAACTGAGTGAATTCAAGGTGTAATTATTGGCTTACGTGAAGGTGGTTTTTCATTCAGAAAAATTGCTAATCGTCTTAACCGTAATCAATCTTCTGTAGTACGGTGTTCTCAAGCATGGTCTAGAGAAGGTCAAGAACGTCGTAAAAGAGGAAGTGGACGGCCAAGACAGACAAATGTGGTCCAGGGCCGCCATATCTTTGCTAGTGTTTACACTCAAACTTCCAATTTAACCAGTTGCTCCAATATAGAAACCAGTAGTACGGCTTATATTACAATTAAAACTTCCGAATAAGGAGACATCAGGGCATGACCGAATACCCAGTTTTTTAGTAAAAGATTGTGCTGATATATTTAGTGATCCATAATGTATACTGTTCATTCATCAATCATCAATTACTACATCTCATTTTCCAGGTATGTGGAAAATTGTCCGCATCCGTCAATACTAAAATCTGGTGGCCCTACAGATATTGGCAATTACAGACCAATTAGTATTTTATCCACATTTGCGAAGGTATTTGAGACGTAATATATACGGATTTCTCCAACGCTTTCGATCGTATTGCTCATAGCATGATCATTAAGAAATTGGATAAATTTGGTTTTAGTATTAATCTATGCAATTTATTTACTTCATATGTGTCTGATCGCCATCAATATGTTACGTATGATAGTTACAAATCTGCCCAATTTACTGCACCATCAGGTGTACCACAGGGTTCGAATCTAGGTCCCTTATTATTATTGTTATTCATTAACGACTTACCTTCTGAACAGTCCTGCAATGTTCTTATGTTTTCAGATGATGTACAGAGGAAACAAAACAAATTTCCGAAGACGAAATGGAGGTTACTGCTGACCCCCCACCCACCCGAACCTGCTACCGAAGACGCCCTCTCCGACGAAGACTACACTACCGTCACAAAGAGAGGCGGAACTAAACGGCCGCGAATCAAAGAGGACGCACAACGCCACGCTACACCCGAAGAAACAAAGGCCCAACGCATCCCACCAATACTTCTCCACCATCAGGGGGACTACACTAGGGCTATAGAAAAACTTTCGACGATAAATACCCACCCGCAGGCAACATCCACCACTATAGACGGGATCAAAATCTCACTAAACACCTCCGACGATTACAGGGCAACCACAACGGCCTTCGACAACGAAGGTATCCAATTTAAAACACATCGACGCGGCCAAGCCATTAAAAGTCTGAAAGAGTTAATAACAATAGTGAACTTTGGTATAGCGCCAACGAAATAAACACGAAAACATTTAATAAATTTCAGGCAAATATCTGACTTGGACAGTAAAGGGTAATGATTCCAGTTCAATAAGTGGAAACAAAAGAAAGAGGCAGGAGATCTCGAACGGAGGCCCATCGAGCAATTTCCAGTCGCATGACATTGCTAGGCCAAGTGACGCAGTATCTTCTAGTTTGTCTAGTGATGAGAGAAGTGAATCCGAAAATGAACCGGAGGGTGTACTTGCAAACACGTATGATATTTTGGAAGAAGTAGTCTCCCATGAAACGATTTGGAGTTTTGGTGCGGAAAACAGAATAAATAAAATACTCTGACATAAAATACAAACCGAAATTGAATGTTGGGAATGTCCAAAATATGTCTGAATTGGACATCTGGTGTCTTTTTCCCAGTAGAAAATATTGATGGTATCCTTGAGGCAATTAACACAAATATGGATCGAGATGAGAAAAAGATGGTGGAAAAGGGAGAATTGCATAAAGTGATTGGTTTGCTGTATGGGATGAGCTCAAACATTCTCCACAGCGAGCAAAATTCACTTTTTCCCGCACCTGCATTCGGTCGAAGATTCGGCATGGGTTACCACCGATTTGAATCAATTTTATGCAATTTATCTTTTCCTACGAATAATAACGATGGTGGTGTAAACAGGTGGAAACCAATGCAAACTCTTATAGATATGTTGCATATCAAATGGAACGATATATTCGTACCTAGATACAAGTTATGCGTTGATGAGTCTATGTTTTCATGGTATGGACGAGGAACTCACGACCCAAACGGTATTCCTGCTGTCATAAAAATCATTAGGAAGCCTAAGGGAGGCAAAGCAATATCATGATACGTCTTGAAATTAACGAAGGAAAATATACCATGGATACCAAAAAGTGGCAACACGAATTAGGTGCAGGTACTGCCACGAGACTGCGCTTAGTAGAACCCTGGTTTGGGTCGGGAAAAATCGTTGTTGGTGACTCGTGGTTTGCCTCTGTGAAAACTGAAGTCGAGCGTGATAAAAGGGGATATATTTTATCGATTTGGTGAAGACTGCTACAAAACAAGTTTCCAATGAAGGTTTTAAACGAGAGGTGCCCTGAAGATCGAGGTCGTGTGACACACCACAAAATACTGAATTGATCTGTGCAGGATGGCGTGACAAAAAGTTACATACATTTGTTGGAAGGAACTCCGGCTAAAAAACAAAGAATTGATGATGCAGGAAGAAAATATACAATAGATGTTCCAAGAATTCACATTATTGAAGAATACTTTGAAGGAGCCCCTGCAATGTGTACAATCATCTACGTCAGTCCGGAATAGCACTGGAAGAGGTATGGAACACACAGAATTGGAAACACCGTATGTATGCTTCACTTTTGGGTATCATTGAAATAAATGCATATTTAGCATACAAATAGTTCAAAGCTGACGATAAAATATCGCATGCGGTTTTTACCAAAAACTAGTCTACTGGTGCTCCACGAGATCGTACCCAAACAGATGACGCTACTGATAACAGTGATTCGAATGGCCGTACGCGTTGAGATCACCAGCTTGTTGCGTTGAGTACTATACAACTGATAAACAAAGACTTCAGCGCAAGTGTATAATATGTAGGAGAATTCGACGTAAACACATTCTGCACGGAATCCCCACATAAATCCTAAATTATAAGTCGTTTGTTGTTATTTGTACTTATTTATACTAAAAAGAATGGGAAAATGTAAACTTTCACTATTATCACTCATAATAAAATACTTATCCTTTTTGGGGTTTTTTAATGGTGTATTTTAAATTATACAATCTAAACGTTTCGATAACACTTACAATTATCTTCGTCAGTAGTAATATCTCTTAAAAATTGTTAAAGATGTAAACAATTTTGTCAAAGTTGAAAAATTAAAACATAAACATCAGCCTGCTATTAATATAACAGTTTGAGAAACGTATAAAGCCAACTATACAATTAAATTTTAGTAAAGTATAACTAGGTCATTAACAATTAAATATTGTTCAACTGTCTTAAAGATGACAAATCAGAACGCCTCTAACCGGAAGGCTGAAATGAAAAATGTCAGCCAAAATACACATTTAACAAGATTTAATTAAGTTATGATGTAAGTGTAAAGTTGTGAAAAACTTCAATTACACTTATATCATAACTCGATTAAATTTCGTTAAATGTGTTTTTTGGCTGACAAATTTCATTGTTAGCTTTCGCCGTAGAGACTGTTCTGATTTGTCATGTTTAAGGCAGTTTAACAATATTTAATTTTTAATGACCTAGTTATCTTTTACTAAAATTTAATTTTATAGTTGGCTTTATACGTTTCTCAAACTGTTATATTAATAGCAGGCTGATGTTTATGTTTTAATTTTTCAACATCTTTAACAATTTTTAACAAATATTACTACTGAAGATAACTGTAAGTGTTATCGAAACGTTTAGATTGTATAATTTAAAATACACCATTAAACAACCCCAAAAAAGAGAAGTATTTTATTAAAAAGAATACGTTTATTTTTGTATTACAAAAAAAGAATAAAGATTTATTTTTGTCAAAAAGCGTGTATATTCTAAGGACTTCCAGCAGGACAGAGTACAACTGTCCTGCCGGAAGAAGCTTCCAGCAGGACAGTCGCTTGGACGTTCTATAATTAAACAATGTTCCCTGTTGTTAAAATGGGATCCACTTGAATTCATATTCCTTATCACTAAAGCAACCAATTTTTCCACATGGCTATATGCACTGAATTACTATAAATTTTAAGCCTTTTTTGCCTAATTCCACTGGGCTATAAACCATGAAAGTAGAATAAAAGAAGTACTTACCGCAAAAGATTTTAATAAAAAATACAATGTGTTTGACAGACTGATGATATACACAAAACCTGTTAACAAACAACAAATTTATTTAAACTGTATAGCTTCTGACCTACTGCTTTAGCAGTTATGGAAATAAGATGATTCACTTCAGTTATTAACAAATTCATAAATTATGAATAAACAAAACGTGCCTCGGTACAAATATTTATTTTGTCTTTTTTTTTAAGTAACAAAATCCGATTTCCGTTAGAGAAGGTAATCTTATCGGATTAGGATAACATAAAGTAATGGATTTTACAGGTAAAGAAAATTTCAACATCCGTCCTAACCTTAAAAAAGATTAGAGAATTTTTAAAGGGGGTGGTTCAGAAAAATTCCATTAAAATTGTACAAAAGTGCGTAAAAGAATGTGGTTTGTAGAGAAGGTATAAAATATTTAAAAATTTCTCATAATTAGTTATGCATTGTAATTCTCTAGGTCAGTTGAGTGAATCACTTACGCTCAAGTGATTTTGAGCTTCCTTTTAAATACGTTAAAGAAAAATAAAATGTAACGTTATCATTAATCTGTGTAAATAATGATAATGATAAACTTTTATTATTAATAAGATGTAAATATTTACCCAAATTTATTATTTGTTGCTTACCTCGACATGGTGTCGATGATCTGGCATTGACTTTGAAAACAAGTTTTCGTGTTCTCATTATGTCTTGCATTAACCTCTAATGATTATAATCATTCTTCGTTTCCTTTCGATTTTTGAATTGTGGGAACAATTATACAGGATGTTGCGCAAATATTTGCAAAACTAACAATGTTCACATAAAACAATTTCTTAACGTTCAGATTACAATATAATTTCAGTAGAAATCTACTGTATAATTATTAAAATTACACAGCATTTTAGTAAATTTTCTAATTTTTCGTTAATATCACGTTTATTTTGGAAATGCAGACCCTAATAATATTAACTATTAAAACCCAGATGCACGAAAAAATAAAATAAATAATTTCAATTAATAAACAAATGGTTCTTTTATGGACTATAAAGGGTGGTCACTCTTACAATGTACATCATTAAAACGGTAAGAGATACAGGGTTAGTTAAATAAGGAAAAAGTTGCGCCATTTTAGACTCTTTGAGAAATTAAAGAGCAATCTCAGATAGCTTTTGTAGTTTTTGAATTATCCTGAAAAAACTGACAAGTTACGTTTTTTTATTTCTTTAACCCATTAACGCCTACGATATGATATATCATGCACGCTACGTCATCGTTGCAAGTTGCAACTGGTTTATACCTTTGCATAATTTTGAACGTTTCATTTGCCGTATGCGTTCTCTGTGAGTGTCTACTCATTTTAGTGTTGGTTACGTAGTGAATTTTATAACAAAGCAATAAAAAAACAGGACCGAATTCAGGCGAAAATGCAATTCCAAACGAATAGTAATGCATTCGTAAAGAAAACGGTGGTTGGGTAAAGAAAGATAGCTATTTGCTGAGCACTTAGCAAATACATTCCAACCACATCCAGCTGATGACAACGAACTCTTACCTTAGATAAATAGACAGGAAGATAGACCTTTAGAACCTATGACTCCAAACGAAATTGCAAAGGAGATTCGAAGGAACCTAAATGCCAAAAAAGCACCTGGATACGATCTCATAAGTGGCCTTAACCCCTTGAGGTACAAGGGACATATTTGTCCCACAACTATATCAGCTGATATCTTTGTCAATTACCTGAGATGATTTGTTTTGATCGTTATCTAATGAGTCCTCATATATTTGTCTTTTGTTTTGGTAGTTCATTTGCTCAATTCTGATTTCAGTTAGTCTGTAATAGCTTTAGAAGTAACATCGAGTCCATGCGGTCTGATCAGTGATTTTCAGTTGAATATAATTTTTAAAGTATAATTGATTTTAGTAATATTTTGAAGATATTGTACTGAGTGGTAAGTTTATTTTCTATAAATAATATCGACATCTTGATTTTTTTTATATGAAAGTCCCGAAACCATCAAAAACTGAACGGGACACCGGTGTCCCAATGTACCTCAATGGTAACTTTTCATTCCTAGTTTTTAAATGGAAGAATTGACATATGATTTTACTTCTCTGGTTTGAATCTCAATGAAAACACCTCTTTTCTCTCTTTTCAGAATTATGCCTCGTCCAGTAAGAGAATTTGCATTAAAGGAAGACGAACTTTTACAACTTCTCACAGCAGACGATAGTGATTATGAAGACGATTTGCTTCTGAGTCAAGAAGATATTGAGTTTCTAACTGCAGATGATATTGAGGCTGGTGTTGAAACAACTGTGATTGAGCCTCCCCAACCGGCAAATGTAATTGTCTTACCTGAACCTAGTCAACCAAGCACTTCACAGCTAAGTAATGATTCGGTTGCAATTACAACTGCCGGACCAGCAAGTTCAAATAACCGTAGAATACCTAACAATATTTTTAGATGGAAAAAAAATATACACAGCCCAAAAATTTTCCATTATGATCTCACATTTAAACACGGTAAAGTATTGGTTTTTGAAAATAGTTCTGAGCTCCCATCCCCACTTGAAGTATTTCAAGCTGTTTGTGGTTTCGATGATCTAATAACTACGATTATATTGCCTGAGAGTATTAGATACGCTGAGCAATGTGGTATTACACTTTCATCGAATTTGGAAGAGTGGAGAGCACTTTTCGGCATGAATTATGTAATGAGCTACCATGTCCTACCATCACTAAGAGCTTACTGGTCCAGCGAGCCAGACATGGGTATTCCATATATTGCGTCAGTAATGCCCCTTCGAAGATTTGAGGAAATAAGGAAACATTTACATTTTTGCAATAATGAGGGCCAACCAGCTCCTATTAGTACTGGATTTGATCGAGCATACAAAATAAGACCTATATTGAACTTTCTAAATGATAGATTTCAAAACGCTCTATCCTCCACAGAGCAGCAGTCTATTGATGAGCATATGGTGAAATTTAAAGGCCATAACATAATGAAACAATATGTTAAGCAAAAACCAATAAAATGGGGATTCAAAATGTGGTGTCGCTGTGCTTCAAACACAGGTTACCTTTTTGAAGCTGATGTATATACTGGAAAAAAATTATCTGGACCAGAGACACGGCTAGGTGAATCCGTAGTATTGCAATTATCCAGATCTTTATCAGGCATTGGCGTTGAACGTTATTTTGATAATTTTTTCAACTCTCCTTCGCTGCAGAAACAACTACACATTGCTAATATTAGGGCCTGTGGTACAGTTCCAGCAAATAAGAACCATGCCAAAAGAAATAATAACTGATGTAAACATGAAACGCGGGGATATTTTCAAAGTAAGTGCTGATGGCATCGCATTTGTCAAATGGATGGACAATAAACCAGTCTACTTATTGAGCAATTTCTTGTCACCAATTCCGACAAAAACAGTTACCCGCCGTCAAGCTGGATCTTCTGAAAGAATCACTGTAACTTGCCCAGATATGGTGTCCCAATATAATAATTTCATGGGTGGAGTCGATTTGATGGACCAAAAAAAAGTGGATTATGAAGTTGACCGTAAAGCAAGAATAAAATATTATCTCAGACTCGTATTTGATCTCCTGGACATTAGCATAAATAACGCGTACATTGTTTACAGTCAGCTACATGAAGAAAAAGATCATGAAGCAACCTTGTTACCAAGTTTAGAATTCAGACAAAATGTGGCAAGAGCTTTAATTAGGAACTATTCTTCTCGAAAACGTGCCTCAGCCATAGTAATAACAACTCAGAGATAAAGAAAAATGTCAACAAAACCCACTCCGCTAACTCACACTATGGTCAAAGCAGAACGAAAAAGATGTGTCCAATGTGCTCAGAACAAGATAGAGAACAGAACAAACAACAAATGCCAACAATGTAATGTCCATCTTTGCTTTACATCAAACAGAAACTGCTTTGTTTCATACCATTCAGCCTAAAGAGGTCTACATAGGTACAAATCTCAGCTGATCGGGGCACTCAGTTTGTGATCCGTAAAAACACTGGTTCGATTGTCATGAATCATGATCCTGAGTGTTATTTGTACTTTTCGTTTCATTTTTTTTTGTTTTACCTCTCTTTTTTTACTTCTTTGCTTATAAATTAGATTCATTTATTAAAAATTTATAAAAAAGATTCCACTTTCTTATTAATTTAATTATTTTTTAGCACTCTGAAGGGAAAAACATGCAAATCACGCTAACTGACAATATAAGAATATGAGTGTTAATTTGCTACCTTTAAGGTACATGGGGACAAATATGTCCCCACTCGGAAAACAGCTTTCCCGATATTTTTTTGAAAATCTGTGTTCATATTCGTTTAATTTGGGTATATATTGGTCAGAAAACACCAAAATACCAAGTTTTTACGAAGCCGTTTTCTGAAGGGTTAAAGAACTGCCAAAAAAGGGGATAATGAAACTTACACACCTATTCAATACTGCACTACGACTACAGTACGTACCGATGCAGTGGAAGGTTGCTGAAGTTATTATGATCGCCAAACCGGGTAAAGCACCCAGCGAGAAGTCGTCGTTTCAACCAATTTCACTACTTCTAATCATATCCAAACTGTTTGAGAAGCTTCTCTTTAAACGCCTCAAACCAATTATAGAGGAAAAGCAACTTATCCCGACTCACCAATTTGGTTTTCGGAATAAGTATTCAACCATCGATCAAGTGCATCGCATCACTGATGTAATTGAAAGAACTCTAGAAGAAAAAGAAATATGCTCAGCTATATTTCTGGACGTGGCCTAAGCTTTCGATAAAGTATGGCACGAGGGTCTCGAATACACGCTAGCTAAGAATCTGCATAAAAAAGATAAGTCAAATCCTTATATCATAAATCTCTGACCGCCAATTCAGAGTGAAACATGGCGAAGAATATTCAGAACTAAAAGATATTGCTGCAGGTGTACCACAAGGAAGCGTCATTGGCCCGGTATTGTACCTGCTCTATATCAGCGACATCCCTAAATGTGATAAAGTAACAACTGCTACATTCGCTGATGACACTGCATCACTAGCTACAAGCAACGAAATCGAAACAGCTACAAACTGCAAGCAGCTGTCAACAACGTCACCAATTGGATCAAGAAATGGCGAATTAAGCTAAATGAGACCAAGTCTACGCATATAAACTTCACGAATAAAAGAATAGATTATTTACCAGTGATAATTAATCACCAAGTAATTCCTCATGCTAACACAGGGAAATACCTAGGCATGACATTAGATGCCAAGCTCAAGTGAAAAGAACATGTCAAGAAAAAACGCGAAGAACTTTGCATCAGATTCAGAAAATGTGGTGGCTACTTGGACGACATTCCCAGCTGTCTCTACATAATAAGCTATTGCTGTACAAGCAGATTATAAAACCTATTTTGACCTACGGAGTGCAACTGTGGGGATGCACCACGAAATCTAATGTCAAAATGATACAAACCTTTCAGAATAAAGTACTAAGGAGCATTGTCAACGCGCCATGGTACATCAGAAATGATGACATCCACAAAGACCTGAAAGTACCTCTGGTCAGCGAGGAGATTAAACGGTTCGCGAGAAAACATGAAACGAGGTTACATGAACATGAAAATGTCGAAGTACTACAATTACTCGACAACAGTGGACTTATTCGTAGGTTAAAAAGGCAAAAACCTTTTGAACTAGTGTAAGTTAAGTTAGTGATATTGAAACTAAGGGCAATTAAAACGTGTGAAAGTAGTGTTTTAAAACATATGTGGAGTGCGCCAATGGGAACACATCCATTAACCGCTAAGACTTGCCTAGATTTAAGACCTTAGACTTAGATTTAAGTAAGAATTATTCAAACAAAATTGCTAGATAGTGAAAACTAGTTGCAATGTATACGCCAAGTGCGTGCTAAAAAAAAAAAAAAAAAAAAAAAACTAATGTAAATCCAAGTTAATAATTTTTGGTATAAATTTTTTAAATTATTGTGGTTGACTAAATTTGTTACTCAATACTTCAATACATTGAATTTTATTTAAACCAGTTGAAATAAAAAATTTCCGTAGAAGTGAGATGAGTAAAAATTTGGCGTATGGAAAATAATATAACAGGAAATAATGTTTATTTTTTACATTGCAGCAAAAAGTTCTATGATTTAGAAGATCCTCGCGACGCTGAAGAAGAGATTTTAAATTATTTACAAAAATTAACTGATGATGATGACAATTATAATACCGTGCAACATCTTGATCTTGTTTTATTGCCACTAGAAGATGTCGAAGATAGTGATAAAGATGATGCACCGAGTGGCAAAGAAGAATTTGAAGTAAGAGATACGGGAAAAGGAGTTCTGAAACAGCCAATGAAAATATATGCTGTTAGTGAAAACAGTGAAGACCGAGTAGAACTAAATCTTGGTTTACCTGACGATGAGTCCGGAGAAACTGATGGCTGGCCAACTTAGCCAAAAGGTTGAAAAGAGAACGAATAGATAAACAAAACAAATTAGCCTCCGCGAAGAGTTAATCACTGAAAAGAAACAAGAGAAATTGGGAAAGAAAAATACTAACCGCCGCATCTGAAAAAATTAAAATTGAAAAAAACCCGCAACCTGATATAGTAAAAACAATACAAAACGACAATTTGGCTCTTGTTGATTTATTCAAAATGTTTTTTTCCGAAGAATATGTGCAATGCAACAAATAAGAATGCAATTTTCAAAGGCAACCATAATTTTTCTGTGTCAACTAATGAAATGTACATTTATCTCGGAATTCTTATTCTATCTGGATATTGTAAGTTGCCGGCAAAAAGAATGTACTGGGAAACCAAAAGTGACACATTCAATTCTTTAGTGAGTAACAGCACGCGACAGATTTGAAACAATACATCGTTTTTTGTACTTTAACGATAACATCAAAATAGATTCAAACAACCAACCAGGTTTCACAGACATTGGCTTTGCCATTAGGAAAAAAAATCCTTAGATGAAGCCATGGAACCATATTATGGACATCATCACATGAAACAATTTATAAGAGGGAGGCCCATTAGATATGGATTTAAATTCTGGTGTCTCTCAACATCGGAGAGTTATCTTCTGAAGTTTTATCGGTATTGTGGTGGAAAGTAAATCTTTAGGTTCATCGGTCACTGAAAATTTGTGTCTTGGAGACAATTTTTTCAATTCTCTTCCTCTTCTTGATAATTTAAAAAACGAAAATATTAAGTGTATTGGTACAATTGGCGGCGATAGAATAGAAAAAGCGACACAATAAGACTTGAAAAAAGAAGTCCGAGGAAGCATTCATGCAATCCAAGATACGGACGAATCTATTTGTTTGGTTAGATGGAACGATAATAGCCAAGTTACCATTGGAAATAACGTCGGCAATGATCAGATATGTCTCACAAAAGGCAAATGCAAGCGGTGGTCAAAAAAATAAAAAGCATATGTTTATGTGGACCAATCTACTCTTATAAATTTACATAACCAAGGTATGGGAGGTGTTGACCTTTTTGACAAATTGAAAGGACTCTACCGCATCCGTATTCGATCCAAAAAATGGTATTGGCCGTTTATTCCTTTTTGCATAAATGGTTCTTTAGTCAATATGCGGATCATTTGTAGATATGCGTTTCCACCCGAGCGAAGGCAATCGCCGAGGTATACAGGATACAGCCTGCCACAGCCAAGGACCATAACAGGCTGATGCGGTATATGGACAGGCATGGTACGCCGTACCATACCTATCAGGCAACGTACTACGTTCAAGATGGTATGCGGGATTTGTCTGTAGAAATCTCCGGATGAAGAAGCAAGGAAGACCGTTCTCACTTCTGCTGAAGTAGTTCCCAACAGAAGAGGACCTTAGGAATATCCGGCTGGTGGAGCACGTGGTTAAACTTCATATCTCCATCGAAGACTTAAGGCGGAAATCCGGCATCTTCCAGTGTCACCGGTGCCAGATATGGCGAAGGCCTTATCCGTCATCCGCAAGGTGCAGCGGCCCTAGCGAAAGTTCAAACTGCGACTGACCTGTGGGGAGTGATCCTCACGCACGGCCAGGAGGTGTCTGCCCTTTTTGGGTAAGCACTCATCCTATTACTGCACAACAATAGTTATTCTATAGTGGCGCAGGCTATATGAAGACCAAACATACGTTTTCGATATCCGAGGCAGCAACATCAAGATCTAGCACCCGAGCGCCAGGCTACTTTATGGATGAAGAACTAACACTACATCACCTACACAAACACCACATCACCCACACTTGAACCTAAATCAAAAATATGTTTTTTTGTTTATAGAATACACACCACAATTACACATAAGCTAATAACAAAACTAACATAAAGCAAAGGGCTAAAGAGGAGCATATCCTGAGCAGCTCACGGAATTAGAAAAAAAAAAGTAAGAACTAACAATATTAACACACACAAAAAAAATCCTTATCTGTTGAATATCAAACGGGTATTGATGGTAGGAAGTTACGATTATGGACAAGCACTGGTTTTAAACTTGTTTTAGATGAATCGATAAACAATCTCCATACGTTCAGAATGATTCATGTTAAGCGCACCAAAAACACAAAATTCTTACATGTAATTAAGTATCTCTAAATGTTGTTATTTTGTGTATATAAAGTTAGCCCCCAATTTTTTATTTTTAATATTTTTTAGTTGTTCCAGGTTATTTTATCTTTGTTCTATATCGTTCCAAAGTTATAAGGCTAAAACCCAAAAAACAAGAGAAAAAACGCAAGAAAACGGTCTTGTATAACGGCCCCCCCCATTTTTCGAGAAATCCTAATTTTTTTTGTTGGTCTGAATAGTTCTAGTTGTTCTACACATTGTTCCAAAGTACGAATTCTCCGAAAGATGAGATATTTAGAAAAAAAGTTTTTAGGTACTTTTTCATAAACAAAATAACTTACAGCATTGTCGATTTAGATCATGTTTATAACAACGTAGAACAACTCAGAACAAAATTTATAAGACCAGAACAACAATATAAGACCCACTTTACTGTTGATCGAAAAATTTTACTTCTCTATTTCCTTGGGCAAAAGACTTTCTAGGCTTCTCGGTTTAAAGCTTAAGTATTCTCGGCTAGAACAACTCAGAACAAAATAATTACGACAAGTACAACAATATAAGGCCCACTTTACTCTTGACCAAAAAATTAATTTTTCAATTTTAGTCTATAATATATTAGTTCCACAGATTTTTGTGTTTAAGTATGTTTCTTTTATTTTTTAATATATGCATATATAAAACTTAAATTAATTTAGAATTACACTTACTTTAAATTTTATGGTATTATCGATCGTAAAAGAAAAAAATGTTTATTTCCAAAAGTAGTGTTCTTTTTTTTTGTTTTTATTTGGAGCATAAAACTTTTGTTTTGTTCTGAATAAGGGCAGTATACAACGGTAGTCGGGCATGTGTTAGGGTGAGAGGAGGTGTGAGTGAATACTTTAATATTGAGCAAGGAGTGCGACAAGGCTGTGTGATGTCACCGTGGTTGTTCAATGTATACATGGATAAATGTGTTAGACAAGCATGCACTGATACAAATGGTGTAATGGTTGGTGACGTATATATACGACTTCTGGTGTATGCAGATGACAGTCTTATTAAGTGACAGTGCGGATGAGCAACAAACCGCTCCGAGTAAGTTTGGTACAGTCCGTGAGATAATGGACCTAAAGGTAAACGTGAACAAAACTAAGATTGTGGTGTTCCATCGGGAAGGTGGAAAAGAGAGTAGAGTATTTACCTTGCAAGATGAAATTGTGAAGCAAGTGGATGAGCTGGTATACCTGGGTAGAATGTTTACTGCAGATGGTACAATGGAGGGCGAGATTGGACGAAGGGTCAATGCTGGAAGGAAAGTAATTGGAAGTATGTGGACGATAATGAGAAACGAAAGCATGACCCTAGCAGCGAAACGAGCAATCTATAATGGCCTGTTTGTCCCATCAGTACTGTATGGCAGTGAGGCATGGGTATGTCAAAAAAGCATGAAAGAAAAATAAATGCCGCGGGTATGAAATTCCTGAGAAGCGCATGTGGTAAAACGAGAAGGGACAAGATAAAGAATGAATGCGTAATGACGGAGTGTGGCGAGGAAAAGACGATGATGGATAGATATAAAAGTAGTACATTACGTTGGTTTGGTCACATTGACAGAATGAACAACGCAAGATTAACGAAGCAAATGTACGTGGGTTAGAGGAAAGGCCGCGTCTGGTAGGCCGCGTAAAAATTTGCTGAATGTAGTAGAATGTAGGATAAAGGAAAGAAAGATAAGGAGTTTTAAAAATAAAAGGACATGTCAGAGACAATGTATAAACCTTGCGGACCTAGGGAGGTATGCGGAGATAGGAAAGCATGGAGAAAAATTGTGAATGAAAAATGAATAAGAGGCAGGGATTGTTTCGCCTAACCCGCAAGGGAATGGCGTGAAGGTTAAGTTATGTTAAACTTTTGTTCGAAGTTATAAGTGTTCTACTATAGTTATAAAGCCAGAACTCTGGAACAAGTCTTTTACCCCAGAAAATAGAAAAATAAAATTTTTCTATCAAGAGTAAAGTGGGTCTTATATTGTTGTTCTGGTCTTATAAATTGTGTTCCGAGTTGTTCTAGCCGAGAATACGATAGTGTTAAAGCGGGAGTCTGGAACAAGTCTTACCCAAGAAAATCGAAAAGTAACATTTTTCGATAAAGAGTAAAGTAAGTAAGTTATTTTGTTTATGAAAGAGTAGCTAAAAACTTTTTTCTAAATATCTTTCTAAATTGTTTGACCAATTAAACTAATACTTTGGAACAATGTTCAGAACAACTAGAACAACCTTGAAAAGTTTGATTTTCGAAAAAAAGGGGGGTCACTAAAAACCATTTTCGTTATATCTTTGTACATACATTTTTCGGCGAATTCGTACAGTGGAACAATGTTTGGAACAACTAGAACAATCCAGAACAACCAAAAAAATTCTATTTTTCAAAAAATGGGGGGCCACACAAAAACATTGTTTGTTATATCTTTGTAAATACATCTTTCCGAGAATTCATACTTTGGAACAATGTTTAGAACAACTAGAACAATTCAGACCAACAAAAAAATTGTATTTTTCAAAAAATGGGGAGCCGTTATAAAAACCGTTTTCTTGCGTTTTTGCTCTTGTTTCTTGAGTTTTAGCCTTATAACTTTGGAACGATATAGAACAAACATAGAACAACCTAGGCTAACTTTATTTATACACAGTTATTTTGGCATTTTCTTTAATGAAATAGAAAATATTAAATATCGGTAACACGACTAACTTTTGGCTCTAGACTCTATTTTCTCAAATATCATGACGCAGACATTTGAAGTTATGGGCACATTTTTTTAATTTGGTATTTCTCTTACTTTTACAGCTTTAAAAAAAATTGATCGCATTAAGACAATGTAGTAAACATAAATTTTTGACGTACCAAAAGGAATTGCAGCTGCCTTTATCAGCAAGGTTTTTTGTAAATAAATGTCAAAAACAAGTTTTATATTCTATAAAAAAAAATGCCAATATATCATCTAAAAAAGGCTAACGATGAAAATATTATGTCCAACAAACTGTAAACAAGTAGAATTAAAATTCCAGCTTCAGTACTTTATTATGAAATGCAATAAAAAACAAGCATTTTCATATCAAATGAAATAGGGATTGAGTCATGTAACGCAATTAATCTTAATAGTGATGGTAACAAAACACACTTGATATGCCGAGGCTGAAAAGTGAAATAACAAAACAATACACAAAAAAAAATTATTTTAATGTTGAAGTCTATCCATGATAATTTGAGATATAACACCCATCCTCTTTAATTTTTTTTCCAAACCTGTTGACATTAATGGCATCGCTAAAAAGTAATGTTGTTGTTTAAAACAAATGAACGCATTCAAATGCTTGGTTAACACCAATGCTCATCCGTTAAATTCCTCAATTTTTAAATTCGAAGCCATAAAACTGAACAAAGAGCTTCCTGTTCGGATTGTTAGGGTTGGAATTTAGTTACAGAAATTTTAGAAATACAATCGTGCGTCTGTAAAATAAATATAAAAATACGCCTGTAGTAAATAAATGTAATTAAAATTCCTAAACTAATGTAAATTTAAGCTATACTTATTCTAATTCTAGGGAGTATCATAATACATTAGAAAGGGATGTGCCTGTAAATTAACGGAACCATGGTAGAGTTATTCAGGTTGTTGCATTTACGTCTGTGCTCTAATGTTGAAAGTTGAAATCGACCTAGGAGATATTCTTGAGGATAACCCCTCGCTGGATAGATACCATTAATTTTAACAGTAACATACTTCAAAACATTTCTCTGAACTAATGAAAAATGTAGCAAAAAAACAATGGTGTGAGTGTAATTACATGATATGGTATTTCTAATAATGAATCCAAGCAGTAATTCGATGTATATTTTCTTTTAGCGTACATTAGACAACACTAACCTAAAATGATTAACAAGACTAACAAGATTCGAATGAATAAAGTGCGTGTAAACAATTTTTATTGTAGCAGGTGCTTGATTACTTATTGGAAGTCGTGCAGAACAAAATGCAAGTAGGTGCACCTACACACTGATGCCGGTTTTGTGAGAAAATAACGTTATTATGTGATTAGCACAGCCCGCCACTATGTTTTCTTTTGTTGCGTGGGAGAAAATGTTGTTTGAAGGTTTGGACGTTCATTATTAATTTCGCTCTTCTTTTGTTTCGTGAAAAAAATAATACATTGAGTGGGCAAGAGCTTTATGTATTACTATTATTGAGAGAAATTATGTAGATAACCAGGGTCATCCGATTTTCGGATTATTGTGATAACACTGATAACTGTGATAATTAAGTACCGATCGGTAAATCAAATGACTTAAACTTAACTCTTCACCCATTTAGATAACCTTAACTAAACTAGTACACGGTGATTTGCGGCAATATAATTATATTAATTATATATTTTTGCGTTGCCTGCATTGCAATTACAGTTTTTTTGTTTGTAAATGTCGAAAGGCAATGAAGGAAAACAAATGATCGAGATCTGCGAAGTGAAAGGACAATAATAGGTAACTTGTCCACATTTTTTATTATTGCGCAGAAATGTTCAGATATGCTAGAAAATAAGATATACAGAGTATGACACCTTGAAAATCAACAGTTCTATTGCGGTAGCAGCGTTGCCTAGTTTATTCACGTTTGTGTTGTTAGCTTACGTGTTTCAATTGTTTTTATATATTTCACTGAAAAAAAAAGGATACGGTCTGACGTCACGGCTGTTCTAAACCGCAAAAAAATTCTGTTCTTTTCTTCAAATAAATATTGTTTTAATGTTCCCTTGGGAACTCAAGTGGTCTTTTTTCTGTTATTCAGTTTTTCTTTACCAGTTCCCTCTTGTAATTAGTGATAAAGATTCAAATATATCTAAAATTATTTGTCTGCAGGACGAGTACAAAATGTTAAGATTTTTTCTGCAATCGTTGTTTGTTCTATAAAGGACCACGCCATTTTCTTGTGGAAAGTGGCCTTCGGTTAATATGTCTAATTTTTTCCTGCCATACTCATCAATATTGTTCATAAGCACAAAGTCATTCTATGGCTAGTTTTAGAAATACAGGGTGTTAAAGTTTCAAAATACCTACCTTGCCCATGTTCATTATTTTTGGTTTGAAAGTTCCAAATGCGATATTTACATCTCAATCTTATTTACAGGGTGATGCACATTTTGACATTAAAGTTTTTAAAAAAATTATTTTGTTTTATTACAGCCACATAATTGCTACTGTGAAATACTCTTCATTGAATATGATATTGTGTTGGTTAAGTAAATAGTTATAAATATATATTATACAAGGTGATTCATACATTTAGTCCCAATCATCAATTCTTTTTAAAATCAAATAACGGAACCCTCCGTATGTGGAAATTGATTTTGACTTCATGTTATCCTTTAATTAGACAGATTAGCTACTACTTAAGATTATACGTGGCGATTCAATAATTTTGCAAAATATTAAATATAACAATAGGTCGAAAGACCTTCCTTTTTCATGACTCGGTCAAGGTATATTGATTTTAAAATCTGCGAATACAGCATATTATAATGATTTCGTTTCTAAAGTTTCGTTTCAATCCTATGAGTAGATTTGTAGATAGAGTCTGGCAAGTTTCACCAAGACATGTCAAATGAAATTATCCGCGTTTTTAAATCCTTACGGAAAGTGGCCTTTGGTAAAAATGTATCATTTCCTGATATGTATTAGTTCTCGGCGTACTCATTAATATTGTTCATGAGCACAACAAAATCATCCTCTGACTAGTTCAAGTGTTAAAGTTTCAAAATGCGATTTTTCCATCTTTATGGGGTATGTAGATATACACAAAGGGTATAATTGACTTTTAGTTACAGGGCGATACACAGTTTAACGGCATACTTTTTTAAAAACATTATTTTGTTGTCTAACAGCCACATACTATGGAAGGCTTTTTATTGGGTGTCGTATTGTGTTAGTTAAGTAAATAGTTAAAAATATATATTATATAGGGTAAAAATATATATTATACAGGGTGATACAAAGGTTTGTCCCAATCATCAAATAATAATTTAAAATCAAATAACGGAACTCTATGTATACGGGAATTGATTTTGACTACATTTTATCTTTTAGTTAGACGTATTATGTACTACTTAAGAATATACAAGGTGATTCAATAATTTTACAAATACTAAATATGACAATAAGTCGAAAAACCTTTCTTGTTTTCATTACCCTGTATCTTAAAATTAGCTCTTTCAAATTATGTCTATAGATTTTAAAATCTTCTAATACAGCTTAGTATACTGATTTCGTTGCGAAAGTTTTTTTTTAATCCTGACATAGAGCCTGGCAAGTTTCACCACGACATATCAAATGAAACTGTTAGCGGTTTTAAAGGAACCAATATGTTATCTTCAATGGTTTACGTTAACGTCCAGAGAGTAGTTTTAAATTATGATACACAAGTCAGCACATGCTGTGCAAAGTGAAAACCAGAAATATATACCAGACACATTGTTTAACTCGCGTATAATGTACCAAGTCAGTAAAACTGTTATTAACAGGGAAAAGGAATACCTCTAGTATTTGGACCAGAAACCAATACTAGGACTGCGAGTGGTAATAGTCAAAAAGACCAGTCGAAATAGTTAGTTATAGTGTAGAGGGCTAACTAGATATACATTGGAACATGCATTATTGTTATTAAGAATTCCAAGTGACGACAACTAAAACTGTTCCAATCTATATCTAGTTAGCCCTATATACTATAACTAACCATTTCGAAATCCAAACGACTGGTCGATTTGACTATTACCACTCACAGTCCTAGTGTTAGTTTTTGGTGTAAATATAGTTTTATACCTTAACGTATCATGATCAATATAGTAGGTACAGTACAAATACTAGACGTATTCCTTTTTCCTGTTAATAACCGTTTTACTGACTTTTGGTACATTATACGCGAGTTAAACAATGTGGTGTATATTTCTGGTTTTCACTTTGCACAGCATGTGCACATGCTGACTTGTGTATCATAATTTAAAACTACTCTCTGGACGTTACAAATTCAATCCAGCTTAAACAATAAACCATAGAAGATTACGTATTGGTTCCTTCAAAAAGGCTAACAGTTTCATTTGATATGTCTTGGTGAAACTTACCAGACTCTATCTCATAGGATTGAAACGAAACTTTCGGAACAAAATCAGTATAATAAACTGTATTCGAAGATTTTAAAATCTATATACATACCTTGAAAGAGCTAATTTTAAGATGCAGGGCAATAAAAACGAAAAAGATTTTTCGACTTATTGTCTTATTTAGTATTGTGTAAAATTATTGAATCGCCTTGTATATTGTTACGTAGTACATAATACGTCTAACTAAAAGATAAAATGTAGTCAAAATGAATTCCCGTATACAGAGGGGACAAAACTTATATATCACCCTGTACAATATATATTTTTAACTATTTGCTAACTAACACAATATGACACCCAATGAAAAGACTTCCACAGTAGCAATTATGTGGCTGTTATAAAACAAAATATATATTTTTAAAAACTATAACGTTAAATTGTGTATTACCCTGTAACTAATAATCAATTATACCCTTTGTGTATATCTACATATCCCATAAAGATGCAAAAATCCCATTTTGAAGAAAAAAATTAACGTAATAATTTCAAATAAAAAATAATGAACATGCGAATCATGGTATTTTGAAACTTTAACTAGTCACAGGATGATTCTGTGCTCATGAACAATATTGATGAGTACGTTGATAGCTAATACATATCAGAAAATTATACATTTTTACCAAAGGCCACTTTCGATAAGGATTTAAAAACGCTGATAATTTCATTTGACATGCCAGACTCTATCTGCAAATCTACTCACAGGATTGAAACGAAACCTAATGAACAACTTGATTACAATATACTGTATTCAGACATTTTAAAATCAATATACCTTGACCGAGTCAATTTTTAGTTACAGGGTTCACCACCCTGTATCTCAAAATTGACTGAATTGTTATATTTAATATTTTGCAAAAGTATTGATTCGCCCTGTATAATCTTAAGTAGCACCTAATCTGTCTAACTAAAGGATAAAATGATGTCAAAATCCATTCCCACATATAGAGGGTTCCGTTATTTTATTTTAAAAAGAACTGATGATTGGAGAAAAACTTATGAATCACCTTGTATAATATATATTTATAACTATTTACGTAAACAACATAATATCACATCCAATTAAGTCTTTCACAGTAGCAATTATATGGCTGTAATAAAACAAAATATATTTTTTAAAAAACTATAATGTCAAAATATGTATCACCCTGTAAATAAGATTGTGTACAACTACATATCCTATAAAAATGTAAAAATCGTATTTAGAAGATAAAATGAACATCAGTACTTTCAAACCAAAAATAATGAAAATGGAAAAGAAGGTATTTTGAAATTTTAACACCCTGTATTTTTAAAACTAGCCATAGGATGACGCTGTGCCTATGAACAATATTGATGAGTACGACAAGAACTAATACATATAAAAAAATTAAACATTTTAACCAAAGGCACTTTCCATAAGAAAATGGCGTGGTCCTTTATCAAACCTTCGCTAATGCATAGATAATTCCAATTCAACCGTTCAACGTTTAGTTGCATATTAATAACCACGAAGAAATACTTGTAAACTTCGACATTGTAAGCCTATTCACAAATGTACCCATCGACAAGGCACTGACTATCATAAGGGACATGCTGGAAAAGGAAGAAATGTTAGACGAATGCACGCAACTCTGGGTAAACACAAAAACGGAACTTCTGACAATCTACATTAGAACAACATATTTCCAAGTAGAAGCCAAAATCTATCAACAAGAGTTTGGGATGGCGATGAGTTCCCCACTACCGTCCATAATGAACAATACATACATGGAAAACTTCGAAGGCCAAGCGATATCCGAATTCACGGACAAACTAGGATGTGCCTTAGATACTTGGACAATACCTTCGTAGTTTGGCAACACAGCAAGTATAAGCTGGATGAATTAGAGTCGGAACAAAAACTGGCATTCCGGGAAGTACTTGTACACAGGAATGACAACACTTTCACAATAAGTGAATACAGGAAAGACATACATACAGGGAGGTACTTACACTATGGCTCTATTCATCACAAAAATGTGAAGTTAGACGTGGCAAGATGTTGTACGATAAAGCTGAAAAGAAGATATCGCCAAAACATTTAAAGAAAATGACTACCTCGATCTAACAACTAACGGGTACCCGGGAAAGGAGCACCTAAATACAGAGCGGTAATACCACATATATCAGGCACCTGTACAAAATACGAAGGTATAGTCAGTAAATACAAGATACGCATGGTCTTCAAATTGACAAGAACGCTCACAGGAATACTAACCAAAACCAAACCATACAATGAAGACCAGAATTACAAAAATTGTGTACACAACCTACCAAACGAATGCGCCCGATCATACATAGGAGAGAGCTGTAGACCACTCAAAGTGAAAACTCAGGAACGTAGGAACAACATCCGCAAAGGCGAAACAGAAAAATCAAGAGAACATGCCTGAAACAAAGACCACCGAATTCATTGGAATAACATACAGATAGTGGCAAAGGACAAGACTACAACTTTTCAGCGGTGTGAAGCTGGTCATCCAAGTTGCACATTTTGTAATTAATTAATGGCATTCGATTGACAACTTATTGACCACAAATGACCACCAACAACTTTCATTGACCACCCTCTGTTAAAAAGTTATTGCAAAAACAAGATTGGGGGGCCAACTTCACACTTGCCCCCCGAAATCTAAAATTGCCAATTTGTATTACTCCATCTGATTGACCATCGTTTGACCATGAATTCGATTTTTTTGACCACCCTTCCAAAAAAAAAAAAAAAAAACTAAAATATACTTTTATATTCATTATAAAGCATGTTCAATCCTCGAATATGCTTTTTGAGGATTGACTATCTTTTATTTCCTATGTATACTCATATAGAAGAATAAAAATTGCATTTTGTTTAATAATAATGTACTATTTTGAATATTGAGACAATCCTCGAATATGCTTTTTGAGAATGACCATCTTTTATTTCCTATGAATATTCATCCAGAAGAACACGTAGTGCAATTTGATTAATAATGTATTATTTCGAATTTTAAGACACGGTCAACCCTCGAATATGCTTTGAGCCATGGTAAATCCTCGAATATGCTTTTTGAGGATTAACCATCTTTTATTTCCTATGTATTGTATAGTCATCCAGAAGAATAAAAATTGCATTTTGTTTAATAATGTACTATTTCGAATATTGAGATATGGCCAATCCTCAAATATGCTTTTTCAGAGATGGTCAATCCTCGAATATGCTTTTTGAGAATTGACCATCTTTTATTTCCTTCAGAAGAACACGTAGAATTTCCGAATTCACGACCAGGAGGTTCTGTTATCATCACTCTTTAACGGTTGACCGGCCCACGAGACAAATTCAAAGTTCAAAGTCGCCCAAGGGCAACATGAAACAGTCGTTTCCGAATATGCCAACAGTTATAATTCTTTTTAATGCAGGTTATTATAACACGTTGCGGCCCTGCTGCTTAACTTCTTCCGGGCCTGAGCATTCTTGGGTCCCGCTGAACGACTCTAAAATCCTTCAGCGTCCGACATATGACTTCTAACCTAATAGGAAATCTGTCATTTCAAGTTGCAAGCGGTGCCCGATCCCTAGTAGTGGACTTAGGTGCACATACCGAAAAGGGCATGCTCTCGTGAGCCACTTGGGGTTATTTTGCGTCTTGGGCAACTGGGACGTAACACCATTTACTTACATTACGTACTCATCTTCATACAAAAAAATTGGAAAAGCTTTGTTTCGTTACGGTTTAAAATCCAATGTATTATATTGTATTTAGTGATTTGTTATCTCATTTCTGAATCAAAACTCATTTACCTTACATTCTAGGATTGACCATGTCTTAAAATTCGAAATACATTATTATTCAAAATGCACTACTTGTTCTTCTGCATGACTATACATAGGAAGTAAAAGATGGTTAATCCTCAGAAAGAATATTCGGGGATTGAACATGCCTCAAAAAGCATATTTGAGGATTGACCGTGTCTTAAAATTCGAAATTATTAATCAAAATACAATACGTATTCTTCTGGATGAATATTTATAGGAAATAAAAGATGGTCAATTCTTAAAAAGCATATTCGAGGATTGATCATGTCTCAAAAATCACATTCGAGGATTGACCATGTCTCAATATTCGAAATAATACATTATTATTAAACAAAATGCAATTTTTATTCTTTTGGATGACTATACATAGGTAATAAAAGATGGCCAATCTTCAAAAAGCATATACGAGGATTGGTCATGTCCCAAAATGCTTATTCGAGGAGAGACCATGTTTCAAAAAGTATATTCGGGTATTGACCATGTCTTAAAATAGGAAATAATACATGGCCAATCCTCAAAAAGCATATTCTAGGATTGACCATGTCTTAAAATTCGAAATAATACATTATTATTCAAAATGCACTACGTGTTCTTCTGCATGATTATTCATAGGAAATAAAAGATGGCCAATCCTCAAAATGCATATACAAGCATTTACCATGTCTCAAAATGCATATTCGACGATTGACCATGTCTCAAAATTCGAAATAGTACATTATTAAACAAAATGCACTAATTGTTCTTCTGGATGATTATTCGTAGGAAATGAAGGGTGGTCAATCCTCAAAAAGCATATTCGACGATTGACCATACCTTATAATGAATATATCAAACGATGGTCAATCAGATAAAATGACGATTTTCGATTTCGGGAGGGCAAGTGTGAAGTTGGGCCACCCAATCTTATTTTTGCAATAACTTTTTAACAGAGGGTGGTCAATGAAAGTTGTTGTTGGTCATTTGTGGTCAATAGGTGGTCAATCGAATGTCATTAATTAATTACGAAATATGCAACTTGGGGGCAGCTTCACACAGCTCAACTTTTCGAAAACTCAAAGAAGCCACTTACACCTCACTTGCAAACAAACCGATAAACCAAGTTAGTATACAAAAGGAAACCCGTATGAGTAGCAACCACGAAAATTAGCCCTAATTTCCTATATAAACATATGTCGAGAAATTCTTCGTTTTCGAAATACAGGGTGTTAAAATTTTAAGAAAAAAAAAAGCATTTCTTATCATATCTTTCATATCGCTCTATAAAATTTAAACACATTTTTCAAGCATTACAAAACATTTTTTGGTATAAAAGATTTTTTAAAATGTATACCAGTGGCGTCCGTACGGTATTTGAACTGAATATTACTGAAGGAAAAAATGGTACGCCACTGCTTTTTCTGAAAATAAAAATTATTTTTGAAATCTCCATTTAGTTTAGAGCAAATTTGAACCCTTTTCTAAAATTTAAAATTTCAATTAATGTTAATTTCAGTGGCAAAACTTCTAAAACGGTAATTACAGTTAATTTAATTTCTAAAATGGTACATCATTTTGCAAAACTACTCTTTATTAACTAAGTTCATAAAATTTTTTACAAAAACTAGAATTCACAACTTTCATTAGCTTAGATCGAGAAACATTTTACAGAGCACTATTAAATTATTTTGTTCATTAACGAATAAAGTATTTTAATGTGGTCCTTAAAATGTACAATAATTGCTCAAAATGAGGTCATCCAACTTCGACACATTTTCGGCATCTGCGCTTAACTGAGTCAATGGCGTTGCTAATGAAATTCATATTGGCTCGCAAAGTTTCACAGGCTTGCTCTATCCTTAGAATTAGTTTTTGCTTTGTATCAATGGTGTCCAATAACGCGGTGTTTTAAATAACCCCACACAAAGAGGTCGACGGGGGTGAGGTCAGGGTAATATGGTGGCCAGGCTCTAGCTCCTAATCGTCCAATCCACCGTTTTATAATAATTTATTTAACCACTCACGATTTAAAAGCGCAAAATACGCGGGAGCCCCGTCCATTTAAATACAGATTTCGTTTCTATATATATATATATATATATATATATATATATATATATATATATATATATATATATATATATATATATATATATATATATATATATATATATATATATATATGAAAATCTGCACTACCAACTGTGAATACTATTCTTTAGTCTGTCAAAATTTTTGCGACATTCATCGAGAACTTTAGTTTTTAAAGCTGTTGAAAGTGAGTTAGTGTAGGTATTTTTGCAATAATGGAAAAAAAACAATACCGGTCAGTGATTAGATTTCTTTTTTTGGATGGGAAAACGCGTGTAGAAATCAGTGAAAAGTTGCAAGCAGTTTACAACGATAATGCACCATCGATGACTACCATCAGATACTGGTATAATGAATTTAAACGTAGCCCAAGATCCGCCTTTGACGAGGAGCGCCCCTGTAGTCCCGTTGAGGTCACTAAGGATGAAATGATTAATAAAGTACATGATATCGTGTTAGCAGACCGCCGGATGAAGATAAGAGAGATTGCTGAGATCTCAATTGAACGTATACAAAATATCCTGCACGCCAAATTGGGTATAAGAAAGCTATCGGTGAGATGGGTGCCGCTGGCTGGCTGCTGACGATTGATCAGAAACAGAACCGTGTGACATCTTCAACGCAATGTTTGGACAAGTTTAAGCATAATCAGAGTGAGTTTCTGCGGTGTTATGTAACCGTTGATGAGATGTGGATCCATCACTACACGCCACAAACTAAAAGTCAGTCAGCAGAGTGGGTTTCTGCCGGCGAACGTGCACCACAGAAAGCAAAGACGATTCCATCAGCCGGAAAAGTTCTAGGGACGATTTTTTGGGATTCGCAAGGCATCATCTTAATCAATTATTTGGAGAAGGGAAGAACCATAACGGGTCAGTACTATGTCAATTTATTGGACCGAATCGACGCTGAAGTAAAGAGCAAAAGGCCACACCTAGCGAAGAAAAAAATCATTTTCCATCATGACAACGCCCCGGTCCACTAATCGGCAATTGCGACAGCAAAACCCGTTGAGTTACGGTACGAAATGTTGCCCCATCCACCATATTGGCCAGATTTGCCCCCCTGCGATTTTTTTCTTTTTCCAAACATGAAGAAATGGCTTGGTGGAAAGCGGTTCTCGGCAAATCTTCAAAAGTTTTGAAAAGATGTCATCTACTAAATTCATTGTTTTTGATGATTTTAAGTAAAACTTGTTATCTAATTTGAAATTGGCGTAAAAATTTTGTAAACGAAGCAAGAAAATTAAAAAATTTAATCAAAGCTTGCAAAATTTGCAACATTGTATGATTTTTAAATGACGTATTGGTGACTGATCAATTTTAAGTTTAATTGGAAATGGTTGTTTATATTGAAATTTTTATGGAAATTATAATAATTAATGGATATGGTATAATATCTGGTTGATTTTGGCAGAATATTATTGTTGTGTTGTGTTTGAAAATTATAAATTTTATTAGTATGACCTTTGGATTTAAGCATTCTGGTTTATTTTATAAAGTGGATCAAGAAAATCGGATAATTTTACTGTATAGGTTTAAGGGGTAAGGATGCGTCTTAAATAGCCTCTCCTACCCTACTTCCGCAATAGGAAGTTAAACTCCCTATCAAGTGCCAGCGGCTTCCTCTGAGGGCGGACGAGCGGCTGTAGAGGGCGGTACTCTGTGGTCCTGGGGTGGGAAACTCCTCCCCAAGGCGGATGAGTGTCATATGAAAAGGAAGGCAACGAGAAACCACCCCATTAAAGACCTTATAGGTGCTCCAAGAAAAGGCGTAGGAGAGAAAAGGAAAAGTAAACAAACATGGAGTCTTTGAATACTACATTTAATACGGAATAGTTTCCCAATTGGATTTCCGAGGGAAACAGTGTACAAATAAGCCAAGTAACAAGGAGGAAATGAAGGAGAACAGAGTGAGATTAGGAATATGGAATGTAATAAGTATGCTGAAAGAAGAAAAGTTAGAAAATCTGAGAAGAGAAATGATTAAAAACATGGATGTGATTGGTATAAGTGAGATGAGGTGGGGAGAATTTGGTGAAGAGCAATTAGATGATGCTGTAGTCTACTTCAATGGAGGTAAGAGAGGAAGAAATGGAGTTGGATTTATTGTAAATAAGAGGTTAAAGACTTGTGTAAGTAAGGTATATATGGATGTGATAGAGTTATTGCCAACAAGCAAACATGATAATGGAAAGGTGGAGAAAGTTTATGAGCAGATTGATGAAATATTGAAAGAGGAAGGACAAGCATGCTATCACATTGTGATGGGAGAGTGCTTAGGATCGAGACATGAGAGAGGAGATAGACTAATTGAGTTTTGTAAGGAAAATAAGTTGATGGGCACCAATACGTGCTTTGACCACCATAAACGAAGGTTGTACGCTTGGAAATCACCAAGAGATCTCTACACAAAGCAAATAGATTTGATGATTAATAAACGATATAAGAATGGAGTGAAGAAGGCACATACACAGTGATCATATCCTACTAATTGTAGTATTACAAGTACAGCTTAAAAGAATAAAGAAAGCAGCAAACATCAAGAAGTGGGATTTGGAAGAAATAGATTTCGACATGGAAACATATAGAGTCATTGAAAACAGCAGAAGAAATAGTGAGTAGTGAGGAGAAATGGGAAAGAATAAAAGATGGGATAACCACAGTTTGCGAAAATACCATAGGATACAAGAAAAGCACAAGACCTAAGAAACCTCGAGTAACACAAAACATGATTGATAAAATGGAAGAAAGAAGAAAAAATTTGAAAATATTAAATACTGAAGAAGGAAAAATGGGATATAGGAGACTAAACACAGAATTGAGAAAAGACAGATAAAGCAAGAGAGAAATGGTTTAAAAAAGAATGTGAAAAACTCACTAAGGCAGGGAGGCATGATCTAGTTTACAACATAGTGAGAGAATTGACAACGAGCAAGGACAAAACAGGGTGACCTGCAACGAGATGGAATTGTTTTAAAAGAAGAAAAACAAATATTGGCAAGATGGAAAGAGTACATGGAAGACCTCTATGCAGAAAACGATAAACTAAAAGTTCTTAATGTAGAATCAGAAGGGGAAGTGCCAAGAAAAAAACATTGGCCCTAGTATCATTCTGGACGAGGTAAGAGCTGCAATGAAGAATATGAAGAGCGGCAAAGCAGTGGGAACAGATGAAATTCCAGGTGGAAGGTATGAAAGAGTTAACATCACTGTGCAATGAGATATGAGACTGGAAAATGGCCTAACGATTTCCCGAAAACTGAAATGATTCCAAAGAAAAAAGGGAAAAAGAAGTGTGCAGAACCCAGGACAATCAGTCTTGGAGTCCACGTAGCAAAAATACTACTCAGAGTGACAAACAGGCGTATGATGGAGGAAAGTGTGGCAGAAGAACAGTTTGGATTCCGAAAGGGAATTGGTACAAGGGAAGCACTAGGGGTGGTAAAATCAATGGTAGAGAGATATATAGAAAGAGACATTTACCTTTGCTTTGTGGATTTTGAAAAAGGCTTTCGACTGTGCTTTATGGGAAAAATTAATGGAAATATTGAGTCGATTGGAGAGAGAGAAGGCTAATTATCGGATTGCACATGAACCAGAAAGTGGCTTTAAGAGTGGGCACCAACAGAACAGAATGGTTTGAAATTGGAAAAGGTGTGAAGCAAGGATGCTGCCCGTCTTCAACACTGTTTAACATCTACATGGACGAAATGGTACAGAAATGTTGGGAGGACCATAAAGGGTTGACTATAGGAGGAAGGAACATTGCGAGTGTCCGATTTGCAGATGATATGGTCATCTTTACTAAGAATAGAAATGAACTTATGTTGAAACGTCTAAAAGAGTCAGAAAAAGAATATGGATTGAGAATACATATTAAAAAGTCAAAAGTAATAAAGATAGGTAAAAGAGAGACATTGAACATTAGTGTAGGGAGAGAAAAAATAGAACAGGTGCAAAGGTACAAATACCTAGGTACTGAGGTGACAGAAGGCTGGACTGGTATGGCAAAACAGGCAGCTTTGTGTGGAGTGTTTTCTTGTACGGTAGTGAAACTTGGAGTTTATCAAAGAAGGAAATTAAGAAAGTAGAAAGTTTTGAAATGTGCATCTAGAAAGGAGTACTGAAAATAAAATGGATTGACAAAATTAGTAGACATGGAGAGGAAAGAAGTTTACTAAAGACAATTGAAGAAAGGAAAGGAAATTGGATGGGACATGCGCTAAGAGGGTCATGTTTGTTGAAAGACGTTTTGGAGGGATCGATGGAAGATAATGTAAAAAGAGGAAGAAGGAAAAGGAAAATCATTGACCACATCAAGTTGGACTATGGAGGGCATGAAAGAGGCGGCACAGAAAAGGGATCATTCGAGGAAACATCAGGGACCTGCACAAGTAGAACACCAATGAATGAATGAATCATTTCACAGAACATCGGGAAAACTAGAGCAACAACAAGACTTGATTAAAATGGTCGATGTTGGCTATAAACTCCAGTGTTTGGAATTTGGAAAATAGAAAGGCGTAGTGCTAAACGTTGTATGCTGCAACAGTGAATATATGTCGCAGTACGTTGCCGGAACACGTTACCCTTACTTCCTTTGCGAGATGTACAGAAAGACCAAGCGAATGTGTAACATGTACTAACGTTTTAGAACAGGTGCTATTATTACAGCTGAAAAACGCCACGTATGGGGATAAAAGTTCACAATAAAGCGATGATTAAGTCAAGGAGCTGAGAGATAGTCACGACGGAAAAGATTTTGTCAGATTCGAACTTTTCTATCAGACGGCATGCGTGAGTAGTACAGCTAGCTCACTCCTGACTCACTTTGCGGTGTTGTCAGGGCTTTAAGGTTAATAATGACCCCACTTCCGGTTTGTTTCTACGCTAGGTCAGTCAACCTACTTACTTACTTGGCATGATTTAGTAAAGAATGCAATGCGCTAAACCAACTAATATGGTATGCGTATATAGAAACTTTGACGATTTATGTTCATTAATTATAAGTATTTATATTTTGGGTAAAAATGTGTTTAAATGTAAATTATTGCAGTTTTTACACGTTTAGGCAATAATTGCACTTATTGCCGTCGGTAAAAACAGAAACGTTTTAATAATGAACATTAATGCTAACAAATTTAAATTTTAAAACCCACATAATTTCTAGCTTCAAAAACATATTTACCAGGAATCGTACGGTTTCGTGACTATTAATCTCTGCGTCATTTTATTTTTTTGTAAAAATCCTTTATGCAGATTTTGAAAATTAAATTCGCGATAACCTTTCGCCATGTAAACAGGTACCAAGTATTTGTTGTATTGAAAACAAGTTGATTATTATTCCGAAGGTTCCTTACCTTTTAATTATATATTGTAAAACTCAAACCTTCCATATATTTTTACAGATGGGTTAACTTAGTCTTTTAATATGGGTATGTAACTTGACCTGTTTTGTTACTTTTTTTTGGTTTACCTGAACGCAATAGCGTGTCCCGACACTACCCACCTGCGTCCTTGCCTGTATCTATCTTTGGTAATAAACAGCGAGAATAAAAGAGTGAAACAGTACATTTATCAACACAATTAGTACTTACCCCATTTGACCGTCATATGCTTTATTACAATTATTACACGGAATTCAATGAATTCCCATTTTACTAACCGCAAAAATGTCGCGGTGTATTATTAACACTATGAGGTCTCTAATAATTATAATATGCCAATGACCTTTTAATTATTTAAAGAAATTTATTTCCTTGTTTATTTCAGATGAAAATCTAGCATGAAAATAGATTAATATTTACAAAGTTGAACCATCCAAGTTAGCTGCGACCTTCGCATGCCAACACCCAACAGGGATTGCCTGAGGCATCAGAAGCGGTTGCCACATCTGTAAATTCAGGCCCCTTTCATTTTCTCTCTCCTTCTAAACTATACTGATGAATCATACACGATAATCTCTTTCGATGGCCCCTAAAAGAATGTTTTCCCGACAAATAATTATTTTGCTGGTTAATGGACGTTATTTTGATTAATGCGGGTATTACTTGTACATATATAAAGTAGTTATTCATACAGTGAACTTAATCAGTGACTGGCACTAACAAGAATTAACTAAGTGAAAAAGTAAGATGGACGTTTATTACTATTTAATGAAAAAGTCTACACTTCTACAAACAGGTCGGAGAATTTAGAAACTTTCATCGTCGCTTTATTTCTAAAAACTATTCGATGAAATAAAGACGCATTCTATGACGTGCTTGATAGCACTTAAGTGGTTCTGAAACAGTTTTACCTTTTATATCCGTTCACAATTAATTACTATCGCAATTGATGAAGATAATGCGGAAAGTATCTTCACAACACTATAACCGGGTTATTATATCAATACGATAAAATATAAATTAAATGGTATTACTTGATTTTTAATTAGATCTAGAGTAAATATAAATATGCCGGGTTTAGCTTGAAAATAGGTTCTTAGTTTTAAATCATAGTATTTGGTGGCAAGCCGGGAGTTTTAGAGACACTTACACAATCCCTACCTTCGTACTGCATAACTCATAAAAATCACGCAACAAATATCTGAATTTATTCATTCAAATATTGTTGGGGTTAAAAAATAAAGACACTCTCAAAAAAACCACTAGTTCCGGTAGAAAAACCATCGCAACTTTTTAAAATGTGTTATAAACCATGCTACAATCATCCTGAATGTATCCAATTAAATTGCAAAATACAATAGGTTATAGCCCCCCCAAAACATCTTCGCAAATTCAATTTTTTTGTTGCAACCGTTTTTTGGTATTTGTTGCATATTTTTTACCGTTTGTTGGTTATTAATATTTTCGCAATTATATTTTAAAATTCAGATGCAAAGTTTTGTAGTTTGTCGGTTATTCCTTTTTTTTTAATTTATACGTGAAGTAAGCACCAAGGTTAAGATTTTGGATATTTTACATTCAACAAACAATTGCCTGTAAACAAATTTAGAAATTTCAATATCAAGAGACCAAATTCAACAGTATTGAAAATATTTATTTTCAAAAAAAAAAAAAACGAAAACAGTAGCCAACAAACAGCTAATAAACGATTCGAACTTAAAACAAGACAAACCTCGGGGGGGGGGGGGGCAAATGTCACGCCTAAATTAAAAAATTTAACTGTGAAAATACTAATAAGCAATACGCGACAAAAAAAATAGCCAACAAAGGACTGAAACAAATAAAATGAAAAAATTTAACCTGGGGGGGGGAGGCGCAGCTTCAGACTCAAATTAATTGAGAAAAATTACTAATAACAAATAGCCTCTTTACCCTACTTCCGGAATAAGAAGTTAACTCTCTATCAAGTGCCAGAGGCCTCCTCGGAGGGCGGATGAGCGGCTGTAGAGGGCGGTATTCTGTGCTCCTGTGGGTGGGAAACTGCTCCCAAAGGCGGATGAGTTTCAATATGACCAACGGCATCAAAATAAGGAAGGCAACGGAAACCACCCCATTAAAGACATTATAGGTATTCCAAGAAAAGGTGTACGAAAGAAAAGAAAAAGTAAACAAACCTGGAGTCTGAATACTAAATTTAATACCGGAAGTTTCCCAATCGGATTTCCCGGGGAAGCAGTGTACAAAGAAGTCAAGTAAAAAGGAGGAAATGCAGGAGAACAGAGTGAGATTCGGAACATGGAATGTAAGAAGTATGCTGAAAGAAAAAAGTTTGAAAATCTGAGAAGAGAAATGATTAAGAACATGGATGTGATTGGTATAAGTGAGATGACGTGAGGAGGATTTGATAAAGAGCAATTAGATGATGCTGTGTTTTACTTCAGTAAAAATAACGACACCCTCAAAAAAATCACTAGTCCCGGTACAAAAACCATCGCAACTTTTTAAAATGTGTTATAAACCATGCTACAATCATCCGGAATGTATCCTATTAAATTGCAAAATAGAATAGGTTATTGTTATCCCCCCCCCCCAAGCAACCCCGCAAATTCAATTTTTTTGTTGCAACCGTTTTTTGATATTGCATATTTTTACCGTTTGTTGGTTATTAATATTTTCCCAATTATATTTTAAAATTTAGACACAAAGTTAGCCCCCAATGATCAAACTTTTTTTCTTGCAATCGTTTGTTGCTATTTTTTGTAGTTTGTTGGTTATTCGTATTTTTTTAATTTATACGTGAATTAAGCCCCAAGGTTAAGATTTTGGATATTTTACATTCAACAAACAATTGCCAGTAAACAAATTTTTAAATTTCAACAACGAGAGACCAAATTCACGCACAGTATTGAAAATATTTATTTCCAAAAATTAAAAAAAAAAAAACGAAAACAGTAGCCAACAAACAGCTAATAAACGATTCGAACTTAAAACAAGATTAACCTGGGGGGTACTAATGTCACGCCTAAATTCAAAATTTAACTTAACATTTAACAAATAAAATGAAAAAATTTAACCTAGGGAGGGGGGGCAGCTTCAGGCCCAAATTAATTGGGAAAAATTACTAACAACAAATAGCCTTTCCTACCCTACTTCCGGAATAAGAAGTTAACCTCTCTATTAAGTGGCAGCGGCCTCCTCGGAGGGCGGGTGAGAGGCCGTAGAGGGCGGTACTCTGTGGTCCTGTGGTTGGGAAACTGCTCCCAAAGGCGGACGAGTTTCATATGACCAACGGCATCAAAATAAGGAAGGCAAAGGGAAACCACCCCATTACAGGCATTATAGGTGTTCCAAGAAAAGGTGTACGAGAGAACAGAAAAAGTAAACAAACCTGGAGTCTTTGAATACTAAATTTAATACCCAAAGAAACCCTGCAAATTCAATTTTTTGTTGCAACCGTTTTTTGGTATTTGTTGCATATTTTTTACCGTTTGTTGGTTATTAATATTTTCCCAATTATATTTTAAAATTTAGATGCAAAGTTAGACCCCCATGATTCAAACTTTTTTTCTTACAATCGTTTGTTACTTTTCTTGTAGTTTGTCGGTTATTCGTATTTTTTTTAATTTACACGTGCAGTAAGCACCAAGGTTAAGATTTTGGATATTTTACATTCAACAAACAATTGCTTGTAAAAAAATTTTGAAATTTCAATATTGAGAGACCAAATCACGTACAGCATTGAAAATATTTATTTTTAAAAATTCAAAAAAAAAAAAAAACAGTAGCCAACAAACAGCTAATAAACGATTCGAGCTTAAAACAAGATTAACCATGGGGGGGGGGGGTCTAATGTCACGACTAAAATAAAAATTTAACTCTGAAAATACTAATACGCAACAAAGGATTGAAACAAATAAAATGAAAAATTTAACCTAGGGGGGAGGGGCAGCTTCCGGCCTAAATTAATTGAGAAAATTAGTAATAACCAACAAACGAGAAAAATGACCAACAAAGGGTTGGAAAAAATTAAACATTTTAACCTTTGGGGAGGGGGGGGGGCACCTTAACGCCCAAAATTAATTGGAAAAAATAGCCAACAATCACTAAGAAACGACCAACAAGTGATTAACCTAGAGGGGCTTCACACCTAAATTAAAAAATTAATAACCAACAATCGACAGAACTAGCCACAAATACTAACAAATGAGCAGAAAATTTCACATCGGTAATCTATTCAATTAAATACAGGAGTGAAAACAGCAAGTTTGAAAATTACTAAAAAAATTTGGAAACATGTTTCGTCATCTAACATCTTCTTTACGTAATGAATTTGATGTCAAAGTTTGTGCCGCACAAATAAACCCTCATATACAAATTTAAAAATTCCGTTTAAACACTTAAGACTGTTGCTAAGGGTTCGTTTACGAAAATAAGCTGTACCAACCCTTCCATACGACATGCACAGTCACGTAGATTACGCCTTGCGAATAACCCCCTGCCCGTCAGCTTTAAAAATTGTCCCGTAGTTTGTGCTTCGCAAATAAACTCTTCCTCGTAATAAAAAAAATTAAAAAAATCCAATAAGGTACCATAATAAACTGTTGCATAAAAAATAATTTGTACCAACTCTTATATATTTGATAAATAGATTTAAAACATTGTACAAAAATACTCAATTAGTTGTTAATACTTATAATTATTTTTTATGATAATAAATTCTACTAACTCCCATTTAAGAGTATACATACTATCTAGTACTTTGTGTTTGGAAAATATTCCGCGCCAAAGAAAATCCATAAAAAAATGTATACCGTTGGTCGGTATTTTTTTTTTTCAAAAATAATTTACACTAACTCCCATTTACTTCATAAATATTGTGCCGTAGTTTTGCTTCAGAATTAACCGTCCTGTCGTCATACAAAAATTAAAAAAATTCATAAAAACACTCAACTGTTGGGGATTTTTTACGAAAATAATTTGTACAAATTCAAATTTGAAATATACATATTTGCACCCCCCTCCCCCGTCGTCGTCAATCGAAGAAAACCCTTTGACGAAAATAATTTACACTAACCCCCTTTTACATCATGAATATTATCCCGTAGTTTTGGTTTGGAATTACGCATCCTGTCGTCATTTACATGAACCTGGCACCCCATATTAAAATAATTAAATTATTCTGATTGTATCTGATGTATAATAGTTTGTACCATATTTTTTTACCTTTTACCTCAAGGTGTTCAAATTAACCCGGGGTTAAAAACAATGTTAGCACCCCATTAGACTATTTTTTATCGTTCAAGACGGTATACGAGAGAGGATCGTTTGTACCTAATTGTACCATTTTTACTTTTGTTTGTACCTTAAGGGATTGGTTTGTACTGAATTTCCAAATTATTTAAAGGGGTAACTGTTTCGTTTATAGAGATTTTCAAAATCAGGAAGCGGATGCTGTTTCGTTTTCGTTTGCACCGGTTTGTACCACTTTTTTTCCTTCGTATTTCAAGGGGTACAAATTTAACCAGGGGCTAAAAATGCCAGCACCCCACTGTAATATTTTTTATCGTTCTCAATGGAATTCGAAAGAGCATCGATTGTACTGCATTGTACCGAATTTCCAAATTTTTTTAAAGGAGTAACTCTCTCGTTTATAGAGATTTTGAAAATCAGGAAGTGGGTACTGTTTCGTTTTCGTTGGTACCGGTTTGTACCTTTTCTTTTTCCTTCGTATTCGAGGTACAGATTTAACCAGGGGTTAAAGATACCAGCATCGTTCTCGACAGAAGTCGAAAGAGCATCGATTAAACTCTATTGTACCATTTTTGCTTGGTCTTGTTACATCAAGGAGTAAAAATCTAACCAGGTGTTACAAAATGTCAGCACTTCATTTTAATAATTTTAGTCGCTTTTGACGAAATTCGAAACAGTATTCCAATGTAAAATAAGAGGCTTTCGAAAGAAAGATAAGACTTGCGACAATTTAATTTTTCTTTTCGGTCAAGTTATATCTTATATATTTTAACTATAATATCATAATTTGTATAAATTATTCCTAACTGCTGTTTTCGAGATAGTGTTAAAGAATATTATTTTATATACATTTGACAATTAATTGAAAACTACTGGCACCATTGTAATGAAATTTGTGGAATGTTTTGTTAGCTGATCAAAGACTCCATTGTTATATCTGACACTCAAAATAGTTACATGATTAATAGGAAGTATTTGTAATGGTAACTTTTTGAGGTTATGTTTTTAGGTAGAAATTTATAAAATTATTCTCCATTGTAATTTTACACAAGGTACTCTATAAAATTCGATGTACCGTTTCCAAATATTTGGATTTAAACGATGGGACAACCTAATGTTAGTCAAAATTTAATAAAACATGAACATGAAACATTTTAACTTATTAAATTAACAACACAATGAAATGGATTCTAAAAAAATTAATTGTCAAAAGTGTGTATATTTAACACTCTGTATCTCAAACGAGATATATTTTGACAAACACTTATTTGGCTATTCTACCTGTCCTAGCAAGCACGCCATGATTTTTGAAACACCCTGTACATTAAAAATCTGGTGTGGAACACCACACGACCTTCAAACTTTGAAATATGCATGTTTTAGAAATATTTGATAAAAACCAATAACTGACCTAATAAAACCCCCTCCCCGCTGCTGGATTTCTCCCAAAATCTAATCAGCACTAAGCCATATGAAAACAAGCTTAAATCCAAAATTTTAAGTTATCGTGGATACTAACATACCATCCATATATACATACGCACTGACGCCCGCCCAAGCACCAACCCGCCCGTTCAAAATATTAATGTGGGGTGCTGGCATCTTTAATCCCTGCTTAAATTTGTACCACTCGAAACACGAAGAAAAAAAAATGGTACAAACCGGTACAAACGAAAAGTATCCGCTTCCTGATTTTGAAAATGATAAACGAGAAAGTTACCCCTTTAAAAAAATTTGGAAATTCGGTACAAAACAACCCCTTGAGGTACAAACAAAATGGAAAAATGGTACAATTCAGTACAATCGATGCTCTCTCGAACTCCGTGGAGAACGATAAAAATATTAAAGTGGGGTGCTGGCATCTTTAACCCCTGGTTAAATTTGTACCCCTTGAAATACGAAGGAAAAAAGTGGTACAAACCAGTACAAACGAAAACGAAACAGTATCCGCTTCCTGATTTTGAAAATCTCTTTAAACGAAAAAGTTACCCTTTAACAATTTGGAAATTCAGTACAAACCAACCCCTTGAGGTACAAACAAAAGGAAAAATGGTACAATTAGGTGCAAACGATCCTTTCTCGTATATCGTCATGAACGATAAAAAATATTCAAGTGGGGTGCTAACATTTTTTAACTCCAGGTTAAATTTGAACACTTTAAGGTACAAAAGGTAAAAAATGTGGTACAAACTATTATAAATTTGATGCAATCAGAATAATTTCATTATTTTAACGTGGGGTGCCAGGTTCATGTAGGTCCTGTCGTCGGGAAAACCGTTCATAGAGATTTTTTAAAGAAAGACTTCCATATACAACGTACATGTTGTCCCGTAGTTTGTGTTTCGCAAACAAGCCTCCCCCAACGTAATAAAGAAATAAAAGAAATATAAGAGTTCACAAAATAATTTGTACCAACCCTCATTCACAAAATTACCTATTTGCGTAGTGTGATTCGCAACTAAACAGCCCCCTACCCCCCTCAAACTTCATAAACAGATAGAATATTTTATAAAAATACTCAATTCGTAGGATTGTTTACAAAAATAATTAAACAACTCTCATTTATTTGTACTAGATCCCCATAATACAACATACATATTGTCCCGTAGTTTGTGCTTCGTGAATAAGCCCTCCGTCGACATAAAGAAATTAAAAAAATTCCATAAAATAATAAACCGTTGCTGTGGATTGTTTACGAAAATGATTTGTACAAACTCTCATTTATTTGAACTAACTCCCAAGCACATAACACGTATCTCGTAGCTCGTGCTTCGGAATTAAGCGTACCGTCGACATCAAGTAGTTAAATAAATTCTACGAAAAGACTAAACCCTTGGTGGAAATTTTTAAGAAAATAATTTTTACTATCCTTCATTTACAATATATACATATAGTTCCGTAGTGTGCTTCTCAAAAAAGACCCCTACTAACTCCCATTTACATCATACATATTGTCCCGTAGTTCTGTTTTGGAATTAAGCATATCGCAATCCGAAAGAAATAAAAAAAAAACAACTTAAAATCATTACCGAGGATTGTTGACGTAAATAATTAAATAACTATTATTTATGTAATAACTCCCACATACAACATACGTCATGTTTTCCAGTAATTAAAGCATCTTAATTAATCGTTGCTGGGTATTTTATAAAAATAATTTGTACCTACTCTCATTCAGCAAATAACCCCCCCCCCCCCTTAGTAATAAAGGAATTATAAAAAATCTATTCAAGTACCTTAATAAATCGTTGCTGGGTTTTTTCACAAAAATTATTTGTACCAACAAAATACAAATAAGATTAGCCTCAATCTGTTGTTGGAGTTTGTTAACGAAATTAAACAACTCTCATTTAGTACTAACTCCCAAATACAACACGCATGTTGCCCCGTAGTTTGTGCGTCGCAAATAAACCCTCCCCCGTAATAAAAAAATCCATTTACTTGTACTACATCCCCATATACAACATACATGATGTCCGGTAGTTTGTGTCGCAAATGAGTTGCCCGCCGTAGTAAAGAAATTAAATAAAAAAGTACCTTATGAAGCGTTGCTAGGTTTTTTTACGAAAATAATTTGTTCTTATTCACAAAGTACATATATTTCCGCAAATAAGCCTTCCCCTCACACTCCCATAAATAAAGTTAGGACATTTTCTAAAAATACTCAATCTGTTGCTGGGGATTCTTTACTAAAATAACTTGTACTAACTCCTAAATACAAGTATATTGCGCCTTCAGGAAAATAATTTGTTCTTATTCACAAAGTATATATATATATATATATATATATATATATATATATATATATATATATATATATATATATATATATATTTCCGCAAATAAGCCTCCCCCCTCACGTCACCATAAATAAAATTAGGACATTTTATAAAAATACTCAATCTGTTGCTGGGGATTCTTTACGAAAATAACTTGTACCAACTCCTATTTACAACATACATATTCCGCTGTAGATTGTCCTTCGCAAATCAACCCTCCGTCGCCATAAAGAAATTCAAAAACTCCATAGAAATAAGAAACCGTTGCTGGGGATTTTTGAAGAAAATGATTTATTTGAACAACTTCAACATCTATTATACATGTTGTTCCCTAGTTTAAACTTAGGAATCCGGTTGACATAAAAAAATAAAAAAATTCCACAATAATACTTAATAAACCTTTGGCGGGAATTCTTTTAAGAATATAATTTGTACCAACCCTCATTCACAAAGTACATATATTTCCGTAGTATGTGCTTCGCGAAAAAAAATTGCGCCTTAAGGAACATAATTTGTTCTTATTCACAAAGTGTATATATATATATATATATATATATATATATATATATATATATATATATATATATTTCCGCAAATAACTCCCCCTCACTCCGCCATAAATAAAATTAGCACATTTTATAAAAATACTGAATCTGTTTCTGGGGATTATTTACGAAAATAATTTGTACCATGCCCTATTTACGACATACATATTCCGCCGTAGATTGTGCTTCGCAAATAAACCCCCCATACAGAAATAAAAAAAATTCAATACAAATAAAAAACCGTTGCTGGAGATTTTTGAAGAAAATGATTTATATTAAACTCATTTATTTGAACAACTTCAACGTCTATTATACATGTTGTTCCGTAGTTTGAGCTTCGGAATTCAGCATCCGGTCGACATAAGAAATTAAAAAAAAATTGATACAATACTTAATAAACGTTTGGTGGGAATCCTTTTAACAATATAATTTGTATCAACCCTCATTCACAAAGTAGATATATTTCCGTAGTGTGTGCTTCGTAAAAAAATCCCCCTCACCCGTCAAAAATAGATTTAGAACATTTCGTAAAAATACTCATTCTATTGTTGGGAAAATAATATGTACCGACTCCTATTTATAATATACATATTGTCTCGTAGTTTGTGTTCTGCACACAAGCTCCCGTCATCGTAAAGAAATTAAAAAAATTCCACAACAATACTTAATAAACCTTTGGTGGGAATTCTTTTAAGAATATCATTTGTACCAACCCTCATTCACAAAGTACATATATTTCCGTAGTGTGTGCTTCGGGAAAAAATTGCGCCTTAAGGAAAATAATTTTTATTCACAAAGTATATATATTTGGGCAAATAAGCCTCCCCCCTCACGCAACCATAAATAAAATTAGGACATATTCCGCCGTAGATTGTGCTTCGCAAACAAACCCCCCGTCGCCATAAAGAAATTAAAAAAATTCTATACAAATAAAAAACCGTTGCTGGAAATTTTTGAAGAAAATGATTTATATAAAACTCATTTATTTGAAGAAATTCAACGTCTATTATACATGTTGTTCCGTAGTTTGAGCTTCGGAATTAAGAATCCGGACGACATAAGGAATTAAAAAAATTCCACAACAATACTTAATAAACCTTTGATGGGGGTTCTTTTAAGAATATAATTTGTACCAACCCTCACCCGTCAAAAATAGAATTAGTACATTTCGTAAAAATACTCATTCTGGTGTTGGGAAAATAATAAGTATTGACTCCTATTTACAATATACATATTGTCCCGTAGTTTGTGTTTCGCACATAAGCTCCCCGTCGTCGTAAAGAAATTAAAAAAATTTCACACAACATACTTATTTACGAAAATAGCTTGTACTAACTCCCATTTACAACATAAATACTATCCCGTAGTTTGTGCTACGCAAATAACCCCCCTCCTCCATCACCGAATTTGGAAAAAACCCTGGGAAAATCCCAGGAAAAAAACCCAGAACGAAAACCCCCTGAAAAAAAAACTCGGGATAAAAACCCGCACAATGCAACCATGCTAGAATTCAGTTTGCCGATTGTTTACTGAGACTGAAATAAAAAAGTGTCGTAAAAGAAATTTAAAAAATTTCACACAACATACTTAATTACGAAAATAGCTTGTACTAACTTCCATTTACAACATAAATACTATCCCGTAGTTTGTGCTTCGCAAATAACCCCCCCTCCCCTCCCACAACCGAATTTGGAAAAAACCCTGGGAAAATCCCAGGAAAAAACCGGAACGAAAACCCCCTGAAAAAAAACTCGGGATAAAAACCCGCGCAATGCAACCTTGCTAGAATTCAGTTTGCCGATTGTTTACTGAGACTGAAATAAAAAAGTACTTAGCTGAGATATTCTATTAACAAACAATTTACAAATCACCATCAAAAGAATTGTTATGAACTATAATATATAGGTAAAACACAATAATACTACCATTAATATTAATTCAATCTAATGTGACCCACACCACAATTTTTGTACAAAATATGTTTTCTCTTTATCTGTTAATATCCGTTAATAACCTGTCTTATTATACACGATGATTATTGTCACAAAGGATTCTATTATATTTATAAATTGCTGTTTTTTAAATAAATTTTCTTTGAAAAATCAATTTTGTCACAATGCTATATTACAATAGCCAGATTTGTTTGTAAGCGGTGCATATTTGCACACGTTTGCGGAGAGATAGCGTTGTTTGCCCTCTCGCCCCCAAACGCACTATAGGTATAAGATATCAAAAAACACGGGGTTTTTTATTCCGGGGTGTTTTTCCCTGGATTTTTTACCGGGGGTTTTCTTTGCATACAATCCCCCCTCACCTCACCCTATAATAACGAAATTCCATTAAAGTACTTAAATAAATCGTTGCTGGGGATTAAAAAAACGGTTTAACTATTGTTATGAGATTTTTTTATTTTTATTTATTACGATGACGAGCTTATTTGCAAAGCAGAAACTACGAAAATATATTTAAGTTGTAAATGGGAGTTAAAAATCCTCAGCAACGGTTTTATTATGTTTTAATTTGTTTACAACGAAGTACGGTAAGTGGGACTTAGTGCAAATTAAAGTCGTAAAAAATCCCCAGTAACGATTTAAACATTTTTTATTTATGATGGGGGTCTTTTGGTGAAGAAAATAATACACATGAAAGTTCCTGTTAACTAATTTTATAAATAAACCCAGCAACGATTTAGGCATTTTTATAGATTTATTTTTTTTTTGCGAAGCACAAACAAATGAAATAGATGTATGTTGTGAATGCGCGTTAGTTTAAATTTTTGTCCGAAAATGTCCCCAGCAACGGCTTGGCTTTCTAAGAATTTTTTATAAAGATATTAAAAATCTATTTATGACGATTGGAGAGAGAGGGGGGGGGGGGGTTATTTGCAAACAAAATATTTATCTTGCTTGCTACAGTGTCCTACTACTGTATTAATTTTCTGATTATTCAGTAATAAAACGTTCTTGATCAGGACTTTGACAATCAACAAAACGAAAATTAGTCGCGCCATCTCTGGTGTAACTAGCGAACTAAAATTTAAAAAACTTTTTTGCACTAGCTGAAGTTCTAATGGACTTTTATGTTAAATCTAATACAAAAATATTCTCTGGAAAACGCACTACTCTGTGTTTTACAGAACTAAAATCCACTAAGTTATTGCTGCGGGTAATAAATATTCTTTAATATACCATCTTCTGTCAATTTTACATTGATCGAAGACGGTTATAAGAAAAAAAAATTGCAAAGGGAGACTTCTAATCATTTGTCTGACCTAAAAAAGAACCAATTTTACGAATAGGATAGTTTTATGGTGCCATAAAATAGGAAAGAATTCATCCGTTTAATCTGGAGAGATGCAATCAAATGTGATTGAAAAACTTTTTCGGGAAAACAATTTAAATCTATGCGAATTTTATGTTGGATATTAAAGTTATTGACAATTAGCACAGTTTCGATGCATCCTTAAATTTTTATTACTTCATTAATCACAATTTAAGGCCTTTGTTAGCACACGGGAATAATTGTATGAAGGAGAAATAGCATGCTCCTATCGAGGTCCTATACATAACGTGGGAATTGTGGTGTGCCAAGGAAAAATAATATAATTAATTCACGTTATTATTGGAAATGGGAAGGATGCGGATTTGCACAGAATGTATGAGTTAGTTATTCGAAGGAAATACGACAACCAATGATGAATTTCGCAGAAATGGAGGAATTTCATCAATGAGTACCCCGCCCCAAACATTATATTTTAATAACCATGATTTTTATATTTGAGGAATGAAAAAAAAACGATCATTAATATGTAATATAATCTTGGTTAGAGGTGAAAACCTTCAGATATTTACTGATTTTTTTTATTCCCCTATAACGTACACTACACACATACTTATGTTAGGTGCGGTCAGGGCGGGATTGGTGGGAACTGTGTTAGGGTTTTGAGTTTTTTCCAATAGCCTCGTACAGTACAGACGAAACGGGAATCGAACCTATTACCTTCCGAAAGCTACGTAGAGCGTGTTATTACTGACCTACATGCTCTTTGTAAGATGTAGACACTACTACACCTTTAATCAGAAATTAGAAAAGGGTAAACAAAATAAAGTAATAAGAACAAAAGGTGAGGTTAGATTTAACAACCCTTTAGATACCAACACTGCTCTATTATTAGTATTTTACTGTTATTATTTCGATGAAAAAATGCCACAAGTTTGTGTACACATTTTTAAATGGCTAACAACCCACTGAACAGGGCTGTTCTTTTATTGTATATATTATAAAAACAAGAATCATAATGTATACATGTATTTTTTGTTGGATAACAATAAAGCCATTAGTTAAGCAGCTGTGTGACTTCTGATTTCTGTAAGGGTGATACACCCGCATCGTGCAATGACGCAGAGCTAAATTAAGTTTGTCAAACCCACAAATGGGCTAGATGATGTCATAAATTTTATAAATATTTTACTGGTCTACTACGTTTTTTAAACCTCTCTATATGCATCCAACTATTTAATTAATTAAAATAATTTTAACGCTGTGCTTCTCCGCTCCCAACCGCTGAGAAACCTAAAAATACTTACAAATTGTTAATAACCGTATCAGTTTAAAATATTTTAGGGGGTTGAAATAGATTAAGACCATAGCTTTAAGTCTCCACTCACATATTTCTTCAAGTTAGCCGTAACTAATCTGTCTGAGAATGTCACAACGTGTTTAGAAATTTTTATCGTGTAGTTTATATCTATTATCTAGACTTCCGTTCCCTCTTGACATAAACACGAATAGCATGAAGGATCCACATTTAAAATACTACATTGATTGTCTCTGGAATGCGTCTTCTCTCACATTAATTATTTAAGACGCATCCCACGACATCTTTTAAGATAAACACCCTGTATGTTTAGGTTATCAACCTTAAAAATTTTGACGATAACACCATATTGGTAAAGTACAAATCCAAGAAAAAAGGGCGTAGTCTTGCTCTTTAACGATTTTGAGAACAAGATGCATAATGTTTGTGGTCCAAACATGATTAATGATACATTTAGAATTCTGATTCATTTAAATATGTTATCATTTTAAAATTATGTGACGCATTGTTCATGCAAACATTGAGGAAGTCATTTATTCATCATTTGTTAAAACGGATTTACCAACAAAAATTCTGTGATTTTTATTGATTTACTACCCTGTATATACCTAATTTTATTGTAAGGTAATAAAAGCGATCTTTTATCGTTTTGGGTTTATAGAGCGGGTGGTTTCGTTAATTAACGTGAATTTTTGGAGGTGTTTTAAATGCCGGTCCGGGAAGATGTAATGAATATTTTTAAAATGGCGGATGTGGGAGCGGATTCAACCCTGACCCGTCAAGTAAAGGGCAACAACCCCACAAAAACAAAATTAAGAGTAAAATTTAATTAAAAGCACAGATAGACAGGAAATTTAATAAAAAAAATGTAAACTAACCTCATACTTCAGTCCAGCGAGTCTCAACCAAGTTTCCACCTTCAAACAATACGGAGACAAAGATGGTAGTAAGGGAGTGCGAGAAAATTGATACAAGTATGCAATATCCTTCTCAAAATTGCTTTTATGCACTAAAACTTTCGGCGGTGCCGGTTCTTTTGCAACGGCGGGTGCATCACCAGCAGCAACTTCTGGTTTTGTAGCGGCAGCTTCTTCGGCTTTATTATCAATCGGAACTTCTTCTTTAATTTCTTTTGTTTCAGTTGGTGGAGGCACGTTATTTTCAACTTCAGTTGCCATTATTTGATTTTTTTTTATTTATCAATAAAATTAAGCGCTTAACACTTCCAACAGTCAACACGCGTGAAAGAGCACAAAACACTACCACACCGATACGGAACTGGCTGGAAGTGGCTGCTTAGCTGATCCCGTGATGCAGTGCAAGACACGAACGAAGAGAAGAGAAGCCGGGCGGATTGTGTGACGTCACTCTTTTAGTCAAACCACACTCTGGCTTCACCCCCACCACCCTTAATAAAACCAAGCCTTGTTACCATGCACATGCACGTCGACCCCACCCTCTGCATCTCTTCTGGACATTGACCCACGGACCTTATTATCTATCAAGATATTTATTTAAACTTATTTTTTTTGGGCATCAATCAGTTTCATCTTAACATACAATAAGTACTTAACTTAAAAACTAAAGGGATACAATGCGTTTACTTCACGAAATTCTTACACATTAAAACAAAATCATATATCAAATTTATTCAAAGTAAGCATAATTTCTACATATTAATTAATTAATTCAAAGACTTTGTAATGAATGTATTAGTATTTTAAACATATTGGAGATAAGAATCTCCAATATTATTAAAATAAGATGATAGGCAACCCTTATTACAGGTTTGTATTACGTTTTCCATAACACTTTCTACTACATTGACATCTTGAAAATGTTTTCATATAAATTTACATAATTCCGGATTTACATTGTCTTCCCGGATGGACTTACCTACAGTTAAATAAGTTATTTTACATTCTATTTACTTAGTTTGCGTAAGGTTACACAAAAATACATAAAATATTCTATTCTTGTTCTTGATAGTCATACATGTTCTCTTTTACAGGAAAATTGTGCTTTCACAGGAAAACTGTGGTGCTGAGGTGCGAGTGTTGATAAAAAGAAATAACAATGACGTAATTATATACGTGAATCTAATCTATGATAATTACAAACAAGTTGTTTAAATAATAGCTCATTGAGTCCATTTCATAGGTACAAATATGCATATTCATAGCAAGAGAAACTAGTTTAGATAATCACAATTATAACTCAAGACATAATGATCTGGTGAGATTATGAGTTTTTAGAGCCATTTCTTTTTATAGTTCTTTTTGACTATAAAACTTTACTGGAGAGTACTTGATAACATGCAGGCAACCATTTCACTTACATTTTTAAAATAGCCCTTAAAAATATCCTCAGCCGTTTATTTTTTAATGTATTTAAAAATTTTCCACTGTCAATATTTTTTGGGAATCTTTGAACTGTGCTTTAACTACAAGACACATGGAAAGAAAATATAATCAAATCTGGTTTGATATTTTTACATATTCTGCTTTTTTCTTTATAAGTCTAGTTCTGTGATTAAAGTTCACGATTTTTGCTGTTCTTGATCAAGTGGATTTTATATTCATAAACTGTGTTGTTGGGTGTTATTTGATTTTCAATAGGGAGAGTGTAGAAACAGTTTGTATTTTTATAATACTTGCTAAAGTCAACTTATATGCTTGCTTATATTTATTCATTTATTATCATCCGACCTTATCGAGTATCTATTAGATGCTATAATAGGTGCTTGTGCTTTTCTACAAGATGGCAATCTGCTCCTAACTACATTATTAATAATAATTCTAAGCAAATAGCTTTCTTAACCTGTGTTGAACTTCAAATTAATTTTTTAATTGCACTGTTTTCCTCATAGTGTAGTGATGACTTCATCTTGGTAGGTGTTGTATAGTGTGTTAATTTATTATTTACCAACATTTTAAATTGCTTTGTGGTGTTTTCACGTTTACTTATATTAGAAAGCATCTTCTTGCATAATTTTATACCTTATTATGTATAAAGCTATTTGCTCCATATGTAATGGTGTTTATCAGTCTCATATGCAAACTGTTGCTCCTTGTGCCATAATACTAGATATCACCATCCTTCTTAACGCTCATGTTGTTGTTAACTTGTCATTGTTTATGTTGTGTATCTATCATATTCTATGATTCTTCGTGAATTTGTACTTCACTGAAATATTTAAAGTCCAAGTTTATTGATTAATGACTTGATTTGGTATGACCTGTAGGTGATTTTAATCATCTTTTGTTATATGGATCCCTTGTAGCACAAAAGTGAGCACATAGTACAGTGTACTTTCTAGGTGTTCCTTGATATGCACAGCTCCATTTTCTTTATTATGACAATGACGGTGTTACTTTCTTTTTAATTTTCTGGGTAAGAGCTGTTTTCGAAATTGTTATTACTAAACATTTGGTAGTTATCGTATCTTTTATTGTTGGTCTTTTATATATTACATTAATCCATAATAGATCTTGAGATTTAAATTTCATGTAAACTGTTTTCTTCTTGTTCAGTAGAAGGCCTATACAATCTAAGTAAGTTTCAATTAGTGTGAGGCCATGAGTAATCATTTTTGTCTGTTTGAGAAAGTTACATCATCGGTAAATCCCGCTCTAGTAAGGTTTATTCTCTGAAACCCCTCCTATTGCTCCTGTAATACTTTATAACACCGGGTATTGATGTCACCTTGAGTATTAGACGGAGAGGAGATAAGCTTGCTACAAGTAGTATTCTTGGAACTGTTCAGAATCCACTATTGACTTAAATAGCTAGCTGCATTTGAACGCGGTTCAGCAATTTTAATCCAGATGTCTATTAACCTCTACCTGACATTAGATTTAAACGTCCATCTGACATTGATTAGGTAATGTTATTGCTTTTGTAATGTTGCCTATTTTCGTTATAAACATATTAAAAAAGATGCATAATTATCCTAAAATAATAATTATTAATCATATTTAATTTCTTTTAATTTCCACTTTGTAGGTTGGAAGGTCGTGTGTTGTTCCACACCTGATATTTATTTTCAAAACCTTCAGTTTAATAAGTTTTAAACTTAATAGGGTGTGTTGTCCAATATGGTGAATTATCATAAAAAAAAATTATTAACTAAACGTTTCTACTAGTAATAACATAAATTTAATGAAATATATAAATTATACTAACAATGAAAATGAAAAATTTGCACAACTTAAAGGGGAGTCAGATGGATTTTTTTAAAAAGATATCGATTTTTGGATTTTTATGTTTTATTATTGTCTAGTATCTCTGGTTTATTTTAAGACCAATTATATACAATTTGGATCAGTGAAACTCGTTTTATTAACGTTCTTATAAAATATTGCTCCTTACATTTCACTGTTCTTGATACATTTGTTATAATACAATTATTCTCCTACAGTTTATAATGTCTGTGGTTTGGAAGTTTGGCAAAAATTAACCTAGAAGTCTTGTTTCTTGAAAAAGAAGACCCTGGGGACCCTAAATATAGAGCTGGGATGTACTAAGGCAGGATTAATATCATGTTAATATAAACTTTATGGTCATTTAAACTTTAACCTGTTTCTTACAAATTTACTTTTTTCTTATCTTTTTGGGATTTTTTAATGGTGTACTTTAAATTATACAATCTAAACGTTTCGATAACACTTACGTTTAGATTGTATAATTTAAAGTACACCATTAAAAAAATCCCAAAAAGATAAGTATTTTATTATGAGTGTTAATGGTGAAAGTTTACATTTTCATATTACTTTTTTCTGTACAAAGGTATATTTTTCTTAGCAACTAAAAAAGGTAGCTCCATAATTTTTTTTGTATTGTACCTGTTCTAATAAACTGTTCATTTTGAGTGTTGGGTTTTGCAAAGTTGTAAATAGTTTTTAACTTATTCTCATTTAATATCCCTATTTAAAATTTAAAAATTTTTAAACTAATTTTTTTTTAATTATAAAAAAATAATAAACACTCAAAATGTAGACAAAGGTAGCCCCTTTCAAACAAAAAAAGAATGATGGAGTTATCGCATTTAGTTCCTGAGAAAAATGTACCTTAAGTTATGCAAATGAACATATGGGCGAGATAGGGTCATCTGACTCCCCTTCATTTAAAATTGAAACCATTTTTTTGAATAAATTGACATGATAAGGCTAGGATAGATTTCTAATTACTCAAAATTCTAGCTACTGAAAATTATTAGAAAGATAAGGCATAACTATAACTATAATCATTACTTTTATTACAGATATCAGTTCTATTATTAACTATTCTTATCTTTGTTTAAGAAACATTTCTAAAAATATCCTTTTGTAATAGTTGTAACTTGTAATAGTTATCTCCTCGCTTCCGCTTTTGTATTTTTCGTAATTGTGACAAACTGTACTGTTTTTGTCGTAAGTCGCAATTCATGAAATCAATGCATATTCAAAATATATTAAAACAAGTAAACTATTATTAGTTTTGTTATGAACGAATAAGTTAATATAGTCCAGTTAAATTAGATGAAATAGGGGCCCAACTTTAAAGCTGCGAGAAGTAGACATAGAAACTTTTGTTTTGGTGTTGTAAATAACCCCTAAAAAGTGCTGATCACTAAACCCTATGCAACCCTTTTTTTTAGGGGTTGAAAGTGATGAAAAATTGTTTTTTCACCCATATCTCCTAACTGTTAGGTTTTTCGTAAAAATAGTTATTATCAAAAATGAATCTTATAAAATTTGCTACAAAAATTGTTCTATGCCTTTTCTTCCTAAAGTCAATATTTGTGGAGTAAAACAGTTTAGAAATTTATGACGTTCATATTAGATGCATAAAATGCCTCTTTTCCACATCACTGCGGAGGTAAAGGTTAACTTCTTGCCACCAAGTGGATCTTGGTCGCCCCCTCCTTCTTACACCTTCTGGCTTCCAGCCCAGTATGGTGTACGTTATTGATCTGGGTCCGGATCTCCAGACGTGCCCCAACCATTTGGCCCTCTGTTGCTTAATTTTCCTGGCTATATCTTCGCCTATTTCTTCATTCAATTCATGGTTCATCCGCAGCCTGCACTCGTTGTTTCCCTCCTTTACTGGTCCTAATATAGATCTTAATATTTTCCTCTCCATTATTCTCAAGTCCTCTTCTTGTTTTTTTTGTCATTGTCATTACCTCCGCAGCGTACAACATTATCGGTCTGATAATTGTTTTATATATTTTCATTTTAGTATTTTTTCTCAGTAGCTTACTTTGTAGCATTCTCTTATTGGCATAAAAAGCCCTGTTAGTTGCTGCTATCTTCTCATTGATTTCAATCCCCTTATTCCCACTATTAGTTAGAGTGATGCCCAGGTATTTAAACTTGTCCACCTCTTCGAACTTGAAATTTCCAATTTTTGTTTGAGTGTAACAATCTGCTAGTTGTTTATCTATTCTCATTATTTTGGTTTTGCTTTCGTTTATTCTGAGTCCTACTGCAGATCCCTCAGCTGCTATCTCCTTTAGCGTTTCCTCCATTATGTTGCGGTTTCTTGCAATAAGCGCTAAGTCATCGGCATATGCAATTATTTGGCTTCCTTTTGTTTTTATTGTTCTTTTGTTTATTTTCCGCAGCGCATATTCTAGGGCTAAATTGAAAAGTGTCGTTGAAAGTGCGTCGCCTTGTCTTATGCCTTGGTTTATCTCAAATTCTTCTGTTTCCCATTTGTGTCCTTACTGTTGCTGTTGTTTTTTCTAGTGTGACCTTTATTAGCCTTCTTAATTTAGTAGATACTCCTAGTTCTTTCAGTGCTTTCAGTAATTTACTTCTTCTGATACGAGTCGAATGCTTGTTCGAAGTCTGCCGTAAACCCACATTGATATTGGCCTATTATGCCATCAGCTTGTTTCTTCAGTCTTTTTTGTATTAATGTTGACAGAATTTTGTAAGCGTTATTTAACAGCGTTAATCCTCTGTAATTCTTGCATATTTGCTGATCTCCTTTTTTATGTATGGTTATGATTTCTCCTGCTTCCCATTCTTTTGGTATTTTTTCTTCAGTCCATATTCTTTTAATCAATTGATGGAGTCTTTCTAATAGTTCTTTCCCTCCATATTTTATTAACTACATGTTAATCCCATCTCTTCCTGGCGCCTTCCCATTATGACTTTTATTAATAATCTCCTGTATCTATTCTTTTGTTGGTGTCTCTGAGTCTGCATTTGCTGCATCTTCTTCATACTCGTCATCTTCTTCTGATATCCGCCCTTCGTCACCATTTAGTAATTCTTTGTAATATTGTGCCCATACTGCTTTGTATTGGTGTTCATCCTCTGTTATTTTTCCTTCTTTATCTCTTATACCAATCACTTTCCCCTTGTACACCTTATTCTGTTCACTGATTTTTTTGTAAAAAGTTTTTGAATTTATGTTTTTACTTTCCAGTTCTATTTCCTTAACTTTGTTGTCCATCTAGTCCCTCTTTGCCTTCCTGTTAATCTTTTTAGATTCTTTCCTCTGCTTTACATACTCTTCCAAGTCTTCTTCTTTGTATGTGCTTAACCATTTCAATCTCGCTTCAGTTTTTTTCTACAATGCTTCTTGACAGTGCTCATCAAACCATTCTTTTTTCAATGTTTTTCCTTTTTGACCTACATGCTCTACTGCGGCTGCATTTATACATTCTGCAACTTGTCTCCATTCCATTTGTGTGTCATTACCAGCTATATTTATTTTATTTAGTTCACTGGTAACGCTTGTCATGTACTTTTGTCGCACCTTTGGATTATTTAGGCTTTCAATATCCCATCTGTTTATTTTGCTCCTTTTTGTCTTGATCGTCTTTATTTTCTGTTTTATTGTTGCTGTGACTAGAAAATGGTCAGAATCTGCGCACGCACCTCTAAATGTTCTGACGTCTTTTACTGATGATAGCTTTCTTTTTGTGACAAGTATATAGTCTATTTGTGTATATGTGTTATTATCTGGTGATCTCCATGTTACTTTATGCCAGTACGGATGTTGGAATTTGGTGCTGCATATATCCATATTTGTTCTCATAGCTAAATTACACAATCTCATTCCATTATTGTTCGTTACATCATGGATTGTGTGCTTTCCTGCAACCAGCCTTACAAAATCTTCTTTGCCTATTTGGGCGTTAAAGTCTCCCAAAATGATTATTGTATCTTCTTTAGGTATTTTTTCAATTTCATCTTCTATATTCTCGTACATCTCATTTTTATCCTGCGCCTCGGCCGTCTCTGTTGGTGCGTATATGCATAGTAATGAGATATTAAAAGGGTTTGCTTTCACGCTTACATATGCGATTCGTCCAGATATTGCTCTAAAATCGATTATATTATTCTATAATTTTTCCATTATCATAAACCCGACCCCACCTTGCCCTTGTTTCTGGTTTCCCGAGTATAGCAGTGTATATTTATTTTTGTTTATGATGCCCTGATCCTTCCACCTAATTTCTTGTAGGGCTGCTATATCTACTTTATATTTTGTTAATTCAACTGCTATCTCTCTCATTTTTCCAGGTGCCAGCATGGTTCTGACGTTCCACGTACTTATTTTTATTTCCTTGTGTTTACACCTTTTATCACTATTCCTTCTACTGCCACGTTTATGTTTGATATCCCCAGCTTCTAGTATTTTTTCTTCCTTGTTTGGATTTGTTCGTACCTCTTTATATATCCCCTCGTGTTGCAAGGTGTTTATAATTACTTCCGCTGGTTTTGTGATTCTTATTTGTTTTAAGATTTCCCATATCCTTGCGCATTTTCCTTTTTCGTTGTATTTCGTCAGCTCGTAATCTATCCAGTTTCGAGCGCCTTCTATAAGTTTTTTGAAGTGTGTTGTTTGCCGTCCAGTTTTGGTGATGTTCCTACTTGTTTTGTTTAACTCCTCATCAGCTTTTTGTGGTTTCTCTTTCGTCATAGGTGCAAACATAGTTTGTACGTAGCTCTTCCTCTTTGGTAATGCTCCCTTGGGGGTTTTTCCTTCCTCCTCATCCGTGGACCTATTCCTTTTCTTGTTTTCTTCTGCATCGTTTACATGTGCTATTTTATTTCCTGTCACAGTTTGCTCTTCTACATCTTCTGTTTCCAGGTGCTCTTCTTTATGTATTTAATAAAATTAATAATAATTTTTAAAGCAAGTGAAATTTGCAATCATAAGTGATGGATAAGGCGCATTTTTCCTAGCATCTTTTAATGGCCTGTCGGAGATGTTTTGTCATATTACTAATTATAAGCAAAATTTTTGTGGATTGTTCAGCTCAAAGGAGATATTACAACAATCAATTTGGACCGGGTGTAAATTGCCGCATTTGCCAATAATATTCCTAAATGTCTAGTGTGGAATAACACACGACCTTCCAACTTACAAAATAAAAATTAACAGAAATAAAGTAATACACTTTCTTAGGCAACTTTGTTAAAACAACAATAGTAGTTCATGTTAGATAGACGTTTAAATGTTCATTAATTGACAGTTAAATGCCAACTAAATTCTAAAGCCGTACGCGTCTATAAAAATATCGACAATACAATTTAATCATTTTCAATCTTATTTAATTAATTTTTAAGGTTTATTTGGTGTCGTATTAAAAAACTTTCACAGAAAAGTTATGTAAAATTGAATCATCTTTAAAAAATATATCTAGATATTCTCCTATAAAGTTGACCCTTATTAAGATATTGAAAAAATTTGAATGAGCACTTAAATTCCACCTTAGAAATTGTTTTGCTAAACTACACGTTGCAACAAGAAAGTGCATAGAACATAGTTAATGTATAATTTAAAAATTTATATATTGCCATGTTTATATCTTTTGAAAAATGCAAATAAAAACAAAAAACTGCACCTAATAATCTAATCAGCTCTAGGAGAAATGAAAACGAGCTTAAATATCAAATGTGAAGTACGTACGTTTTATCGTTTTGGAGTTATGGTGCATACTAACATACGTCCACACACATACACAGACGCACGCACGCACCTTGTTAAATGCAATAATATAGGAATAATATAGACACGTGCTGATTTATGCTTTCGTTATGTTCAAGTCAAGCCTGCACTAGAGACTAAGGTAGTTATTTAGTGTTTAAAGCAGAGTGTTTAATTTAGAGTTATACTGTGCAATTTTTTAAATAATGATGATTGTTCCATATATACCAATGACATGGAAATTGCAACACCAAGAAGGAGTAGGAATATTTTGACCAAACTTGGCAGAATTGTTTAAGTACAATTAAGTAGCAGTTGATTAAAATTTCAAGGAAAGAGAACAAAATATAAACATAATTTTTATTAATAATTGTTTGCCCCCTGTAGGTTACACCCTCCTCCACTCGCCGTGGCACCGATTCTAGCAGATGGTGGATGTGCTTTTGAGGTATTGCGTCTTAAGTAACCTGTAATTCGTGCTATAGAGCTTGCAGCGTCTGCGGAGGATGCTGCAAGATTCTCAGTCTTCTCCCCATAATGTCCCAAACATATTCGATGAGCGAAAGGTCGGGAGATTTGGGTGGAAATGGCAAGAGATTAACATTATCCTCTGCAAATTGGTCTAAAGAACATCTTGCAATATGGAGACGGACATTATCCTGCTGTAAAAGTGGGTCAACTGCTGAAGAAATGGAAGAATATGGGGTTCTATCACATCATCCACATATCGTTGGGCAATCATAGTGCCTCGGATGAATACCAAACAAGACCTACTCCCATAAGTTATAGCACCCCATACCATAGTTACTACAGTTTGGTGCACATGCATCGCAACAGAAAATTCAACATTTCGACGTTCCGCACGTCTTCGTCTGATCCTCATACGGCCAACATACATCTCCAAACAGAATCGGGATTCATCAGTGAACACCACTCAATGTCACTCTTGGTTCCAGTGTAGTCGCAACCTACAACACTCCAAACGTTACCGTCGATGTTGAGCCGTTAATGGTAACACAAGATGTGGCCGATAGGATGGTACGCAGAAAGCTCTAATTCTGCGGTAAACTGTTCGAAGGGCTACAGGACGACCTACGTTAGCTAACAATTGATCGGCAATTGATCTGGTACTTGAGAATCGGTCTCTTGTTGTCATAAGTTGAAGACGGCGGTCCTGCACCTCATTTATTCTTCTTCGCCCTCTGTTCTTCTTCTGCGGCGGTTCAAACTATCCCTAGTCCATGCCTGATAGCAGCGCATGGTGGTGGTTTAGTTCCGGTTAAGACGATTTTCAATGTCTCGAAACGAAAAATCACCTTAGCTCAAACCAACAATACGACCTTTGTCAAATTCGTTTCATTGGCGGCAATTTCCATGTTTGTGCACTCTACGTATGATCACACACTCAAAGTAAACAATCACAAGCGAACACAATAAAGAACTGAACACAATCTCACACAATATACACCTGACAAAATTGTTCGAAAAACTGAACGAACTGTCAGATAAGCCATTACCACTTGATCTATATGAATGAAATTTTAATCAATTGCTACATTTTAGTAGTCTGTTTACAGTCCCGTTCAAATGAAAAGTAGCTTCATCACTGAAAATAACAGTTTTTTAAAAATCATTATTTTCTTCAATTTTGTGTAGCATAGAAACAGCAAAGTCAAATCTCTTAATCTTGTCTGCCGGTTTAATGTGGTGTAACAGTTGGATCTTGTAAGCAATTAAACGAAGTCTTTTATGAATTACCTTATGAATCGTTGATCTCGGTAATCCCAACTCCAGACTGCGCCTTGTTAACGATTTCTTAGGGCTTTGAAGGCATGAAGCTCGGATTCTGTCCTCATTCACTTGTGACACACGCGGCCTACCCGTTGACTTTTGTTTTAAAACACTTCCTGTTTCCTGTTCATTTATAGAAACCCTGTATATATCCCTGAAAATAATACATGAAGTTTGTTGAAATTTTGGGTAGAATAACATGTTATCAATATATAGTAATTGAAACTCGGTTGTATTACATGCAAAACATGAAAAAATATTGAACTTTTAGTGCATAACGATTCAGTATTGACCAGGGTTGTCCATATGGATGAGCGTACGGTTAACAGTGGGTCAGCTACCACGATTATTACACATATTTTTAAATGGAAAAACTAACTCATTTTCAAAATAAAAATATAGAAAAACAATATACTTTCAAAAAGAATATACAGAGAAACAAAAAAATTAGTACATTTTTTAGATAGAAATATAGGAAAATAAAAAAATTTACACACCTTCAATAGAGAAAGATCAACTGAGAACATAAGACTGTCGCCTAGCGGTACCGCTAATTGATGGACTCGGAAGGATGATGCTTATATCTTGTTCTTTGACAAACGCAGATCAGGCACATCTGGCATACAAAATGGGTGCTGCTGTTTAAATTTTAATCTAAGAAAGCTGACATAATATTACGTACTTTGGTTCAAGTTATTCTTAACGTTCGCAGAGTAGAAAATGATTTTTTGTACAAAATAAGACGAGCACAAATTCTTCTGCTGCTTGAAGAGCTAAGGGTTGTTCTAAACGCTTTTCACTCAACACGTTTTCATCAACTTCCATTTCGTCTACTTGTTATTGTGAGAATCTTAACGTAGTGTTCTTCAGAATCACTTTGCAAAGCTTAGCTTTCTTTTAGTTGCTTCTGTGGCCGTTGCTATTTTATTTTTTCTGAAGCGTAGTTGGTAATGATGCTCTTTCCTACTATTCTTGGTTTTTCTTTGTTGGTTTTATGTTTGGATTTCAGTGGCGCCCTTAATTGTTTGCTGATACAAAATTACTGTTACAATTGGATCACCCAGCAACAGTACTATCGTATTCAGGTGTTCGTAGCGTCGATCCAATATAGTCAACAGGAACACATCAAATAGAGAAACTGACGTTTGGTCAATATTTTCAGACTGCATTGTAGGCTGGACTGAAATCAGGCTGGCTGGAATTGACCGATCTGTCACTGTTCTGAGCAAGAAATCATCACTATTAAAGGGGTACATTGCAGTTTTCTTGAAGACTTTAATCATATTGGAAATGACCATTGATTTTGAAAAAGTTATTTCAATTAATTCTCCAACATACAACCTGGATGACGAAATATCCATAGCATTGCGATACTAACCCTTAAACGGACTGAAAACATTCAAGAGCAGAATTTTTGCTGATGAGGTTGAAGTGTAAGGACAGTAACCCCGGATTATCTTGCAAGTCAAGCGTCTCGACACTAAAGTGGGGTTCGTGGTTGTCCATTATTAAATACAGGGATTGTCCGGGCTGTGTTAGATAAAATTTGATTAAAAAAAAATCTTATAACATATTATTGTAGTCAACAACGAGGAGTGTCTTGTAAAAATATTTTCGAGCACCACTCTAAAATTGTGTTTTTTTTTAATGGAACACCCTATATGTTTTTATATATTTCTCTGCTAAATGATGAGCAAAATGATATAAGGTACAATGAGTCTACGACTAACAGTTCCTAAGTTAATGACATTTTTATATAAAAAAAATTGTCAATTAAGTAGGCTCCTGTTCCGCCATCTGGAAAGATAACGTAGTAAAATTTTGGGATTTGATTTTCCAATGTGTTTTGTTTTAACGTCTCTATTCAGATTGCAGACTCTTTTCTCTACAAACACAGGGTGGTTCATTTTGCTCAATGTTATATTTCTAATTTTTTTTTTAAATGACACACCTTGTATTATATTACAGATTTGAATAGCGTTTTTTCGAGCTTTCAATAGATACTCACTTTGTACTACCTATTCCTAAGTGTTTTTGAATTATTTAGTGATAAAGTTGAAAATTGTAAAATTTTGTTACTTTTTTTGAATTTGTCATAATAGGGCCTATAAAATAAAATAAGACAATCTCATAATTCACAAAAAAACGAAAATGAAACAATGCTATAAGTGCAATAAAAGTGTGAAGCTATAGGTTTTGTGACACAATACAACATTTTGGACTATAAAAGAGCAACGCTTAATAACTATTTACTCGTAGAACGTCATAACTACAAACTTTAAAATGGAATTAAAGAACACAATTCATTACAAATTTTATTATTCCACAATAATATTGCAAAGCGCGACACGATCTGCAAAATTTTGCGGTTGTAAGGTTTGATGCAAGCTCAAATGTTACAGGTGATATTTAGATTTGCTTATAATTCGTTGTATTGTCAAATCTATTTGTACCGCAACCTGACGAACACTTGCGTGAGGATTTTCTTCTAAACTTAATAAAACATGTTATCTCGGTTTCTTCGTTTGTAACTACGTTTTCCTACATCTCTTTTTTTGTATTTTACATTTCCTGTGTCTTCAAATCGTTCTCGAAGAAGTTGAGACGATTCAGGTCTTGGATGTCTAGCTAAAGGGTACTTTTGTTCATGAATCCTGGATGCCAACAAACAGTTCCCTTCAGCTTCTCCCAAAGCATAGATCATATTAATCAGCTCTTCTTTTGAGAAATTCATCGCACACTAAGTAAATAACCAGTTAGTTACTATGCAAATATCTGACAATTCTTCCCGAATTATTTATAAGTGGCTTTCATTTGTTCAGTTGTTAAGAAACAGAAAGAGGCAAGAGAAAACCAAGCTACTATGATTAATTGTGTTCTTTACTTCCATTTTAAAGTTTATAGTTATGCCGTTCTACCAGTAAATAATTATTAATTATTGCTTTTTATAGTCTAAAATATTGCATTGCGTCACAAAACCTATAGCTTCACAGTTTTATTTCAATTACAATTGTTTCATTTTTGTTTATCTGTGAATTATGAGATTATCTTAATTTATTTTATAGGCCCTATTGTGACAAATTCAAAAAAAGTGACAAAATTTTACAATTATCAACTTTTTCACTAAATAATTCAAAAACACTTAGGAATAGGTAGTATAAAGTAAGTACCTACTGAAAGCTCGTAAAAAATGCTATTCAAATCTGTAATAAAAACAAGGTGTGCAATTAAAAAAAAATTAAAAATATAACATTGAGCAAAATGGACCACCCTGTATTTGTAGAGAAAAGTCTGCAATATGAATGTTAAAACAAGACCGATTGGAAAAACAAATCCCAAAATTTCACTCCGATATCTTTCCAGGTGGCGAAATAGGAGACTACTTAATTCATAATTTTTTTAATATAAAAATGCAATAACCTAGGAACCGTTAGTTATAGACCCATAGTACTTTATATCATTTTGCTCATCATTTAACAGAGAATTCAAATATATAAAAATATATAGGGTTTCCATTAAAAAGTACAAGTGCTCGTTGTTGACTTCAATAATCTGTTACAAGATTTTTTTATATCAACAGTATATGCATAATCATCCACCCCCAATATTTGGGACACCCTGTATGTAGGTCGGAAGGTAAAAAAGAACCATACATTTTCTTCCTATTAACACATCAATAGTGTCGGATATTTCATTATAAAACGGAACTAAACAAGTATTTTTCACAAATATAAAATTACAAAATACATTTTAATAGTTAAAGTAATCCAAATAAAAATGAAAATGATAATAAATAAGTAGTTCGATTGCATCTGTATCACAAAACACGATCTGTTTGTTAGTTCATAACTCTTTTCGGTTAGTTATTTTTATGCTTCAGTATATTTAAGGTTAACCTCAAAATAAATTAAACATTTTAATTTCGAGATGGATTTGTTAGATACAGTTCTACGTTCCGCAAACGCAGAAGCTTACGTTGAATTACTAGCAAATAATAAAATAGACGCGGCAACTCTACCTTTACTCTCTAATAATGACTTGGAGATTTTAGGTGTAAATGATTCAGAAGCACGAAAAAATATACTTAAAAAGGCTTCACATTTGCAAATACCGCACGAGTACAATAATAAACGTTTGAATATATATTGCATTTAATTTATAATTTTTAGAAAACTGAACCATGTACCGTTCACAGATGAGGATATCGAGCTTATATTAAGTCAAATCACGCACCAACTGTACTTACACCATGCTTCTTTATCATGTGCTTTGACACGTAAAGACATTGTGGTCTGTGATATTAAACTTAATACAGCAACGAAATGTTTATTAAACTGTATTTCATCCTTTGAAAAGCAATTGGGAGAATTTGAATCTAGAGTAAGCCACTTAAGCATGTTTGAATAATCCTATGTTGTAAGTTTTTAGATTAATGTGAAAAAGAAATGGACCAAAAGGAAAAAAACTATTCTTGTATTAAGCTCATCTGCATTATGTTTGATAATTGGAAAAATTGTGTATAATTCTTTTAAATAAATTTTTTTCTCTTACTAAAATTGATGTTGGCACACCTGAGAATTTTAAAAGTTGCATGTCTAGTTGGAAGTGCAACAATTTTATGCATTTATTTAGGTTTATATGGCTTCAGTATGTTGTTAAAATAACATCATTCTCTCAGGATTTCTTATTATACTAATTCTTGCTTAGTAAATCGTCTGTATGCGGTTAATTATAAAAGGGTGACGTGGTGTGAGGTTATGTCATTTTGTTCTAATTAGCAAATATGTTTGAAATTACAGATACACAAAGTAAGAATTCGTTTCTTAATTTATTTAAATTAATACAAATTTTTGCAGAAATCGGAGTGGGTTTAGCGGGGTTCGGAATGTTTTTCCTTTTTTTGGGTGTTTTAATGCTGTTCGATAAAAGCTTACTAGCATTAGGAAATGTATAATAATGTGTCTGTAAATTTATGATTGTAATATTTATGTTACAGATTTTATTTATAGCAGGATTATCATGTGTAATTGGTTTAGAAAGAACCTTTCGATTTTTCTTTCAACGTCATAAAGTAAAAGCTTCTATTGCTTTCTTTGGTGGTATTGTTATAGTTTTAGCTGGTTGGCCATTAATAGGAATGGTGTTAGAAACATATGGATTTGTATTGTTGTTTAGTGGGTTTTTCCCTGTTGCTATAAATTTTTTAAGGAGAGTTCCAATATTAGGAACATTATTAAATATGCCGGGTATCAGTATGGTAAGTGTATAAATATAGGTTAAATGAAAAATGAAATGGTTGTGTTTTTAGTTATTGGATAAATTGGCAGGAGATACCAGTCGGACAATGGTGTGACAAGTGTTCAATTTATTAGTGTACATAGGAGTAACGGTCACCTTTTAAAAAAGTTTGAATTTTCATTCCTATTTATTTTTAAGTGTACTTTCTCTCTATTTGGCAAAAATATTATCACCTAAATTATTATGTATATGGTTGTAAAAGCAGAATAACTAAATGTAACATATGAATTGGACAATTACGTGCTAGTTATTATAAATGTCAAGAAATTTGTTTGTAAATAGACTTTGTGCCAACAAGCAGGCACTAAATGTAAAAAAATGTGTGCATAGCCAATGCACATATTAGTGTAAGTATAAGAATTTTTAAAAACCATCCACCTTATAGAGCTCTGTTTTCTAAAACTTACAGTAATAAATTATTATTTTATTACAGTACCATTTATTGTTAAACAGTTATTTTGTTAATATAAGATGAATAAACTCTCACTGTATGTTTTATAATTAACTTTGGTTAATCTATTTTGTTTAGATGCACATTCAATAGTTTGTTTTATTTTCTTATGTTCAAGGTGTGCATAGCATAATATCCAAGTGAAAAACTGATATAGTTTTGGTCAGATCTACTTATTTCCATCATTTTTAAAACAATTAGATAATTTTTAATGTGTGTCTCTATCAGTACCCATGGTAATTTAAAAAATACTCAACAGATCATAATGAACCTTATAAAGTTGTTGGTGAAATATTGTTCACCCCTTGATTATATGGTGCGTATCAAAAGTATGTAACTGGAACGGCACAGCCAACTTGATTTTTTTTAAATAGGAAGGAGGATCAAATTGCATACCGTTTGAAAGGTATTTTCAAGTAGAATTCAGCAACATGCCGCTTTCCATAATTATCTCTAAAGATAACTTTGCTATTGTAAATTAAAGATTGGGAGTAGATATTAACTGGATAATTGAAGATCCAGTTAGCATGGGGAACAATGAATTGTTTTATAGTGTTTAATGTAACATCAGATTGTTGAAACCGTGTTTTAAGTTTATGAAGTTCATCTAGTACAAGAATCGTTTATAAGTGATGCTCAAACTGTTCCCCATTCACCTCTTGGCAGTAATAGATTTGATTAGAAAATCGTTCAACTGAATTAAAAAAAAACGCACAAGGAATATTTGCTGTTTCTTCTCGAATTCGTTGCACTAGTTCATTCAAGTTGTTTGGTTTATCGAGGTAAATACGCCTCTTCAGGTAACCCAACAAGAACAAAATCTAGTGGGGTTTTGTCAGGTGATCGCGGTGGCCATTCAATACGTTCTTGACGTCCAATCCACCTTTCCGTAAAACGTTGTTTCATATAGGCACGAACTAACTATTGTTTTCAGCTTCAGCGCTCACTAAGTCTTCAGTTATCCACGTAATACTGTACCGTCCCCCAGGTACCCTATCTTGAAAAGTGTTATTTGAACTAATTCACAAGAATAATAATAATGGATAGTAATGCTCTTTGCGAGTAAATGTGAGGATTTTACACTTCGATGGATTCAGTTTAATGTTATTTGTTTCACACCATTTGTCGATATTTAATAGTTGGTTTTGTAGTTCTTTACATTCTTTTAAGTTTGAAATTTTTTTAAATATTTTGAGGTCATCTGCGAATAGCAGTTTGTTGCATGACATGTGATTAGTCAGATCATTAATATATAATAGAAATAGCAACGGTCCTAAATTAGAACCTTGCGGAACTGCAGATTGTGTGACAAATGTATCCGATTTGAAACCATTATAAGCGACGTATTGCGGTCTATTGATGAGATAAGATTTAAGAATGTTGGTAAGAGGAACGCTAAATCCAAATTCTAACTTCTTAATTGTTGTTATATGGTCTATACTATCGAAGGCTTTACTAAAGTCCGTATAGAATACAAATCTACGAACAAAACGATCGCTAAGTTATTTATCTTGACTTTACTGACTACTCTTACTCAAACTAATTGCTTGCCTTACATTGACTTTCCTGGCAACAATTAAAACAGAATTTATTTACAAGTCTGATATTTAATTACTAACAAACCTCAAATCTGATCAAAAAAATCGGCCGTCTGGTGGTAGGTACGTTGTGCTATTTGAATTAGATAGGTCGGTCGAGGTTAAGTGTTGCAAATGATAATTAACGAGCTTTGCGGAATGATGGTTCAACCCGTTAATGTACTATCGTGGGAAAGAACCACCAAGAAACTCCACTTGATTCATAAATGAGTAATTGCACAAGTACATTAATAAATCAAATAACACAAAAAAAAAACAATGAAAGGATCAAATATATAACAAACCACCATTAAATCAGGTTAAAGTGTGTACAAAATTATAACTTTAAGAGAAAAATAAATAAAATCAGTTTGACTACACATAAACAATTAAAAAACCATGTAGTCACACCCACAATTGTGTCATAAATAAATCAGAATAAAAATTGTAATACCAAACATGTGGTCCTCTAAAACCAATCATGCCGGTCTTTAAGTAAATTAACAAATAAAACAATAAGGCATATTTCGGCACAGGTGATAAGGTAAATGCAAGGACAAACAAAAAATAGGTGAGAAATTTACACGTACACAAAATATATACGTAAAATTACAATAAATTACATAGAAAGAGAAATACGGTCGCAAGCAAACAATTCTAGTTAAACCTCGGATTAAACCGACTTAATCAAAGACAAACAAAACTCATTAAACAAAGTCTTACATGGGTAAGTTGTAAATAGATCATAACATCGTAACCAATATATACGTTGAGTGCGTTAGAAAAATACAACCTTTCTCAGGTTACATATTCATCGATGCAGCAATAAAAATAAAAGTCGAGGTGCTTTAATGGTCATCTGGACAGGGAGTATGTAAACACTGGGTAATTGCCTGTTTACAATTATAACCAAGCTTTATACTGTACCCGTTCGTCCAAGCCCACCTCTACACAAATATAAATATGAACAACAAACAACAATGCTAAATCACCCAAGTGATGGAGGAGCCCTGTACTGTCCTTTATTTTATTAGATTTCAGCTTAATGATCCCGCATGCGAATGGGATACCCTTGCAAGGCAATGTTTCCTTTTTAATACGTTGCGTAGGCTTGTAGAATTGGTTGCTGCGAGCTTAAATTACATGAAAAATATCTTCTTACGTTGAATATTATAATCCTTCAATTAACCACTTATTCACCAATATTTAACAGGTTACGATACGCCGTTTAAACCCAAGACGATAACGATTATTTATACATATATTGTTTATATGCACGCTTATTACCACCCGAATATTTAGTTTCGTAAAAGAAAAAAAAACAAATCCGCGGTTTGAGTTTTCCAAGAATGTATACGATCAAATATTTATATACAGACTGTTTACAAGGAAGGTATGTAATCAACCACCCCGATCGATCTTACTCAATTGAAACTTTAACTACAACTGCCTTCCCATTCGATTTCAAACTGACTATATTTACTCCCTAAATCAACCCCCCGTTTTCCACAAGTAACAAGAAACAAGAAATTATTACGTGGGAAGACTGCCACATTCCTTATTGAACGAAATGTTAATTTTAAAAATATGCATTCGTCCGTAACAAACTCTACATTTAGGTCTTGAGTTTCAAAGTACCAACAAAGACGTCCCTTGATCTGCGGTATGCTCCGCCGTAATTAATTATTAAATAAGTGACATTTTTACAAGAGCGCGTGTATAGAAATTTTCAACAATTCGTCACGCAGTTTCGGCAGAACTCCTGTTTCTCTACCCTAACATATGTTTCCTTTTTCTGGCCAACCCTTACTCAAATATCAATTACATACATTCCCATATTTCGTACATAAAATAAAATATTCCGAAAATATTAGCAAATTACGATGCCATTAAAAATTCACTAATTATCTTTTCTATCGCGGTAACAATGGAGATTTAAAAATGTTTATTATAATAATAAAATTTTCGCGGTTCGCTACCTACAATGCCTACTCCCAATCTTTAGTTTACAATAGCGAAGTTATCTTTAGAGATAACTATGGCAAACGGCATGTCTCTGAATTTTGTTTGAAAATAAATTTCAAACTGTATGCGATTTGACTCCCCTTCCTATTTAAAAAAAATCAAATTGGCTGTGCAGCTCCCGACTCTAATTATTAATGCCAATATGCACCGTTTAATACTTAAGCCGAGCTTTTGTAATCTGGCCTAAAATGCTAAACTTCGCTTTATATCTGGCATCATGCACCGTTGAAGTTAAGCGGAAAATCGACTTGGCAACACCCCAAAACCCCCAGCAAATATTTGTTTGTTTATATTTGGCATGACATTTCTAACCTATGTTTCTAATTGTTCTGTGAATATTATAACCCAATAAATTAGTTTTCTTATTTTTTATTTTATTATTAATCATGAATAGTGATAAAAAAGTTCTGAACCGAACTTTTCCAGTTCGGAAAAGATGCATTTAATGAACATCATTGGTAATAAATACCCGATAATCGTGGAAGATAAAAAGACTGATCGAGCGTCAACGTCCGAAAAACTCAAAGCTTGGCAGGGAGTAGAACAGGAGAACTAGTAGCACTTACAGAAATGCTACCTGTTTAAGGAAGTGCTATGAAAACCGCAAGAAAGGGTTACGAAAAAGTATAGCTCAAGAGAGAAGAGAAATGATGCTAACAGGTGGGGGTCCTCCCGCAAAAATTAAAAAAGACGACACTGATGATCTATTGATATCGATCCTCAATAAGAAGACACTGTTAAGGCTCAATAATCCATTTGACGATGATGCTGATGAATCGCTTATTGCTAGTACTACCAATGAACAACACCAAGATGTAGTATTCGAGTACGCTTATGAAAGTGATGAGGGCGAGAAGAGAGAACCATTATCTGTAAGTTTTAATCTTTTTCTATTTACCGCTATCTGTCTTGTAAGATGGAGTGCATGCACATACAGATCAGCTATTAGTAAAATAAATTTTGTGAGGCATTATGCTGCGAATGACACCATGCATAATTAAGTAATATATTATTGTTTTTGAGATTGTTTAACATATGCTAACATTGTAGTTAGTGAATGCATTTTTTTTTTAAAGAAAAATGAGACTCCAGAAGAAAGGCACAATATTTCGGAAATAACATTGAAAAGACCAGATAATGGTATTCCTAATACTTCAAAGGATTGGAGTAAATATACCCCAAAACAGTTCCAAACTCCTATTAATTCTGCATTAGGGTTTACTGAATCAGTGACAGAAAAAGATGTGAGCAGAGACAATAAGGTAGATTGTTGGTCTCCCACCATTAACCGTTGCAAATTTTATAATTAAATGATCTATTTTTTGTAGACACCAAAAAAAAAAAGCATTAGTCGAAGAAGACCAACAACCATTGTAAAATCATTGACGTCATCCGATATTGCAAAAATATATGATCTGCTGCTGGATAAAAGACTACAACTTCTTGATATTGAACTTGCCCATGCACAAGCTACAAATGCATCAATTACAAAAAAACTTAATTTAGAGATGCAACTCCTTCAGAATGAGCTACTGTCAAAACAAAAGAATGTTGACAATTAAATTGTTTATATAATTATGTACCTACATAGTATTACACTGCACGTATTAATTGTGCCTATTACTACTTTACTTTCCCTATCTATCTTGTGGTAACAAACACATCGTAACTGAAGGCAGAAGTAGAAATTAATAAATCACATTTGTGGAAATTTGTTTATATTTTTACAACTTGAATAACTTTTATACATAATACTATTTTCCTGCAATCACAATTTTTTTACAAATGTGAAAAGTAGTTATGTACAAGGTCATTTTGCACATCAAAATTTTGCTGTACATTTATTGCAGGAATTTGTCCCTGCTGGATCAGGTAATCTGTCTTCATGCATTGTTAAAGCAATATTATGCAAAACTGCTGTGGCAACAATCACAGTTAAAGCAGTGTCCATCGTAGTCCATAACATAATGCAGGAAACCTTTTTAATACACCATTCATCCGTTCTATGCAGTTCCTGGTGTGGGCATGGGATTCATTAAACGGTTGCTCTGTTTGTGTACCAGGATTGGCAAATGGAGTTAATAAATATGATTTTAGTGCATATCCACTGTCATCTAAAACAAATATGAAATTTAAATGATCCCATATATCATATTAATACTCACCAAGAATAAATCCATTCCCAAATTCACCAGCCTCAAATCTAGTTCTTAAACGGCTGTTATTAAAAATTGTAGAGTCATGGGCTGACCCAGGCCATCTCGCCACAATATTTTTTATTATCAGCTCGCTATTACATACCAACTGAACATTAATAGAGAAATATGATTTTCGATTTCTATAAACTTCTCCACCTGTACATGTTGTCTTATTACTTTCAAAATTCATAATTACATTGTATTCTCAGTTTATGTTATATACATAATATTACTCTCAACTCAACTGGTGGCTAGAAACAGTGCTTTGGTCCATATGCATTAAATCACCAATATTCAATAGATGTGCACTACTTGCATAAAACAGCAGTGCTGTTAGAAGTTGGTTTATGGGCGACACACACTATTGTTACTAAAATTTGAAAAATTATAAATTTAACCAGAATGACAGGTTGACGAAATTGCTGTTTCGTTACCAATCATTGTCAAATTTCAAATTGACTTTGATCATTTCCAATAGCAAGATCGTTGTTGGTTTAGTCAATGTAAACCTACGATAGAAGCTCAGATCATCCATCTCTTCAATATAATTAGGCCTGATGTAAATATGACGTGGAAATCCAAACTCAATTATGTCCAATACATCAACATCATCTTCAAGTATCATTTCATCCTCCACTTCCATATTAACACAAATGCGATGTAAATAAAACAAATATTACAAATAACCCACTCTTATTCATGCAAATCTCTCTGGAAATTGAATTTTCCCCATAAGCTTGGCTTAATGCGTAAAGCCGTCAACAACGGTAGCTTACATTTAAGCGAGCTTAAATGCCACAACGGATTCGGTGCATATAAAATACATACGGTGAATACTGCCACAAGTAAAAGGAAATTAAGTTAGAAGTGAAGTTGAGAATGTTAAAACGTAAAAGTGGAAGTAACTGCATTAGCATCACAGACCATTAAGCGTGTAGTAAAAAGGAAAGGGCCACGTATTTCATTCCCTCCCCAAAGGGGAGGGCGGGCTGCTCGAGCTTTCCAAACTCCTTCAGCCACAATCATGGATTCCTAGCACACATACATACATTACGTATATATGCATGGTGGGATTAGGGATGGGTATGGTCAGGATAGAATCGGAAGGAACGGAAGTTAGGGTTCTGAGGGAGAAAATACTACCCCAGCATTCGCCTAAGTAGCCGCACATGGTGTACATATACGCAGTGACCATGCCGCTACATGTGTATGAGGAAAACCCCCTGAAAAAACCTCATACAAGGTAGACGGTAACGGGAATCGAACCCATTACCTCCCGAATGCTAAGCAGGTCGTGTCACCACTACGCTACCAGCTCGGTAAGCGTGTAGTAAGACACATCAAAGCATTTGTAAAACTGGAAACAATTTAGAAATGCGCGCCTGGATTGCGTATTAGCCCCTTATGGCGGCAGTCGCACAGAGAGACGACCAACCATGATCATCCACGATCGTCCAATTTCAACCGACCAAACATTAAAACAACCGTCGCATAGGGCCGACCGTCCAAGGCCAACAGATTTTTAAATGTCGCGCAGGTTTCTACGTACCCACCATAAATAAAACAGTTAGTTATGGTACCCACGGTAATTTAACTTAACTTACACACATTTACATACTTGATGTGTTTTATAAATTTTGTACAGGGGGCAGTTATCTGTGTTTTGTACGAAAAATTCTGCCATGGACACTTCGAGTAGCAGTTCTTCGTCTGATGAAACTATATTAGAATATATCCTGCTAAAAAGACGTGTTAAAACACGCAGTTTATGGGTTAGGGAAATATTTTTACACAGGGAACAAGAAGGAGAATTTTATGTGTTGGTTCCTCAGTTATACCAGAGAATATCAAATATTCTCTGGTTATACAAAGATCCTGTAGAGTTTCAAAATTATTATCGGATGTCAAAAAAGTGTTTTTGCTTACTTGTGGACAAAGTGAAGCCATCATTTGTAATTGGTCATACTAATTATAGAAAAAGTATTGGATTTTAGAAAGGATTACTGTAACCATAAGGTATATTAATATCTTTACATTTAGTATCTAAAATATTTAATTTCATAGATTTTTGGCAAATGGTGAATCATACTCATCTGCAAGTTATCGATTCAGAATAAGTCCGAACCATATATGTTCAATCGTACGAGATATGTTAGAATTAATATATTTTGAGCTTCAAAAAGAATTTTTAAAGTTTCCCGATAAAGCTCAATGGCTTCAAATTGCCAAGGATTTTGAAAAAAAAAAAATTCTCCAATTGTATCGGTGCAATTGATGGGAAACACGTTAGGATAAAGAAACCTAGTAATTGTGGCTCATTGTATTACAATTATAAATTATACCATTCCTTGGTGCTATTATCTTTAGTGGATTCAAAATATAAATTTACTATGATCGATGTCGGTGCATATGGTAAGAATAGTGATGGTGGCATTTTTAAAAAATCTGAATTTGGAAAGCAGTTGTCTGCAGGCTTGTTAGATTTACCTGATAATTGTGCGATAACAAAAGAAGGTGAAAAATTACCCTATGTGATTGTTGCAGATGAAGCATTTCAATTAACAAAAAATATAATGAAACCTTATCCAAGAAAGCAACTAAGTAAACAAAAAAGGATTTTTAACTACAGGCTGTCTTACACACGTAGTATTGTTGAATGCACATTTGGCATCTTGGTGTCCAAATTTAGAATATTTCAATCATCGATAGCTGTTCAACCTGAGACTTGTGACAAAATTATTAAAGGTGCTTGTGTTCTTCACAATATGATAAGAACAGTTGATAGCGAAATCACTGAAACCAATACAACTTATAAAGAAACTTGCAGTTTTAATAATTTTGATGAATTATTTGTTAATAGAACAAATCAATCTATGAGGTATGCTAGACACATACGTGAAGTATTTACAAATTATTTTTGTAAAGAAGGTGCTCTTGAATTTCAAGAAACCGGTATTGCTAATAATGACAATAAATAATTTAGACGCTTCAAAATGTGTTTTATTATACAGTATTGATATGTTATCTACTGAAGTTGCTGTAACAATTCCAAAGTTTTAATCTTAAATTGAAACTTTTTTTCATCAGATAAGTTATCTACGTCGGGTAATAAACTTAATAAAAACAATTTTGTGCTGTTGTTTGTTTTTCCTTAGTAGATTTATTCAACATTTTTTGTGTTTTTACTGTTAAATATTGTTCAAAAGCTTTATCCATGCCATCCCGATTTGTCTTTTTTTTTATACTTTCTTTAGCGGGCTCAGTTGGTTCCTCTTCAACTAATGTTACGTCTAATTCTTCTGTTTCTTCCGATAGATGCACCGAACAGTTTTCTCTCTGCGGGTCACTATTTACAGGTGAGGGTATCATAGCACCATCAGGTTGTAAATAATATGTCCCAGGTGAAATGTCGTTAACTTCGGAATTGCTTAAAATTGCCTCAACATTAGAGATCGTTTCCCTTTCGGCTAAATGTGGTTCCAAGAACGACAATTGTTTATAATACGCCCACTGTTTCCTCTGTTTGGCGCCTGAGCCTGATGGGGTATATACATTCCTCCTTTTACGAAAACCAGCTCGTAACAACTGCCACTTTGCTTTACATTGATCCACTAAAAGATGTTTTATAAAATTTTATTACTCATAACTAAAGCGTTGACACTTACCATTTTTATTTGGAATTCTTGAGGCAACCTTACGCCACAGATATTCTTTAATGTCCTTGTTAAAATATCCAGGTAATGACATATCATACAAAATGGAATTGCTATGAATTAAACAAATTAATTCATCCACTTCCTCGACTGTCCACCCATCCGTACTTAGTAATAAAATAATTTAAAAAAAAAGCAATTATATCAGAGAGCGGTTAGTAAAAAAATTTAATAGATATTTATGTATTAACGCCATAATCTACAATTATGCCCGTGGTACATACAATGTTTTATTTTATTTTGCACCATGAAACTGGAACAAAATATTAAAAAGATTCAGTATTTTCGGCAAGTTTTTAAATGCAAATGCAGTGAAATAAAGTCGACAGTAGGCTAATTTGTTGTTACTAAGATACTGTGATATTGCTATTATATATCATGTCATGTGTTTGCTGTCAATCATGCTGCTTAGCATCAATGACATTTCCGTGCTATAAAGACCACATTACGCCCGCATTTGGTGGCGTATAAAGAACATTATGGTGGCAAAATAAAATAAAATATCAAACGTTATGAGTCACCGACCGTTAACCGTCGACCAAAAATTTAAAGCCGGCTCGAAATTTCAAACCGGACCGTCGTGGTTGCTTGTGGCCGATCGTGGACGGTCGTTCTTGTAAGACGTGCTATATCTCCCAACGTGGTATTGAATTTTTGGTCGATCGTCTTTGGTCGGCGACCAATTTCTGTGCGACTGCTAAGTATATCTGTGATAGTGTATTTCGATTTTCTAACCTTAGTTTTATAATGTATTAAGTTCTTATTTTAGTGAATTTTAAATTAGTAAAGTTATAGCAATATATTTTATCATTTATATGTAAGTATTTATCCGTTTTGTCTATATCGCTAGCTACTGTAAAAATCACTTTCAGATTCTTCAAAAAGTGCAAAAATGGCACTGGAAAAAATGGTAGTGTTCCACCATCTAGGTATGCATTAACATGGAAGTGGTAATACTAACCCATCGTGTTTTCAGTTTATTTCTGCACTAAAAACTTGCGTATTAAACAACTTACTGCGAAATAAGTGTAATAGCAATTGTTAAGATGATAAAGGACGTGTACTGGATAATTTGAGAGATTTTTTACAAAATGTCGATCCGGTTGCAAAATCACTTTTGACCGAAAATGAATTGTTAAATATCGATGTGCCTAATTTTACTAATAGCTCTTTTGAAAATGACTTTTTGATTTACAGGCTGTAACATATGTTTGTGGCTTTTTAGTAAAGAAAATGAAAAATGTGGATTGTATAAATTGTTATAATTTAATTGTATCTAAACCTGAATCACATCATTTTTTTTACACGTTTTAAAGAATACGATAATGTTAAATTAAGGCTAAATATGTTTCTAAGAATGTAGCTCTCTATATAGCATCTATTCACGATGTTGTAAATGTTTTTATTCATTTATATGGATTTATTTCAAACATTTTTGAAAAAATTCAAGCTATCCTTCACAATGATGATTTTGCTTGGTTTCAATGTGACATGCGCAAAAATGAGGTTAAGTTACTTTTATTTAAATATGCAATTCAACTTCTAATAAATAAATATGTTGAAGATGTACAGAGGAAATATGTAGATAATAATAGACGCAGACATGTTACGAAAAAGGTCAAGACTTTAAAACAGTTTAAAGTAAAATGTACATTCGGTACACTTAATTAATTTTAATTTATTTCTTGTATTTTGTATTTAATTGTAAATATTGAATAAATTTTTGTGTTAACATATATTTATATTTTATTCAGCTGCATAAATGGTCTTCCAATTGAAAATACAAACTTTAATAAATGTTTAACTAATGGTAATAATGGTTTATTCAAAATTTCCGCATTCACTCTAGTAATTCACCCAGACACCACCGCAGCGCTTAAGTCTATCTTGTTTCCGTTTATTCTGTTAGGATGGAGTCGTCTTACTAGGAGGCGGTAGATTGAGACTTTCCATCGATGACGTCATGTATGTTAGACGTCATCGTTTTGGCGCCATACTACTGTAAACCCCATACACTGTAAAACCTAGCAAAAGTAGATTAGATAAACACAACTACAGTAACCTAAAAGTAGATTAGATAAACAAAACTACAGTAACCTAAAAAAAAATTGTATGGCCGGGGATTCGAACCCGCACCAAAAGCGTTGCAAGCGACTCCGCTTCCACACCACCAGCGCTGTAGCAATTTGACATTTAAAGTGATATTTAAACCATTTTTAAATATTCGTATTCATGAGATAAGGCATGCGCATAAAAGAGCGATGATGACATCACATTTCATACATGACGTCATCGACGGAAAGTCTCAATCTACCGCCTCCTGTCTTACTACGCTTAATGGTCTGTGATTAGCATTAGCGTATATTTGCTAAAACTAGGGTAGAGTAGTTACAAAACGTCGTGGCACACGAGATGCGCGGCGCGATTTTCTACAATTTCAAACTTAAAAGATGTTATGATCGGGAAACTTCGGTAGCAAAAATCTCATCCTAAAAATATACGGCAAATGAATAAATTTAGTAATTATCGATTTTTTTAACGATTGATACCGTAACTGAATACATTTTTATTGAATGATCATTTGTAACAATTTCAGTTTAGGATTACCCATTTTATATTTGCATTAAAATAATTTTTTTTAGTTAATAAACATAACCGTCTCTTCAACATCAGCTGTTTTATCAAGGATTTGCAAAAATGAAGTTCAACGTTTTATAAACTTTTAATTACACCCAACAGAAAATAAGAATAACTTTTGATAAGATTTTTGGTTGTTAATCTTAGCAATCATCGAATAGAATAAAATTCATCGTTGATCGCAGGTCTAAATATTTATATTTTTAAGAACCAACAACAGGAATCAATCAATTAGCGTCATTGCATTCAAATATGTGCCAGAAAATGTTATTACAAATACAAGTATTTATTCAGTTCAAACTATTAGTTTATTGTGCCGACTAGAAAATGTGAAAAGAAATATTTTAAAATGTAATTTTGTTAACATACAAAAATAAATAACAACAGAAGTTTAATTAGTTAGAATCTAATTCACCGTCGCTGTGTTTGTCACTACTGCTGTAATCAATTTCTTCATCACTTTCACTTGTATTTACAGTAAAAATCAGCTCTTCGACTTCATTAATAAAACCTTCTTTTTCTAAATATTCTTGTTCAATCTTTTCTGTATGTTTGCACACAGCTTCCCATTCTTCACGACCAATTGATTTAAGTATATTCTTTGCTAATTTCCACACATCTTTAAGTTTAAACGTAATATTATTAACCCCTACATAGTTCTTAACTTGAGCCCATATCTTTTCAATTGGATTTAGCTCTGGATGGTCGGGTGGTAACCTTACCACAGAATGATTTTCTCATAGAGTTTGGGATTTGTCTCACTTTGTTAAAATGCAATCCCACGTTCGTTTAACCATTTCTGCATTTCACCTTCTTTCTAGGCAAATGTTTGGTTTAGGCTCGGTAGACATGTTGTGGTAAGATGCATTATCAACCACTAACAAAGAATTAGGCTTGAGATTGGGAATAAGTTTCGGTCAACCACTTAATATAATTCTTAGAATTCATGTCGTCATGATAATCTCCTGAATTTAATCTCGATTTAAACATCAATGCATTAGGTACAAATCCTTTAGCACCACCATAATGTAACATTATTAGGCGTTGTCCTTTATTTTGTCGTTTAATTTTTTTCTGGATGTGCCTGTTGTTTCTGCTAATCTTTCATACACAACGATCGACAGGGATCATAAAATCTGTTGATTATTTTTCTCGCTTCATAAATTCATACAATTTATAAATAATTTCACGAGCTTGACTTTAACGTACGAATACAACGTGAAGAAAATAAAGCGACTACATTTACAAGTTGAATAGTAGCATATTTGCAGAATACATTCGACGCGTTTGAATCATATGCGCATGGAGGGGCGAGTGCCACGACATTTAGAAACTACGCTATCTTTTTCATAAACATTTGGTTCATACGTTGTTCTATCCAATGACTATTAGTAGTCATTGGTTCTATCTCTTTTTTTGGAACATATATTTTCAATGTAATGTGGTATCCATGTAATGCATAAATCTATATTGCTTCTATCAAATTTTGGCTAAAATCGATTCACAAAGAAAGGTATACTTTGTAGGGGGGAGGGCCAGAGTACTTTTTTGAATATTTAAAAAAAAATTTATTTTAATACATACATGGGCAGTACCCATTATATATGCAAGCGCTCTTAAGCAAACATGAAAATGGGATGTGGGGATAATGGCGCAGACTACATTCTGGGACATTTAGTGGTAAAAAGATTTTGGCGGTAAATTTAAATCCTTATGGGCTGCATTAATAATAATAATATAATAATAAATGAGATCCTAATTGTTAAAAACAGAACAGTTTGTTTTTACGAACAAAAGAATAAATAAGTAAGAATTTAATTACAGTATCAGTGATCATTAAAGTCGCGTTACCATAACAAGAAGTCTAATTTACATTTCAGCTTACAGTTCAACTATTAATTTAAAAACAATCACTACTTATGAAAATGTAAACTTTCACCATTAACACTCATAATAAAATACTTATCTTTTTTGGGATTTTTTAATGGTGTACTTTAAATTATACAATCTAAACGTTTCGATAACACTTACAGTTATCTTCGTCAGTAGTAATGTTTGTTAAAATTGTTAAAGATGTAGTAAACAATTTTGTCAAATTTGAAAAATTCAAACATAAACATAAGCCTGCTATTAATATAACAGTTTGAGAAACGTATAAGCCAACTATAAAATTGTAGTAAAGAATAACTAGGTCATTAAAATTAAATATTGTTAAACTGCCTCAAAGATGACAAACCAGAACACTCTCTACGACGAAAGCTAACAATGAAATTTGCCAGCCAAAAACACATTTAACAAAATTTAATCGAGTTATGATGTAAGTGTAAAGTTGTGAAAACTTCAATTTTAAAATGATAGAAGCATTCACAAATCCAAACATTACATCAAAAAATAACCCAGTTAAATCTAACAAAGAGATATCTTTATCAATAATTGGAAGTGTTATTAACAATGAAAAGCACAATGCAGAACGTTCTTTGTAATTTTCAATTTCAATTTAATTTCAACTACTTATGTTAAATTATAGTGCTGTGGAAATTTAACATATAATTGGTAAAGCATTTACTTCAAGGTCTAGGAAAAACACAGCAAAAACCTAGACATACCAAAAGTTGAAAACAAATTAAAATTAAGGCGTATCATTATGCTCTTTTTTAATTATAAGATGCCAAAACCTATTTAAACGGAGATTTTCTTCTTGTCTATTAAAATTATTCGGGTGTTTATATATTTCAATAGCTTCACGTTGCAAACGAACATAATAATGGGTTTGTCTTGACAATATTTTCATATCGTCAAATTGAATGTCATGATTTAGATTATTCAGGGCATGGTCAGCCACAGCAGACCTCTCTGGTTGACCCAATCTACAAAATCTCATATGTTCTTTGCGTCTTGTATCAAAGCTACGTTTTGTGGTGCCGATGTATACTTTTCCACATGAACAAGATAACTTATACACTCCGGAAGATGATAAAGGGTTTGACACATCTTTAGGTGATCTTAAATGTTCTTTAATTTTTCTTGTAGGTTTAAAAATAGTCCTAATGCCATATTTGATTAGGATTTTTTCAATTCTATTTGTAACATTAGCTATAAAAGGAAGAAAAGCAGTACCAACATTAAGAACTGGTTTTTCTTTAAGGTTACGCCTAGAAGGTGTAATAACATTATTAATATCTGTAAGTGAATATCCATTATCTTGTAAGGATTTTCTTAAATATTTATATTCATCATTCAAAAATTCAGGGTCACAAATTCGTTTTGCTCGGTCTACTAAAGATTTAATTACACTAATTTTTTTGACGTGGATGGTGGTTGGATAATTTATGAAGGTATCTACTTATTTATGCTAAAGAAATTCACTGTATTCATCAATATTCCACTTCATTTTTTCTGTTTCTTGCTTCTGAATGCACAGTTTTTTTCGACATGTTACCAAAAATTAAATCTAAAAACATAAAATGTAAATGATATAACGATTTTGATGTTAAGTTTGAACAAAATATTTAAAAAAAGATTACATACCGTTTTTATCAAAGGAAACTAACAATCCTAGTCTTAAACAAAACGATTTTTTATAAAGACAACTTAAATGCAAGTGAAAACAAATAAAATCAAACTATACGAGACGGCAACAGTGACTATAAAGAAGTAACGTCACAGAATTAAAGTTAGTTGGAATATATCCCGTTTTCATGTTTGCTTAGGAGCGCTGTATGACAATTTATCTTAAAGTCACTAGATATACAAAGCACCGCAATACGTATGGACCATGTGTTAGAGAGAGAAGGTAGATTTTGGAATCAAAATGGCGGATGACAGGCGTATGACAGGTGACTCTTCGCTGGACAGTTGACGACCCCTATGACAGTTGTCAAATGGTATAAAGAAGTTTATTTGCTATTAAAAATTATTATTAATTTTATTAAATACATAAATAAAAAGTTCACCTCGAGTAGGACTTGAGTGAACGTTTTATTTATGTATTTAATAAAATTAATAATAATTTTTAATTACATATTTACTTTTGAACTTATACGTTCATTACAAAAAATTATAATAACTTTATTTGCTGTTTTTGAAGATTTATTTAGTATTTTTACATTACAATGCCCGGGTGCTGCGTGCCTCAGTGTAAAAACAGGACAGAAAACGGATTTCGACTATTTAGGTTACCATCCGGTTAGCATATAACCTGAACATTATTTATCAAGTCCACTACATTATCTGTTTCTTTTAAGAGCAGAAAGAAGGAATTTCTGGATCCAATGTATTGGGAGGACCGATATAAATCTTTCGTCCATGATTTGCGAAGTAAGTATTCTAATTATTGTATGCAATGCTTTGAAACATCAACTGGGTAGGTCCATTCTTCTGAGGAATAATTTGAGAGAAAACGAGAAGATGATCGAAGATTGTTACGCGCGGAGGCCATTCCAGATTTGCTAACAGCAACTGTTGAAGCTATAAATAGTCAGCAAGCAGGAAGAGATGGAGCTTGTACTGAAAATGTATCAGATGAAAAATAAAGTAACGTTGGTATACAAGAATTAAATTCCGATTGTATATAGAACTCAAGATCTGATGTAATGACTATCACACTATTTTTAGATGAAGATGAGATATTGGAGAGTCTGTCACCGAGTATTTGTGAATCAGAAATAAAATACATTGCACATCTGCACATGAAGGACATGTAAATGTTTATATCAGCAAGTTAACGCTTGCTTTAAGGAGATCAGTCAATAGATATAGTGTATATAAAAGATGTGAGGAGCAAGATCAAAGGCTTAAAAATATTTTCAATGAAGATCGATTAATGTTTGTGAAAACAGGATCACATCGTGGAACAAAATGGTCAGAAGAAACTTTGACTAAAGCCCTAAAGTTATACTTAGCCTGTGGTAAAAAAAGCTATGAAGAATTGAGAAAACAAAACCTTCCTTATCGAAGTATACGCACTATACAACATCGCATTAGGAACTTGAAATTTGGAGCTGGTATGCAGGATGACATATTTAAGCTTATGCAACTGAAAGTTGGTAGTGGTTGCGCTACCATGTATATTATTATGACATGTTCATTTTGTTTAAGATTGCAAGTTTCCAACCAGAGGAAAAGGTAGCCAATCTACTGATTGATGAGATGGCAATTAAACCTGGACTGCAATACGACCATTCTCTTGGACTGACAGTTGGCCAACCTACTCTAAAGAATGCATCTGGAAGTTATGACAAGCATACCACACATGCACTTGTTTTTATGCTGGTTGGAGTATCCAACAGGTGGAAACAGACAGTGGCTTATGAAATTAAAAATTATTATTAATTTTATTAAATACATAAATCAAAAGTTTACCTCGAGTAGGATTCGAACCTACGACCTGTACTTTGCTAGAGTACCGCGCTAACCAACTGCGCCACCAAGGTTAAAGCCCAAATCGATGTAAATCTTGTCTTTATGTATGTAGAACTGATGTAAATTCTAAATACCTTTGAACTTATTCGTTCATAACAAAAACTTGTAATAGTGGCTTATGAGTTTACGGAAAACTCATGTTGTTCAAGTGAAGTGCTTGAGAGAATAATGACCTTAATCAAAACGTCACATGAAATCGGTTTGACAATTCGTGCTCTCATATCGGACATGGGGCCACAGAACAGAGGCGTCTGGCAATTATTAAACATAAACGTTCTTAAGCATAGTACAATCAAGAATTCCATTCCACATACATGCATGGACAATGGGATATTATTTGCGATGCCGGATGCAGTGCATGTATTTAAAAATGTTGCTGGTTCATTGAAGAGTGGCCATCATTTTTACTTTGATGAAAGAACTGTTGATGCATACAAACTGCCCAGTAATGAAATATCCATAGTGCCCATAAGACAGGTTTTTGAGTTGGATAAAGGCGATGTTCTCAAATTATGTCCCCGGCCGAAAGCAAATGTGATCAATTCCAATCACTTTGAAAAAATGAACACGAGTTTGAATGTGGCCTTATTCAGCCATGACGTCACTGCTGCTATTTTATATCAAATTTCGGCAATGAAAATTGATGTAAGGCACGAAACCACGGCATGGTTTTTAATGCAAATGCAGAAGTGGTTCAAACTGATGACAAGTCGATCTCAAAATATGGCATGGCCAATATGAATTCCAAGGAGCATGATGCAGCTATAACGTTTTTACATACATTTATGGAAATTGTCACAAGTTTGAAGACAGATGACAATGCTTGGAAACCATTCCAGACGGGCTTTCTCCTGTCCACTGCAACAGCATTGGACCTCCAACATCTATATTTAAATCAAGCAAACTTTAGATGCATGTTGGGACGCCTTACACAAGACGCCCTGGAAAATTTATTCTCAATGATCCGGAGTCGCCGTTCGGTATCCGATGCACGGGAGTTCAAATGTGCCTTACGAATGGTGTGCCTCTCACAATTTGAGGCAAAAGTTAATAACACTAACTACGGACATTCTGACACTGACCATCTGGTCAAACACTGCGACTCAATCAATTTCTCATTATTGAATAAAGATTAGGAAAACCTGACTAATAATCATGTAGACAAGTTCGATTTAGAGATATCACGTTTCAGTTGCGACGAAACTCTCATAAGTGGTCACGTGAAGGAAGCGTTATACAATTTTCTCGGCTCATTGATTAATAAAATTAGGAAAAACAAAAAAACATGCGACGACTGCTACAATTCACTGATTATTAAGGACAATCTGGAGTACCTAGGGGTCGGTAGTTTCACCAGATTGAGAGAATATAAAAGCACCAGTCTGTGTTACGCCTACGAATTTACATTCAGATCACATGAAGAGCTGCTCATAAGGAACAAGGTGAGCACCAAAGATATTGTAGCAATATTGCTACAATCCGAGAATTTGCCACCTGTGTAGTAAGAGGTACTAAGGGAATTAAATAAAGAAAATGTATATAGTTTAGGCAAAGATAGCAGAAGTGTTGCAATGAAATGTGCATTGGCAAGGAAATAAATGTTTTCCACTTCATAATAATTAATATTTTATTTACAAAACTTAACATCACTTTTTAATACGCATTTATTCGCAATCACAATAAAATTCATAATTTGAATTTGGCGCCTCTGTTTGGAATCAAGATGGATGCCTATTAATTGCGGTACTTTGTATATCTAGTGTTTAGTATTTAACTTAGAGTTCCTACTAGGAACTCTAATTTAACTAGCTAATTAATATATAGTCACATATAAAAAGTTAGAGCATGGCATTACACTTACTTGTAAAGATCTTCTTTCACGTTAATTTAATTTTAGAAAAATAAGGCTGAAAAGAGGTATTTATGAGTTCCTAAAGTGTCTTTTGAAATAGGTACATTTAAAATTATCAACTTTAGACCAACAAGTGTAGAGACCTTTTCTAAAGATCATTTAATTTATGGAAGTTTTTCTTAGAGTAATACATAACCACTAGAAAGTTGTCTTATACTCAGCGGCTCGCATTAGTGAATGTCTAGGAAACTATTCGCGTTGGAGTAACGAGTTCTTTGTAAACATAATTCCATGTTAGAAAATTTGCAGTGTAATGAATATGGTGTAAAAATCAGAAAAAGGGGCGGGAGGCATGTTTTGTAGGTGGGAGGCATGTGTTCCCTATGTCAGCCGGGGAGGTACCACTATCCTTACCATGGACTTCTTAATATTAAATAAAAAATGGTTGTGGTTTGTAGAGTAATTAATACCGAATGTCCGGGAGGGCAGCGCCTAAGTGGCTTCGATTATCGAAAGTACTAGCTTTTTGATCAATTATTGCAACATCCGCAGTATCAGGCCTAATCTTAATGCTGTTCACCAACATCTTTAACAATTATGACGTGACATGCTGTTTCTATCTGAAGCACAAGTCTCCTCACTCGACTTGCAATTTCCCCCATAAAATATTCACTCTAACTTTCGATACAAAGGACGAGCGTGTGCCTATCTCAAGGACAACATCGCCTGCAAGAGGATTTCTTCTTTGGAGAATAAGAAATTCGAAGTGATTTGGTTTAAACATTCTGGTTCTAAATTTGAGAAATTCTACTGTTGCATTTATAGGCCTCTAATGGCAGTCACTTTCAAGACTTCTCCGACTACCTTAGTTTGAAGGTTGACTATCTTTTGTCTCAGCTTCCATCTTATGATATCTCAATTCTGGGAGGTGTTAATGTTCATACCACTAATTGGTTTCAAGCTTCATCTACTACTAATCCTGTTGGTCATAGCGTAGAAACATTTGCTATTTCATGTGATCTCACAAAAATGATTTCTAAACCTACAAGAATCCCTGATAACACTAACCATATTCCACATCTTCTAGATCTCTTCCTTACACCAAACCAACTTGTTTATAAAACTTCAGTTCACGGTCGTATTTCTAAATAGGCTGGAAAGGGTGCAGCCTAAAGTGGCAAAATTTTAGGGGCGGCACATTATTCTAGATTGAAAATAAACATTTGGGTTGTTATTAGTAACAGAAACTTCTTTACACGTACCTTTGATATGTAGCGTATTAATTTACGAAAACATATTACTTGGAAATATGTTTATTCTTTCCATAACATAATACAACACAACTTTCATGTAGGTTTGACAACACTGCAAGCCGCAAGAACAGCGATTCGATCTGACAACCCTGTAGGTCTAACTCAACAACAAACCGTACTAACCTCTCTTGTTTACGTTGCGGTAAAACACTGTATCAATCGAAAAAACTAGATTTGTTTTTTAAAACTAATGCTTTGTCAGTGTAGGAAAAGAATGATAAAGAAAAAGAAGGGAAATCTCAAAGTGCTAGTGGCAGTGTTGATGTTTGTGATGATTCTGTAGGGGACGACTGTGCTTTTTACTGGACCGAGTTGTTCCAAAACAGCTGTGTTACCAGAACCTACCGAAATACCAGTAAGTTCGCAATCATTAGCTCATTAGATAAGGATCCAGCTTTGTGGATCTTATACGATTCTACTAGAAATCTAGTAGCAAGAAATGGCTTTGACCAAAATATAGATTTATATTTCACAACTTACGAGAGTACAAAGGTCAAAAGAGATATTTGATTAAATCTCTTTTTAAACGAAAGTTAAAAAAGTTCGTGAAAGGAAATGGACGATTTTCTCCAAAGGTAAGGGATCAGTTTTTTTGTGGGCCTTGTTTAGCGTTTAACAGCAAAGAACGGTCACAATTTGACGATAACGATGGTTTCAAAGACTGGAAAAATGGAGAACTTCGTGCATGTCACCATGAAAATTTACCAATACACAAATCTGCAATAATTACTCTAAAATCAAGAGGAATTTCTCATAACCGTGTTGACAGTATGCTTGCCTAGCAACTAGACAAAGAAACACACTATTGGAGAAATGTTTTAACAAGAGTTGTAGCGGCTGTTAAGACCCTGATATAAAGAGGCCTCGCTTTGTGCCTCTTTTGTTTGTGAATTTAATAAAAGACAAATGGTCTATAACGTGTTTCAAGATAGATTTTACTTCTTAACTCAGTTGTGTTATAACAGCACTGACAAGAGAGACATGGAAGAGGAATTGAGAAAGAAGGCGATCAATTCTTACCACATTTACAGATTTGGATTGTGATTTTACTGAAGAGTGCATCCACTTCTAAAAGCACTGTGCTGTGGGGATTGATCAACCACCTGAAAAATCGTTGGAAGGAATTTTGAAATTTCTGAGATGTAATTCCTAGAAGATGTGTACTCCAGTTTGGACATCGCTTTAAGGATAAATTTATGTATACCTGTTACGAATTGCGCTGGAGAATGTAGTTTTTCCTGCCTTAAACGAGTTAAGAACCACTTACGAACTAGTATTCCTGAATGAAGGTTAAACTCAGTTTCTGTACTGTGTATTGAGGAAAATACAACAAAAACACTTTCACATGAGGACATCATCAACGAGTTTGCAATTAAGAAATCTCGTTAGAAAACTATGTTGTTTTGAATATGTACGAAAGACTCGAATGTACTCAAGCCCCAACATGCAACTATATTGTGTTTGGATATTGGATATTATTCATATTTGCATTATGGTAGCCTATATAACATCTGCTTAATAATATCAACTAATAAACCAGTGATGTACTATTTTTGTGTAGTTAATCTATCTTGCACAACTCAATTCGAATAATTGAATACAGTTCTTCAATTAGGCACCAAATATTCATTACCATTTATAATGTAAAACCATTTTTAAAAAGAGTGTTCAATGACATCCAAGAACAAAATAATTAGGTTCGAAACCCGTTTTACTTTTTCAGCGAATCTTTAAAAACGTTAGTAAAGAAAAAAACAGTACCACTAATGTTACTATATAATTTATTACAATTAACAATGAAAAGAATTAATATTGTAATTTAATTTGTAAAGTAAAAGAAATGTGTTGTACTTAAAAAAGCTGAAAACACGAATGAACTCTGTATAAAACAAATGTATAATATGCAACTAGAGTTTATAAACTATACAAGTAAATGGACTTTAGCCTATAGGCGGCATACTCCTAAATCCGGTCCTGGTCAGTTATTTCCCCACTTAGTCATCTGACCACTGTCTAATAGAAATAATTTCTACTGCCCTAATTCCTTTGTTATTCGCAACACTGACAGAACCTTATGGTGTTTTAAGTCAGCTAAATGAAGTGATTTATGGGATTTATTTGCAACCTTTCCATGGCGTGAATATTGTTTTAAGTCGTCCTCACCTTGGGACACCGCTCTTTCAGTATCTGAAGCCATCCCTATGCACATTGTCAAAAAGCAAAATCGTCATTCTCATTCCAAACACGTTCAATAATGCTTACGCTGATGCAATGTCTTTGAAAAATAAATTGTATACTAAATGGAAATATAATAAAATGACCGAGAGTCATGCAGACTTGGTTGGTGCTAGAAATACCTACAAAAGGTTTTATCTCTAAATCTTCGTTTCAAACACGCAAATGCAATAAACTAACTACAACTCCTTTGGTCTTTGCTAAAGCCACCAGTAAAAACCAGCTATTGTCTTAAAGAAATGTTCCCCTGGCCTATTTAAGCTCTATTAGATCTCTATGTCTTCTAGGGAATCTTCTTCATCATGGAAGTTAGCAAATGTTCAACCCATTCCCAAAAACGAGGATAAGGCCGATCTGTCCAGCTACCGACCAATTGCCATCACTTCCATTTTCTCTAAAATCATGGAAAAGCCATCAACCAATCAATTCTTGAAACTAATCAACTCCTTTGTGACCATCATGAATACGGTTTTAGGCAGAGTCGTTCAACAGGTTGTTACCGAAGTTTGGAACAATACATTAGAACAAACCGGTGTAGTCGCTTTAGATATGTCAAAAGCATTTGACCAGGTTTGGCATACGTGTTTACTTGCCAAACTCACCTCGTTTGGGTTAAATGATACACTCATCAACTGGGTTTCCAGTATCCCTGATAAAAGACGAATACGTGCCATGGTTGATGGATTTCTTTCAAAAGTTCACATTAACGCCAATTATAGCGCCCACTCTTTTTCTGCTATACATTAATAATCTTATTTCTTCAGCGACTAACCCGGGGCATTGCTTTACTAGCGACATCACTCTTCATTGTTTTCAATAAACAAAAGCATTCAACGTATCCTTGAAAGGGGTGAGTAATAACCTAGTTAAATTTAATGCTAATAAAGCCCAGTGTTGCCTTGTGTCCTCCAAAAAATGTCCATCATTTCCTACTGTAAGTGTGAATGCCTCAGATCTTAACTTTTCAGAATTTATTACTATGTTGGGAATGGGTATCTTCAAATCTATCACGGGTTGACCATTTTTTGTTAGCTACTAAACCAGCTGTTCGTGAAAGACGGATTCTTGTACACTTTTAAGCAGCACTGTACCGCTCGACAACTCTTTCTACTGTATAAGGTTCAAATTCGACCTCATCTAAAATATAATTCTCATCTTTCAGTTGATGCTCCCCAATACGCTCTCGATATCGTTCATGTTATTTAAAAAAGAGCCATTAGGCTTATAAATGACCCGTCCTTATCTTCTGGCATAAGTCCCTTGATCGTAAAGGTATCGTTTCAGGTATTTCTTTGTATTATTGGTATTACAATGGCTATTGTGTTGCTGAATTATATTCTGATGCCATCTTGAGTCACCTGAGCTAGGAATGTTCAGTTTGCTCATTCTCATTACCAATACTCAGTACAAATCTTTACACGTGGTACCAAATGGGCGCAATCCACATTTGTCTATACGGCTTCTATACTTTGGATTCATCATCGTAGTTCCTGTTTTCCTCTCACTTATGATATGAAAAAGTTTAAGGTAGCCGTTCATAGACATCTCTTGGTAATTCAGTATCCCCTCAACCATCCTCCTAAGTGTTCCGGAGTGCTTTATTTTTTGGCAGTATATGCCAAAAAAGACACCGGATAGGGCCTCTAAAACGTGTAATAAAAATAAAAATTGGATGTAGCAGGTTGTTGTTAATACTTATACCCCTAATATTACTTATACTCCTAATAATAAATAGAAGATTTTGTGCCTTCAGCTCAGTCGGCGATTAAACGGGCTTTGTTCTTAAAATTTTATTTGCTTATAAAATATGTGTGTGGTTAGATATGTTTGCTTTACAAAAAAAGGTGTAACTTCAACGTGTAAATAAATGTTAAAATACCACGGACGCCAACTTATTTTATGGAAAACAAGTAAACCGTAAATGTAATAAATGTAATATTGGAAACAATAACAAGGTTTATTATAAAAATCTTTAACTCAAGGTATAAAGTAGCAAATCTATATACTAATATTGGTAAATCTGAATTAACTTAAAAATACCTTATAAACTAATGATTAGAAATGAAATACCTGTAGTACTTTAAATTTTGGTTATCACTGGTATACTGTTAGTGATAACAAAATGCTGACGAGTACACGATTTTCAATTTGGTTGTGCAATTAATCTTGAAATGGAAATACAACAGGGTTTTGATATTCGTTGATCCCAAATAAGTAAATTCCCTTAAAAAAACAGCCAAACTTGATTTAAACGGGTTAATGTCCCATTTATTTATAATTCTGCATAGCAACAAACTTCTACTGCGCCATCCTCGTTAAATTGAAACGTAATAGTACAATGAAATTACGTAAAAGGAAATTTTAACGTTATAAAAAAGAAAAATAAAAGTGCCTAAAAAGGGTAAATATGTCAAACAATGAAAAATAGGTTTAATTAGCTCTTACCGTAAAAATATACGGCACTTTTGATAAAAATATTCAAGAGCAAGTATGGATGCTTTTTGCTTTCATTATCGTACAACAGCGACTCCCAAAAACGTGTCTGCGCACGAACTCAATGTGCAAAACGAAATACGCGTACCAGCTCCACTTTAAAATATCTAAACGCATGCTTTCCAACCACTAAGGTATGCAATTCACATGACACAAAAATGAACGAACTTGCCTAAATTATTGCAAATTTGAACAGAACTTAAAAGGTTTGTTACAAACGGACTCTGTGCTCACGTGGGAATCTTAATTTTTGAACAAACAGTATTTTGTAACGACAATTATATTTTAGATAACTTTCCTTTGTAAAAATTGTGGAGATGGTTTGTTTATGACAGTTTCTCCTAGGGTTAAATAAGCTCCCAATGGTTATCTTATATAAGGTCATCCAGCACTTTGTTTTCGTAAAATGTTAATTTTTGATGCAAGAAATATGGATATCTTTTTCTCTATCATAATGATTAGTTAGGATTCTGAACCTTTTGTAGATCTAGACACATCTTGTTCTCTTAAAGATTTGTCGAGTTAATATTCCGTATAAATGCATTATTTATACTTTCTGGTTATATTTGGCCTTCTCATTTAAGAAAATGGAACATTCTAGCTTTTCACATAGGTAATAAAATAAAACAAAATATTTACATACTGACGTGACGCGGATAGTGATTATTTCCCGTGTAGGCACAACGTTCCCTTAAACCCTGATCTGAAGATTGTTTTTTATCACCGCTTTATACCATTTTACTAATTTAGACGGCATTAAAATAATGATTGGTGATAATGCTATCAGTATTTTAACAATTTCCGTTGCGAAAGGGATAAAAGAGTTCGTCTTTTTATATTCTCTGTTGAGGCTTGGCCTAAAGTTAAAGAAAAAAAAGAGCCTGAACAAGAAAACTGTTATTTCACGTGAAGACCATTAAATGGGAAGTCCCCGGAAAAATGTGTAACAAATATAAAAAATTTTAAGTATAAAATAGCTACCCATACTAGCGTAATCTAAGACCTGAAGTTACAGACCAATTGATGCGTTCAACTCCGAAACCGAACCGTAAAAGATTACACTTTGTACATTATATGCAATGACCACTGTCAAAATGATGATTACTAATTAGTAAATTTTTGCCGTTGAACTTGTACAGTGTAGTAGCTGTTGTTCAGTTCCTCTTCTGTTAATATGCATGGCGTCCTATAGATTTCTGGAAGAAAATTTTAGTGCTATAAAATAAAGAATTTAAATTATTTTTAAATGTTATTAACCCCACTTGGTGAGTTTACAAGTCTACCTTCGGTAGAATTTGATTTCTGGATTTTTCTTTCTAACTTTCTACTTTATGAACAAGTCTGGTAAATAATTGTTACACTGAGTCTTATCGTAATAAACGTTCCTGTCCTCTGACTTTTGGTTGCATGTACTTACCGATTGATGGTCTATCCTATGGGGATGCTTGTGTGATACTGCATATTCTGAGCACCATTAATTTCTAACCATTTAATGAATGTTAGTTGTTGTTCGCTTTGATGTTGTACGTGCTGGTGAACACGAATCATATATATATATATATATATATATATATATATATATATATATATACAGGGTGGGCCACCACCAACGCGTCGGTCTCTAGCACCCAAACGACTGAATTTTTTCAAAATCTGTTTAGGCGAGAATATGTAAGCCTTCTAGGACTACTACAATCTAAAATTAGTTTGATTTATACAGGGTGATCTACAAACTTGTTACTTATCAAAGTTATATTATTTTAAATGGAATACCCTCCTTTTAATTTTTTTTTGAAATAAGGTGTAAAAATAAGGTAGACTTTCATTAGAGTTCCCTATACCTAAACCTTACAGTTTCCGAAATATTTAACATTTTTTGAAAATGTAGGGTTGTCCAAAAGACAATTTTCATGGCATTCTCCTATGGTTAACACCAAATCCACTCTTTCTTGCACTGAATAGTTCATTGTAATGAAAAAATCATCAATAGTTACAAACACTGTCGTATTTTGAAATACGTCAATATGACAGAAATGTTTATAAATCAAAGAATTCTAACTGATCGACATGAGTTAATGGCGTAATTTCTAAAAATGTAACAAATACACTACTTTCTCGAAAAGTATTGAAGTTAGGTATAGGGAACCCTAATACAGTTCGAACTATTGTCAAAAGACTATTCCATTCCGATAAAAATTTCTTGGGCGTTGTATTTAAAATAACAAAGATATTTAACTTTGAAGTTTGTTAACTTTACGCGTTATTCTTTGTATTTTATAAATTATGATTTGAAACAATAAACAACAGAATACGTACTTCCAAATATCCTTATTACGATGACCTAGATTAGATTGTCTCATCTTTTCTGAATCGAAAAATACTTGAATTTTTTGACAACCCTACATTTTCAAAAAATGTTAAATATTTCGGAAACTGTAAGGTTTAGGTATAGGGAACTCTAATGAAAGTCTACCTTATTTTTACACCTTATTTAAAAAAAAATTAAAAAGGAGGGTATTCCATTTAAAATAATATAACTTTGATAAGTAACAAGTTTGTAGGTCACCCTGTATAAATCAAACTAATTTTAGATTGTAGTCCTAGAAGGCTTACATATTCTCGCCAAAACAGATTTTGAAAAAATTCAGTCGTTTGGGTGCTGGAGACCGATGCGTTGGTGGTGACCCACCCTGTATATATATATATATATATATATATATATATATATATATATATATATATATATATATATACACACACAGGGTGAATTATAGATCTTCACCAAAACAGTGTTTTATCATATCTTTTCAATGATTAAGTCGATTTGTCTCATTTTTGGTGAAAGTGTGTACTCGTGTCTAGCAACTAACTGACATATTCAGAATTGAGAAATCCAGGACCGTCTTCGTGAAAATTTGTGGGACTGCTTCATATCCAATCCTTCACCCTGTATATGATTTCTCCAAAATCTGATATAATTTTTTCAGAGCGCATTAATAGACAGTTAAACCTGGGTATTTGAATTTTTTGTTACACTTACCTCACATTGTCAATTAAAGATTCATTTTAGAGTCAAATTGAAAATTGGCAATAATGAAATATCTTACTGTATAATAATGTTTAGTTATTAAAAAGAAATCTTTAAAATAAACAGTAACGACACACACTGTGCTCCAGTATGGTAAATACCATAATTTGAATTGATTTACAGGGCCGGATTTAGAAATCTGGCATATCTGGTTCATCCCAAAAATTCACCCTGTATGTAACTTTTTCCACCCGTAATAGACAGAAAACGGATAAAAAATGTTTGTAATAACCTAGTTTTCTTATTTGTTTGAGAAAAAATCATGTGTAATTATTTTAATCGGAATGAAATTAACAAGCCCAAGAAATGTTTATTCATGTCAATTTTTGATGGAAACGCGCCTTTAAAAAAATATCATTAACTCCAAAACCTTTGATGGCAGAACTGCATAAAGTTCAAGGTATGTGGTCAAGGAGGTGTGGCTTTGAACTTTATGCTTAGTTGAGAAATTGACGTTTCTAAAAGGAACCGTAGTGAATTTTATTTTGAGCCTATTTATTATTGTGAAAAAAATTATATTTTTAAATGGAACCTTATGTATTTTATGCATCAAAAACATAGAATTTTTACGTCCCTACGGATTCTATTTCAACAACATCCCTTCAGAATGAACAGTTTCTGTGTAATTTTGATTTCAAAAGTTACCTACATTGAACTTCTTTTTTATTTTTCCACGAACTTATCTGGGTGGCTCTGAGCATAATAAAGCGTAATGTCAGTACTAGGTTTTGACAGTTGGTCAAGAGCCAAAACGTCCCTATTTAAAACTATTTTTAAATAAGTTAACACATAATAATTTAATCTACAATGGGAGAGTATTCCAAACAAGACATATTCAGTTTGTTCTGTATTTATGGAAAAAGTCAAAAGATGGTGGAGAGCACTTGTCGGATATTTAATGACCGCCGCCCTCATCTGCCCTCAATGACAAGAAAGAAGTTCAAAACACTTCTGGCAAATTTTCTACAGTTCGGTCAGGTCTCGACGAAAAAAATGGTCCTCAAAGTGGTTACTGCATCACTCCATAGGAGCACCTTGAAGTGATTTAGGTATACCGAGATTCTCAATACAAAGGATTTTAAAGAATCATGGAATGGATCCATACAAATTCGTAGTCATTCAAGGTTTACCTTTAGGTGATGAAGACAGTTTTGCGAAAACGTAATTATCAAAATGCAAGAATACCTCCAGTTTTTGTCAAAAGTCATTTGTACAGATGAGTCAAAATTCACTAAGAACGTCAACAGAAGAAATCTTCACCATTGAGCCCAAGAAAATCCACGAACTGTACGGGAAATACATTTTCAGGGTTCGTTTGGATTTAATGTTTTTTGTTTAATCTTCGACAACCTCGTACGTTATGAAACTTATTTTGAAAATTTAAATAGTGATAGATATTTAAGGCTTTTAAGAGAAGTAGTAACTGAGTGCACAGACAGTTTGCCCCTGAACATTTGCAGACAATTTTATTACCAAAACGATGGTGCACCGGCACATTCATCTCGCCAAGTTTATTTGACCTTAAGTGGAATGCTTGATGGCAGGTGGATTGGGCGGAATAGCCCCCCAGGTCTCCTGATTTAACACCATTAGAATTTTTTTGTGGGGGCATATTAAAAGCGAAGTTTATTTCCAGGCGGTGTTAGATCAGGAGAACCTTATAAACAGAGTACACACTGCATTCCAAAATTTGCAATCTGAATATGTTCGAAAAGCTACAAATCAAGAAGTTCAAAAGAGAATATTACTTTGATCAGAAAAAAACAGTGGCCATACTGAACAATACTTATAAATATTTGCTATTATTTATTGTCTTTTTTTGTTAATATTTCGCATGTTCTGTTTACAATATTCTGGTATGTTTGTTACATTGTAATCTGTAGGCATGTAAAAATGTTTTTGACGCATAAAATACATAAGGTTCCATTTAAAAATATAATTTTTTTCACAATATTAAATGGACTCAAAATAAAATTTACTACGGCCCTTTCAGAAATGTCAATTTCTCAACTAAGCATAAAGTTCAAACTCACACCTCCTTGATCACATACCTTGAACGTTATGTAGTTCTGCCATCAAAGGCTTTGGAGTTAGTGATATTTTTTTAAAGGCGCGTTTCCGTCAAAAATTTCCAAAAATATTTTTTTCTCGAGAACTATCAAATTTAGGTATAGAGAACTATGAACAAAACTTACCTATAATGCCACTTAGAATTAGAAAAAATAAAATATAGGGTGTTTTATTTAAAATAAGAAAGTTGACAGCTACTTCCTGTTTAAACGGAAGTGTCAGAAAGTTGGAAATAATTTTGTTGAATAGATCACCATCGAAAACCTAGAGGTACAACATTTCATGAGAATCCATAAACGGGAAGTTCATAAACTTCTAATAGGCTAGTTGCGTGGGACACCCTATATATATATATATATATATATATATATATATATATATATATATAAATATGGTATCGATGCGGTCTAGTTAAAATGAAAATGACTTTTATTTAATTCAAGCTTGAAATCATTTATTTCTTCATCAGGAATCTGTGAAGATGAACATAAGTGAGAATTAAACAATTAACATCATAAAGACTACTTACTAAATGCGAGAATTATAAATTAACTAACATTATTGTACAGAACAGTTGATTACAATTTAAACACTACTTAAAAGAAGACAGTTATTGAAGTCTTTCAAAATTATAAAATTGACATGTATACCTACTGCGTTATAAACTAAAATTCTTAGAAGATATGATTTATGAAAATTGTTGCACTGAATCAATTCAAATTAGTACTCAGAATATATGAATAGATGTTGCTGAGATTATCTAGATCAGTTTTGTAATTTAAAGTATCTTGAGTACTGAAAATGTGAGTCATTTCAAGGAAAAGTCTGTTCTATAATTAATTTCTGTGTCTAAAATTTTTACGTTAGGAAAATTTGGAATGTGATTGGTGTTTTACTATGTTTTGCTAAAGCACAAGAATTTTTCCTATTTTACAGTCACTTCTATGCTGAGTAAGTCTTGTTTTAAGCCATTGTGATGTTTGTCCAATATTACTTTATTGCATTCGTTACAAGGAATGGAATATACAACATTAGATTTACTAAAATTGGAGTTCTGTCTTAATTTTGAAAAAGTTGTTTGATAGGTTTAATGTTATATTTCGCATACGTATTTGTTCGTTGTTTAAGATATTACATAAGATTGGTGTTAAGTTTAGTATGTAAGGGATTCTTTTGTAATCATGTTTGTTTGTGTCAAGTATGCATTTTGAAAATTAATTTGAGAATTGAATGGTGTACTGTATAATAAATTCTTTAATAATGTTTTGGATAACTCATTGTTACTAAAAATCAAAATAACTTATCTAGATTCTTTTATGTAATGATTGATGCGAAATCTTAAGTATTCTGTTCTTGAGACCCAGAATAATATTAATTTTTGATTAAAGGTATGATTAGAATAGTAATTAATATATCTACCTGAGTTAGTTGGTTTTGATACCAGTCTATTATTAAACTGTTATTAGGTTTTCTTATGATTCTAGTATCTAAGAAGGATACTATTATTGTTTTCTTCTTCTAATGTAAACTGAATATGTTTATTAAAACTGTTAAAAATCTCTAGAACTTGAATGTTAGTATCATTGGGTATGGCAATAATTACATCGTCTACGTATTTTTTAATTAAAGGGATATCAAAGTTAAGTAAAGGTAATACATGATCAAAAAGAGAATCCATTACTATTGTAGCAAGTATAGGACTAAGAGAAGATCCCATAGGGGTGCCAAAAATTTGCTTATAAAAAATATTATTGAAGGAAAAATAGGTATTATTGAAAATAAAGTTAATAGTTAGATAAACAATTTTTTGAAAATTGCAATGTGGTTCTATACTGTCCCATTTAGTTTCTATTATTGAAAGTATTAGATCCAATGGTATGTTAGTAAATAAAGAGACAACATCTAGAGAAATCAAAATGTAATTATGTGGTAATTGAAAATTATTGTATGTTGATGCAAAAGTAAAGAATCTTTGTATTGTAATCATTTATATTGTTAAAGGAATTTGATAAAATGTTTGCAACAAAGCTAGAGAGTGCATGTGTTGGTGAATTGATAGAACAAACTATAGGTCTAAGGTATATTATTTTATGTACTTTAGGTAGCCCATAAAATGTGGGTGCTATTGCATTATTTATAGTTAAGAGTTTAACTGTAGGTTCATCAATACAATTATTTTCCTTTAATGTTTTAACTAATTCATTGTTTTTCTTTTGTGTAGTGAACGTAGGGTCAAATTTTAATTTACTGTAAGTAAGTTGATCTGCAAGAAGATCATTAGCTTTGTTAATGTAGTTTGTTTTATTGATGGCTACAGTTATCTCTCCTTTATCTGCAGTAGTGATAAGTACATCATTGTTGTCTTTAAGAAACTTCCTAGCTTTATTAAAAACATAATTTTCAAGACTGTATTTAGGTGTACTAAACAAGTAATTGGTAATTTTATTGGTGACTTGAGCTCTTAAAACATTAGTATTAGTATGAAAATGTTCTAGAATGTTCTCAACATCTGCTAACAACCTTATAGTGGGTAATTCTTTAGGTGAAATTGATAAACTAAATTTCGGTCCTAGTGATAGTAAATTTTAATATCATGGAAAACTACAGTTGCTTAAATTCACAAACCATTTACTGTTATCATTAAACAATCTATTTTTATTTGATTATTTTTGAGTAAATTGTATTTGTTTAAATTGATATTTTTATATAAGCAAACTTCTTCTTGAAATTATTTTCATTCCTAATATTAAATTCAGTATATAAATTAAAAGGTATGATACTTAATAAAGTTGATTTGATTGAGTTTAATGAAAATTCTAAATTTTAATGTCGGCAATGGTAATTTTAATTTCTATATTTAATATTTTGTACTTAGTCTTATTAAAATTGTTGATTTCTTGTCTTATTTTTGTATGTTGTGTTGTCATCAATTTTATGGGCTACCTAAAGTACATAAAATAATATACCCTTAGACCTATAGTTTGTTCTATCAATTCACCAACACATGCACTCTCTAGCTTTGTTGCAAACATTTTATCAAATTCCTTTAACAATATAAATGATTACAATACCAAAGATTCTTTTACTTTTGCATCAACATACAATAATTTTCAATTACCACATAATTACATTTTGATTTCTCTAGATGTTGTCTCTTTATTTACTAACATACCATTGGATCTAATACTTTCAATAATAGAAACTAAATGGGACAGTATAGAACACATTGCAATTTTTCAAAAATTGTTTATCCTAACTATTAACTTTATTTTCAATAATACCTATTTTTCCTTCAATAATATTTTTTATAAGCAAATTTTGGCACCTATGGGATCTTCTCTAGTCCTATACTTGCTACAATAGTAATGGATTCTCTTGATCATGTATTACCTTTACTTAACTTTGATATCCCTTTAATTAAAAATACGTAGACGATGTAATTATTGCCATACCCAATGATACTAACATTCAAGTTCTAGAGATTTTTAACAGTTTTAATAAACATATTCAGTTTACATTAGAAGAAGAAAACAATAATAGTATCCTTCTTAGATACCAGAATCATAAGAAAACCTAATAACAGTTTAATAATAGACTGGTATCAAAACCAACTAACTCAGGTAGATATATTAATTACTATTCTAATCATACCTTTAATCAAAAAATTAATATTATTCTGGGTCCAAGAACAGAATACTTAAGATTTCGCATCAATCATTACATAAAAGAATCTAGATAAGTTATTTTGATTTTTAGTAACAATGGTTATCCAAAACATTATTAAAGAATTTATTATACAGTACACCATTCAATTCTCAAATTAATTTTCAAAATGCATACTTGACACAAACAAACATGATTAACAAAAGAATCCCTTACATACTAAACTTAACACCAATCTTATGTAATATCTTAAACAACGAACAAATACGTATAGGAAATATAACATTAAACCTATCAAACAACTTTTTTTCAAAATTAAAAGACAGAACTCCAATTAGTAAATCTAAGTTGTATATTCCATTCCTTGTAACGAATGCAATAAAGTATATTGGACAAACATCACAATGGAAAACAAGACTTACTCAGCATAGAAGTGACTGTAAATAGGAAAAATTTTGTGCTTTAGCAAAACATAAAAACCTAATCACATTCCAAATTTTCCTAACGTAAAAATTTTAGACACAGAAATTAATTATAGAAGCAGACTTTTCCTTGAAATGACTCCATTTTCAGTACTCAAGATACTTTAAATTACAAACTGATCTAGATAATCTCAGCAACATCTATTCAATATTCTGAGTACTAATTTGAATTGATTCAGGCAACAATTTTCATAAATCATATCTTCTAAGAATTTTAGTTTATAACGCAGTAGGTATACATGTCAATTTTATAATTTTGAAAGACTTCAATAACTGTCTTCTTTTAAGTAGTGTTTTTAAATTGTAATCAACTGTTCTGTACAATAATGTTAGTTAATTTATAATTCTCGCATTTAGTAAGTAGTCTTTATGATGTTAATTGTTTAATTTCACTTATGTTCATCTTACACAGATTCCTGATGAAGAAATAAATGATTTCGAAAGCTTGAATTAAATAAAGAGTCATTTTCATTTTTAACTAGACCGCATCCCGATACCATATTTTTATAATAACTACGGTCGTTACTTCCCTAAACTTATATATATATATATATATATATATATATATATATATATATATATATGCTGCTACTCCGGTGTGCGCGTCCCAGGTGGCGGATAGAGATAGAGAGTCCTCACCGTCTTGCCGGCGGACTTAAGCGAAATAAAATAGCTCTCGGGGATCAAACACACCAAATCCACTAGTGTCTGTTCTGGTATCCAGCGACTAGTGGACGGCATCTGTTCACCTAGTTGGTGCGGCTGTGAAAAATGGCTTGATCTTAACAATCCAGTCTACAATTATCTTTCTTAAAAATCGCCACAAACACCTTCAACTTGAAATAATCATGATGGAACAAAAAGAAAGAAATTCGCTACCCCAGGCCCCAGAAAACATGCTGGATTTTCCTAGTCATCGGATTCTGGGGGACGAGGAAGATCATGAGGAGAAGAGTCGGAGTTTCTCAAAATCTCTACACAGACATTACATTGCCACTCTCTTTAAACTTGGAAAGCTAAGATAACTCACAAACAAGTTAGAACAATTTCAAATCAAAATTCTTGCTATTCATGAGACGCGTCTTCAAGATGAAAACCATTTCAACACAGAAAATTGTAGGATTTATAATTGTAAACCTGTTGCCAGAAAAGATACACAATTGTTGTTTGGAACAGGATTTGCAGTACACAAATCAGTCATGGATAACATCATTGATTTCAATTCCATATCAAAACTAATCTCCACAATCTCCTTCAAATCAGGTAATAAAGGTTACACGATTATGTTCCTGCAAGTGATCATAATAGAAAGAAACCACAAGAAGTTGAAGATTTTTGGGAAGACATGGAAGAAGTAACCAACAACACTCCAGAAATACATGTAAAAATTTTAGTGAGAGATTTTAATGGGCAATGAGGTAACGAGAGAAAATACAGACAAATCACAGGAACACATTCAGCACACTATCGCACAAACAGAAATGGGGAACACCTGATAAAATATTGTCAAAACTTTAACCTCAAAATTATGTTGACACAATTTCTAAAGCCAAGACGAAAACTTACAACATGGAAAGCACCGTATGGGGAGAATTCCAGATTGATCATGTTGCCATTTCTAACAAAAATACGCAGGAAACTTGAATTGTCAGAACGCGTAAAGGGTTCTTCGAGCCTGACCATTATTTACTATAAGTCAAGATTAGACCAATCCCAAGACAGAAAAAGGCAACAAAAAACAAAATAGTCAAACTAGATCATACAACAAATGAAAAATAACAGTGTGCCAGAAGAAGATGGCATTATTTCTGACGAATGGAAACTTCAAGATGAAACCATCAGAAAAAAAATAAGATCATCACCGACATTTGGCTTTATTTTTTAAAATTGAAGCTGATCGGTTTGGCTTGGACGAGCCAAGCATTGTCAGAGCTTTGAAAGGTGACAATTTGTTGTTACGGTTATCGAAAGTAAAGATAAGTGTATCAAAAATCTATTGCTATTTTTAGTTTAATCTGCATAGTGTAGAAATGTCTTTATAAACGTTTAAATTAAAGTTACTGTGATTGAATTTGAAAATGTGTTACATTAGCCAAAAATCGTTAAGAGTAGGCATTTTGGGAAGATATTTCAATCTACAAATGATACATGAACAGCCAATTCAAAAAATTATTAAATACGTTGAAAATTTGAAGGTTTAGGTATAGGACAACCTTATAGAAGTGGAAAGGTAATTAAGTAAGCTAAACGATAAGCGTATAAAATACAGGGTGTTCCATTTAAAATAAGCCGAATATTTCAGTATCTACTAATTTAACTAAAACAAATGAACGCCATGTAAAGTGGTGTTTACTATTCAGTCAATAAATAGACTAAGGGAACAGTATTTTATTTAAACCTAAAAGTAAATTTGTTGGAGTAAACTTTATTAGGAGATATTTAATTTTTCCTAAAACCCTACATCTTCAGAAAAATTGATATAACTTGAAACACTCTGCATGTAGGTATAGGGAACCCTTATGAAAGTGCTACTTATATTTATGTAAAATTCGAAAATGCAATAATATACGGGTGTGTCATTTAAAAAACATAACTTTGATATGCCACTTTTTTTTGGAGCATCCTGTATATTTAAGAATATTTTTAAAATGTTACTCATATTAACTTACATAATATTACTAATTAACGATTATATGCCGCTTCGTCGTAGAACTCCGTGGCGTGGGTCGTGATTCATCCTATATATATATATATATATATATATATATATATATATATATATATATATATATATATATATATATATATATATATATATATATTGAGATGATTAATTAAGCTGAATATCATAGATAGAGAGATATAAGCTCAGATTAAAAGAGACATTAAACATAAATTAATTACGTTGAATTTGAATAAACATATATGTAAAGCGCAGAATGTATAAGTGCGAATTAACTTAAAACTAAGTACACGTGAATATAGGACATGTTGTTGGCTGGTTAAACCAAATCTCACAAATATAAAAGTGTTATCATAGCTGAACAGTAGTATTCTTCATTACAATAGTTTCCGAGCAGCTTCGGAGTTGTAAAAATATGTATTTCCATTTATAAAATACATGTATTCCATTTGTATGATAATATTTTAATCTAGTACGATAATATGCTACTATTCTAAAACGAAAAGAAATTAAATTGTATCAATAAGCGTAAGAAGTGTAAAGAGCATGTTAAAGTTATGAAATCCGAACAAATTTTACAAGATTCATAGAGCTTATTCAGTTTAAAAGTGAAATTAATCAAAGATTATGTTATAACCTTAGTTAACAGTGTGATTAGGAAGTGTTGCAACTTAAATTAACATTATAGATGTAATTTAAGCTTAAAAGTTGTTAAACCAGGTTATGATGATTTTTAACGCAGTGCTTGAGATGGAATTTATTAACATGAACCATAAAAGTGTTTGAAACTGGTGAATTTTTATGTATTTTGGGTTAAGGAATCCAATTCTGTTTGTAGTTTTCCTGTAAGAATTAGAGTAAGTTAGTTATAAGTAAATTTGTGTATGAAAATTTGCATACTTGTCATAATTTACATAGAATAAGAATTTTTAAACGAAATATGTCATGTGAGGCGCCTATGGAAAGGAAATTTTGCATAGAATCAAAAATTTTAAGATCTGTCCACGTATAAGAAAGTGATCAGTAAAAATGATAATTTGTAAATTTCTGAAAAATGAATGAAAATTAAGCAGGGTTATGTTTGTATTGGCAATATTTGCTAAAGTGATGGGGTGTTTTTCAGAAGCTATATAAGGAAGAGGCAGAAATTTTTATAGCTTATCTTGTAACTTTCCAAAATGTGAAAATTTAACATCGTTCATGTGGTTGTATAACTTTAAAAATTTTATATTATTAAACAAATGGAAATTAAAATTTGTAAAGAAATAAGGTTAACGTAATTATTAATCCAGGTGATGTGTATCGTTGTATAACTTAATGTAAATCGGCGTATTTCAATTATTTCGTTAAAATTAAAATTTATTTTAACCGAATTGCCTTTGTATTACTATTCGAATTGAAATTAAAATTGAAAAGTACAAGTAATAATATTTTGAATGCTGATAAAAGTTGTGGTATTTTCGAATATAAAACCTGAAAGTAAATTATTATATTTAAAAGTGACAAAGCAGATATTTATGCAGTATACCTATCAGGGGCGTGCGGTGAGATTTGGGACAAGGGAAGCAATTTTTCAAAACACCTATTTATAATGTAGTTGTATGCTTCTATCTTTTTTCGCAAAGTCGTCTATAATTTCGTCGTAGAAACGCGGATGCTGCGACAATTCCTGAACAAGATTGTTTTCAATAGCCAACAGGGACACATCTGACAGACGATGTTGCCCTGTCAACTCCGCAAATAAGTCTTAATTCATTATAAGTTTTTGTTATGAACGAATGAGTTCAAAGGTAAGTAAAATTATATTAATTTATTAATATATAAAGTACCTCGAGTAGGATTCGAATCCTACTGAGGTAAACTTTTTATTTATGTATTTAATAAAATTAATATAATTTTAAGTCTTAATTCGTTTAAGCGCAGAAAAACTACGTTCGACCGAGGCACTAGTAGCAGGGATTGTCAACACTAACTCACATAATTTTACTACCTCTGAATATGCGTTTGTCAAATCTGTACCTTTCAAGAAAGCTAATAACTCGCAGAATTTTTTTTATCGATGTCTTCAGTATCATATATAACTGTAAGTTCCGAACGTAACAAAACTAAATCAAAAAACTGTCCATAATGATGCAATAAACATTGTAGCTGGGGTGCCGGAAAATGTTTTCCCTTAAACGCATTAAAATTACACAATTCAAGAAAGTTTAGTTCTTTAAAGTTTTTAAACCTGTTGTCTATTTCTTGATAAATCTGATCCAAAATTTGATAAAAAAGTCGTCGATAGCACGTTTTAATATCTCCAACATTATCCATGCGCACGCGTTTTCTTTGTGGTTCCAAACCGATACAGATACTAGTCGTGTTTTCCCAACATTTATCAAAGTCTTCTCTTTTTTTGTTTATAATATTCTTAAATTCACAAATTTTCTTTATACAGAATCCGATATTGTTTGTTTTACATTGTAATATATTAAATACATTATCAGAAAATGGAAATATTTCTGAAAAAAGAAGAAGTATAAAGTTAAAGTTAAAATCGTTTTTTAAGCTATCTAAAAATCCTCTAGAACTATTTAAAGTGTCTGTATCCCACTTATCGCTATTTTCAAATATACTTTCAAATAACTCAATTATGGATTCGCGATGTTCAAAAATTGTTAATACTAGCCTGCCATTGTAATTCCAGCGCGTAGCGGCAACTTTCGGTAGTCTTCGCTTTACAATTGTATCCAATGCTTGTGCACGTTTAGTAGATTTGGAAAAAAAGCAGCCATTCCACTCAAAGTTGCAAAAAACACTTTACATTCTTTAATCTGCATAACTGATTGGGACAAAACTAAGTTTAATTTGTGCGCACAACAGTGTATAAAAATTGCACACGGATAAGTTTCTCGCACTTTTACTTGAAGGCCACCTAAATGTCCAGCCATTACAGCAGCACCGTCATAACTTTGAGCGACCAATTTTTCAGAGGCATTAATATTTTTAATAAGTTCACATACAATTTTATACAGTGCGTCGGCCGTTCTGTCTTCTGACACGTTAATAAAACCTGAAATTCTTTCCTGTACGTTTCCGTCTCGATTTACAAATCGCACCACACTAGAAAGCTGACTAAAATTAGTAACATCAGTTGTTTCGTCCAAAATAATAGATATAAAACGCGCTTGCTTAATTTCTTCTTTAATTTTGTTTAAAATAACAGTCGAAGTTGCAGAAATTAGATCGTTTTGAATTCGATTTGAAGTACCTTGAAACACACTGCTCTGTTCTAAATGACTTTTTAAACAAGGATCATATTTAGATAATAGAGAAACAAGATCTAAATAATTGCCTCTATTTGCAGAATACATTGATTCATCGTGACCACGAAATCCAAGTTCATGAAGGGCAAGGAAACACACAACATCAATAAGTCTTTTTAGCACATCTCTATTTTTATTAACTAGTTCATTATGTTGTTGATGACTAACTTGTAACTGTATATCTAAAGAGTGTTCGATTCGTGTTTTTCCAAAAACTTTTTCTTTGATAACAGCTTGCAAGTGGTTCTTAGAGCTAATGTGACGTTTTACTACTTTATGTAAATTATTTAAATCGCCAAAACCGAAGTAATTCCACACACCATGTTCATTAACAAAAAGCAAACATGGCCAACAAAAAAGTTTATTCCTTATTTCACAACCCGTCAGCCACAAATACTGTTCATAGTATTTATCGGCACTAAAATGTCGAGTAGACGTTTTAATTTTTGTGGTCAGATTTTTCATTTCAGGCTTTGACCTACCCGCATTAATAATATTTCTCTTTCGCAAAAACTTTGAGAAGAAAATCCTTTATTTAATACAAAACACACTACACAATTACACGGATTTGCAGTTCCAATAGCCGCTACTTCTACACAGTCTCCCGGTAAATCTCTCGCGGCTCGTTCAGACGTACTTGTCCCATCCATCTTCGAAACTGCACTAAAGCCCTTGTATTTAATTTTAAAATTGCTTATTCAGTGACAAGCGCTCGCAACTTGACCTCTCGCCTCCTTCGCTTGACCCCGTAAAATTCTGTATTTGAACGAATAAGCAACAAAGTTTGTTGCGTTTGTGTGTGGAACAGGTATCGACAGTGTGTACTGTGTACGAGAAAGACGCACTATGTGCATTTTCATTCGAATGACAAAGACAATGTGATATACTGATATATTATTTTTCCCTCTTATGCGATAATACATGATATTCAACTTTAAATGCTGCTTCTCCTATAAGGATTGTATTCTATGGTGAGTACACTCGTATTACGGGTTATGCGATCGCTGGCGCTAATAAGGTCCATTTCTAAAATTTCTTTTTTGAGTTTTTAAATTTTTTGGTCATTTAAGGTTTGTGATAGGGGAAGCAATACTTCCGTTGCATACATGGATCGCTCGCCCCTGATACCTATGTATATTGGTGCTGTATAGACCTTCCACCAATGGAGCAAATTTTGATGCAGCATATCCACAACTTGCTGATGCTTTAAACCTTCCACCGACGGTTCAATTATGTTGGAATTCGAATTATTTATGAATTGGAAATTGGACCAGCTGTAAGAAAGGAACATTTACGTGAGTCTATGAATCTTACATATTTATATGAAGGTTACGTTGAGTTTTATTAAAATTTATTTAGTGTATTTATGTAAAGGATACGAGTGAATTATATACTAGCCTGGAAATACTACAAACATTTATTGATTTTATATTGATTCAATATTATTTAAAACGAAAAAAAATACTCACCCAAATGAAATTATTAGTATTGTTTGGTTGTGATGTTTCACAAACACGTGTATTAAGGTCAACGAAATTCACATGCGCACAACATGTAATATATCTTCAGATGATACGAGGTGTTTGAATAAAAGCATAATTTATACAATTCCAGATTTAATTAAAATCAAGATTGAATTTATTGTACTAAAGAACCTTACATACATGGCCTAATAACAGAATGGTCTGTTACTGCGCATAATGTATTAGTACGTTGGAATTGAAGTGACGTCATGTGGTTGTAAACGCGACCAGTTCGGACAACACTTCCATAAGTATAACATACGAAAAAAATAGGACACAGACTTTATGTAAAAAAATTGATTCTTAGAGTATGTACATTTAACTAGAGCATAAATAACACAAATTTATTTAAAAAAACTGCGTTTTATTACATAAATAAAGCATCATAATGCTAGGATTACAACTAAAAAGTGAACGAGTACTAACGTAAACTATCAACATTAAAGGTTATTAATAACTAAACAACCTTTTTCAGTTTTTTAACATATTTTCGCCTTTCCGCAGAATTGCCGCAGCTTCTCATTTTTTTTAGTTCTCGAATTCTTATATACGTCCTCACTTTAACTAAGTATTCCAGCGCGTCGTTAGGTATCGATGTCGTATCACAGTTTTGTTGAATTAAGTTTATTACTTTTTCAATAATTTTGTAATCGTGGCAAATGTTCTCACCATGCACTTGATTAAAGTAATACTCCATTTTCTCTGCAACTAAAGAGAAAACATGTGTTGGTTTTGTTAAATTTCCTTCGGATATAAAGTTAATCCAATTTTCACCTGTTTCAGATTTGGCTTTTTCGCCTAAGTGTGGGTATTTCGTTCTTAGTTTATGTGCAACGTATCCAGTTATATAAAGCAAACCTTCTTTATGAATTTTCGTTGTTTCTGAGTTAAACTGGGTAAAATTAATATCTTGATCATGAATTTCTCTTTGATGTGGTATTTTACCAACACCTTCTTGCAATAGTTGTCCTGTCAAACAATTATTAATTTCTGTCAAGTCCTGTAGTGGTTGCGCGAGGCATGTTTCGCCAGAGGTATCGAACGTATTTTTTTTATCAACAAAAACGGCATCGGAATGTTTTCCTAATATATATAATTTTAATCTGTATTTGAAGTCTACTACGGAGCGTTTGAAGGATAATAATTCAATAACTTATGTTGAAGAGATGTATAAAAATCATCGGTATCAAAATGAATAGAACATATTCTAGCTAAAATAATGTACAATTACAATTACGAGAAATAATAAAACTTAAATAAGGCGACTTACCTGATGTATTTATTTTATCGTTCCTGCTGCGGCAGTTTATCCATTGATTTTTAATGTCATCTCGGTTGGGAAATCTATAATAACTTATGCCTTTGGTTTTCCTACTATTATTGTTGCAACCGTACACAGCACAATGAGCCATTGTAATAAATATAGTTTGCAATCGTATTTATCGCATAATATACAGCAAAAGTATACCGAAAGCATTAACCTGATAGATTCATATACACTCGACACTCATATAAGGTTTTACTTCATACAACCGCGTGACGACATGCGCGATTCTGGCCCGCTCTCGTTCACGCCAATAGCAGACCATACTTTATTAGGCCATGCTTACATAAATGTTTGTTTTTCTTTTTATACTGAACTATACTGAACCCTATTCCCTAGAGATGCTAGTCGAGGCAAATTATTTTAATAAAATTAACAAAAATTATCATACTGAATTAATGATGGCACAACGTGCCGAAGTTGTAGTAAAATACATTACGATTTACTAATACCATTAATCTCATTATTTCATTTCATTCAAATGTGGTAAAAATTAAAAATAATTATTAAAAGTAAAGTACGATACAATTTATTTCAGTCCACAATTATAGTATATTAAATAATTTACGGCATCGCAAACGTCGGGCGAAATGTTAATAAGAATGTTTTATTTAATTTCATTCTCAAAAGTAATGTTTTATATATATATATATATATATATATATATATATATATATATAGAAACGAGACAGTTACTTACTTCTGTATTATAAGTGTTTTGTAATTGTGGTTTCCTATTAGTGGAGTTGATCGACCTATGTCCACAGTTTTTGCATTTTGAGCGTGACGTTTCGGAAGCGGACTCTGCTTTCGTCATCAGGCTTAGTCCTGAGAAAGACTGTTTTCGCACTTGAGTCGAATATATTATATATATATATATATATATATATATATATATATATATATATATATATATATATATATATATATATATATATATTTCCCAAGCACTTGACTACTCTCAGATTCGAACTTGGTACCTTTCACTTACTGAGTAATCCAATATATATTTTTTTAGACCTTATTATTAAACTTCTGTTCTCGACATTTGACACTAACTGTATGTTATCTCATTAGATGCGGTGGTCTTTATTCCAGACGTGTTCGGCGTTTCTTCATTTGTCTGTTTCGCCCTTGCGGACGTTGTTCTTATGTTCCTGCGTTCTCACTTTGAGTGGTCTACTGCCTCTCCTATGTTTGCTCTGCCGCATTCGCATGGTAGGTTATACACACAATTCTTAGAATTCTGATTTCATTGTATGGTTTGGTTTTGGCTAGTATTCCCCTGAGCGTTCTGGTCGGTTTGAAGGCAGTGCGTATCTTGTATTTGCTGCCTATCCTTTGTATTTTGTCTGAGGTACCTTGTATATATGGTATTATCGTTGTATATCTAGGTTCTTCTTTTTCGGTTACTTACTTCTTGTCAAACTGGTTTTCGCCGTTTCCATTTAACTCTAGACCTATTAGTAAAACTGGAAAACCGTATTCTAGACTCATTCCTACGTAGAAAACACACGGTAGCAATAGCGTTTGATTTGGAGAAATCGCATGATCTGACGTGGAGGCATAACATAATAAAGAAGCTGTGTGATTGGAGATTAAGGGGCAACTTACCTATTTTTATTACAAACCTTCTATTCAACCGCACTTTTAGAACTAGAAGCGGATCTATCATATCTGAAATACACTATTTAGATCCCTCAAGGATCTGTATTGAGCGGTACTCTTTTTTTGATTGCTGTTGATGAACTAATTAGGCTGCTCGAAGACCCAATATTTGCAGATCTATACGTAGATGACCTGATCAAGGACTACAGTGGAAATGATATTGCAGAAAACCCTGCAGAATGAAATAAACCGTTTAATGTAAGTTGCTGAAAACTACCGCCATCCATTTCTGCGGACTACGACATAACCACGGTGACCCCGTATTAAAAATACATGAACAACAAGTAGAACTCAAACCAACAATGAATATCTTAAGAATCATGTTTGATAAAAAACTATATTTTCGGCAACATATAAAATCTATAACAACAAAATGCAAAAGCAAACTGAATGTCCTTAAACTCATGGCAAACACCTCATGGGGAGTCAGCAGAAAAGCGCTGTTTCTTTTCTATAAAGCCCATGTAATGTCTTCAATCGACTACGGAAGCACGGCGCTGATTGTGCATACACAAAACATGGCCGGTTAGTTGAAGAACTATTAAATAGCTCATGTTAGGCTGTTTTTTCACCATTGTTCTATTCTCAGTGACCATGTCGCATCTTAAAGTATATATATATATATATATATATATATATATATATATATATATCCTCTTTAATAACGTTGGGCGATCTATATATATATTATATATATATATATATATATATATATATATATATATATATATATAGATCCCAACGTTATTAAAGAGTCCTGGTTTTGTTTGAACTGTTATTAGTGAGACTTCTGTTAAATTAATGAATTGCTCAATGTATGGTATTGCATTAAATTGTTATACATGTGATTGTAACATTTTTATCTAGCTTTCATCTCACTGCTATTAAGGAAATAAACGAACGACAAACATTTCTTCCAGAACACATTACTATTACGTTAACTATATTCCATAATGATGCGTTTTAAATTTATTATATGTATAACATAGGAAAAGCAAAACGCCACGTATTTCATTCCAAGCTCCTTTAACCACAATCATGGACTCCCAACATACATGCATTAAGTATGTATGCATGATAGGATTAAGGATAGGTGCAGTCAGGATAGGATCGGTAGGAACGGAGTTAAGGTTCTGAGGGAGATGATACTACCCCAGCATTCGCTTAAATAGCCGCACATGGTGTGCGTATAAGCAGTGACCATGTCGCTATATATATATTAGGAAAAAACCCTTGAAAAAACCTCATACAGGGTAGACATTAACGAGAAACGAACCCACTGCTTCCCGAATGCTAAGCAGGTCGTATTACCACAACTCCACTAGCTCGGTGTATAACGTAGCAAATAAGGCCTGTATGCTTACAATTTACTGTTTTGTATAGGTAATTGAAGGGTAGGTATCTCTTGGACGCAATAAAAATGATGAAGGGTCTTCCTCAAACTTTAAGATGCGACATGGTCAATGAGAATAGAACAATTGTGAAAAAACAGCCTAACATGAGCTATTTAATAGTTCTTCAACTAACCGGCCATGTTTTGTGTATGCACAATCAGCGCCGTGCTTCCGTAGTCGATTGAAGACATTACATGGGCTGTATAGAAAAGAAACAGCGCTTTTCTGCTGACTCCCCATGAGGTGTTTGCCATGAGTTTAAGGACATTCAGTTTGCTTTTGCATTTTGTTGTTATAGATTTTATATGTTGGCGAAAATATAGTTTTTTATCAAACATGATTCTTAAGATATTCATTGTTGGTTTGAGTTCTACTTGTTGTTCATGTATTTTTAATACGGGGTCACCGTGGTTATGTCGTAGTCCGCAGAAATGGATGGCGGTAGTTTTCAGCAACTTACATTAAACGGTTTATTTCATTCTGCAGGGTTTTCTGCAATATCATTTCCACTGTAGTCCTTGATCAGGTCATCTACGTATATATCTGCAAATATTGGGTCTTCGAGCAGCCTAATTAGTTCATCAACAGCAATCAAAAAAAGAGTACCGCTCAATACAGATCCTTGAGGGATCTAAATAGTGTATTTCAGATATGATAGATCCGCTTCTAGTTCTAAAAGTGCGGTTGAATAGAAGGTTTGTAATAAAATAGGTAAGTTGCCTTAATCTCCAATCACACAGCTTCTTTATTATGTTATGCCTCCACGTCAGATCATGCGATTTCTCCAAATCAAACGCTATTGCTACCGTGTGTTTTCTACGTAGGAATGAGTCTAGAATACGGTTTTCCAGTTTTACTAATAGGTCTAGAGTTAAATGGAAACGGCGAAAACCAGTTTGACAAGAAGTAAGTAACCGAAAAAGAAGAACCTAGATATACAACGATAATACCATATATACAAGGTACCTCAGACAAAATACAAAGGATAGGCAGCAAATACAAGATACGCACTGCCTTCAAACCGACCAGAACGCTCAGGGGAATACTAGCCAAAACCAAACCATACAATGAAAATCAGAATTCTAAGAATTGTGTGTATAACCTACCATGCGAATGCAGCAGAGCATACATAGGAGAAGCAGTAGACCACTCAAAGTGAGAACGCAGGAACATAAGAACAACGTCCGCAAGGGCGAAACAGACAAATGAAGAAACGCCGAACACGTCTGGAATAAAGACCACCGCATCTAATGAGATAACATACAGTTAGTGTCAAATGTCGAGAACAGAAGTTTAATAATAAGGTCTAAAAAAATATATATTGGATTACTCAGTAAGTGAAAGGTACCAAGTTCGAATCTGAGAGTAGTCAAGTGCTTGGAATATAAAAAATATATATATATATATATATATATATATATATATATAACATATGAATTGGACTCAAGTGCGAAAACAGTCTTTCTCAGGACTAAGCCTGATGACGAAAGCAGAGTCCGCTTCCGAAACGTCACGCTCAAAATGCAAAAACTGTGGAAATAGGTCGATCAACTCCACTAATAGGAAACCACAATTACAAAACACTTATAATACAGAAGTAAGTAACTGTCTCGTTTCTAGTATCCACATTAATCTGTCGTTGACCATTCGTTTCATGACTTTATTCAAACAAGATGTGAACCATAGCGGCCTATGGTTTTCAGGATTTATAAAATCCTTTCCCGGTTTAGGGATAGGAATGGTTACTGCCTCGCGCCAGGATTCTAGGTAAGTACCATGTGTGTATATGTCGTTGTTAATCTTGCTACTTGTTCAGAATTTATTTGAAGTATTCTATGTAATTTTAGTCACTAAAATTTTTTTTATTAATTAATATATGACACAACGCAAACTGTCAAATATGGAGGCAATTGTTCAAAGATAATGTGATCCTACAACAAAATAAATTTGTGGGATAAACGCAAGGTTTCAACAAAAATGATGCAATTTGGACAAATTTAGACAAACAAGCGTCTTGCATATTGAGTGTAAGCCATTGTTTGATTAACACACAGGGTGAGTAGTAGAATGAGGCGAGAATAGTACAGCCACCGCGCAGGGTACTCCGGTGTAGCATTTAATTCCAGCCCCTGGAGGGTACTCAACCGTAGATACGTATCTTAATTTCCGGTTTCTTTTCAGGTACTATTTTTTAACTCCTTGATGACGTATTTATCATCCTCACCCACGAAATTAAAGCCCTTTGACAGTATTAAGTCTTTTAAGGGCTGTAATTCCTGAAGTCGCCTTCTATCAAAGCGTCTAAGTTACTACCAGTAATAAAAAGATAAAATAATAGTAATACTATTTTTAAGAATACATAAAACGCATCTAATGTATCAGTGACAGCATTATCATCATCCTCCTTGTCTATTAGATCTTCAGTTACCTCTTCTTTTAACCCTGGCTTCGAGTGAAAATTTACAACAGGCTTAAATCGGGATGAGACGGTTATGATGATGGATGATTGATTCAATAAACCACATTCATTT